>VWZP01005230.1:54254-66444 GCA_013396995.1 Dicaeum eximium
TTTGGGGTCTGCAGTGGGCAAGCTTTCTTTTAGAGATGAGAAAGTAACTTATCATTGTTTTTCACAGTAATTGCTGAACACAAAAGCAGAACAAGATTACTGAAGGTTATTTCTTACTTCAGTTTTGGGAATTGCATTCTAGACATTTTTCCCCCTCAGATTAATGTATTTTGAAATTTAATTTCAACTTACTCAGATTTCTTTTCACATGTCTTAGATGACTCTTCTATTTTTTTTTCTAGTTCCAAAACAAGTTCCTCTTTGCTCAGAAGGGTTTGCTGTGTCTGCATCAGTTCTTCTATTACTGTTTTTAACCTGTAAAACAGATTTCAGAAACCCAAGCTGTGAATACATAAACTGTATATATCTGAGAACACTGTAATCTTTTTCTTGAAGATGTAAAAGAGCATTATTTTTTAGATTATGTTACTCAGTGCTTAGTGAAAGTTTTTTTCTTTTTTGTGTGGCTAGACCTTTGCATTGTTAATCTGCATTGTTAGCGATTCTGTATGAGCCTCTGTATACATACAAGGTTACAGAATGATCTCCTGCCTGCAGGTACTCCCACCAAGAATTTTTTTTTTCCAGAATATGCAATGAGTTCCACAAATCAATGCCTTCCTAATATATTGCTAATATATGAGATGCTTTAAGAAAGACAAAAGCTTTCCAACTCATAAAGCAAGTGTTAAATATATACACAGAATCAGTAGTTGGGTTGTACTTACTTCTAGAAATAGAATAAGTACAAATGATTACTTTCTGTTGTAAGAATGATTGTATCTTTCTTCAAAATTATCCTTTTAAGGTTACAATCTTTGGTAATGGGTAATTCAAAGTAAAGATAAACTGTACAAAACCATTCAATACTACCAGACAAGGGGTATTACACTTTAAAACCATCACTGACACTTCATAATTATCCTGGTAAATATTCCAATAACAACAACAAAAAAAAAAAATCCATGAATGTACAACAACATTTGCATTCTGAACAATGCATGTAAATGGCTTACATAATGACAACTTCTAAAATCCTTATCAATCAAGAAATTGTTAAATCAGAACAATCTCTTAAAAATATGCAAGCATGTACATCTTGTTTCCTTTTTGTTATTTATCTACACACCTTTAACTATCTTACTTTATTTCCCCTGTATTTTCAGGTCCAATTTCAATAAAATTACTGCAGTAAAGAGTGGAACACAAGCAAAATATATGTAGTAAATACCACTGCACATATTTACAGGCCAAAACCATTCCAGACCAAAGAGTGGTACACCCAACTCTCTAAATATCTAGGAGGCACATTCTTCATGTCCATATATACCAAACTGAATTATTTGGTCCAATATATTTTATACAATGCTATATGATCTGTACTCAGTCATGCATTTTATTCTAGGAGACTAAAATCACTAAAAAATGCCATAGAGTGAACGACCAAAATTTATTTCCCGAAAGACAAACCTTCTACATGTATTTATTTTGAGATAACATAAATACTTAAAGCATTTCCCTCAAAGTAACATCCTCACAGCTCTGCTTTTAATATACTTTTTTATTAGTTTTAGGCTGTCAAAATCTCTGTGCTGAACTTCTCTGTTTTCTTATACTGGGTCTCCAACTTATTACCAACTAACTTTTTTATTTTAATACCTTGCTAAAGAAATTAATTTAAAGAATTTTAATTGCTTTTTGATCAGCTTTCTAAACAAAATTTTAATCAACATTGTATTTGCTTAGCAACTGATTTACAGGAAGCAGATGTTTTATCTAATGATCAAGCATCAATAGTCATGAAATTAAAACCAAACTGATAAGACTTCATCAGTAGAAGGAATAAGTATATACATGCAGATACAACAGCTTCATTATTTCACCACTTCAAAAATACTAGATTTTATATTTCATATTGCAGCATCAGATTAAAACATTAAGTTGATATAGTTCTTCCTGAAACTTCTGAGATACTTCAGGACATTTTTATTTATCTTAGAGAAAAGGAACTACCATTTACACCAAAACCACTTGCTTCCTTGCACTCCACTTCTATTCTTTGTTTAAACAAGAACTTTCATTCAAAATGGCTACAGCTGACAGCTCTGCATCTGTCTTTTATCACCTTGGCTGCAGCTTGCCAAAGGAATTTTCTTGTGGTGTCGTATTTACCTTCTGGATACAATCAGTTTACAAAAGGGTTTCTATGACTTAATCACTGTAACACTTCAAAAATCACACAATACCCCTACCTGGAAAGTTTCCTTTCATATTTCTCTAGTTATAAGCTCCATTCTGCTGCAACTATCAATTAAAATAAATGCTTGATCTCAGAGAACTTATATTTCAGAAGAATTGGATATTACTATGCTTATTGATCAACCTTTAGCTTATTCTGGTTGCCTCCTCACAGCTTTTAATGCATGTCTCTTCAAAGCATAAAGTATATTCTGCTACACTTTTCAGAATTTCTCCGTATTATTCAGTGACATCTATGAATATTTATCAGGAGACATGATAACTCATTCCTTAGAATGTTAGCTACTTAACACTGACTTTTACCTACCCCGCCCTTTATCAAAATTGTATTCATAAATATAAGTTTACCCTAAAATGTAAAAAAAACAATTTTCTTATCATGCTCCCTTAAAATATACGTTGTTAAAACTGTTAAACAATTATGTATGCAAAGCTGTCATTTTTCCATTGCATACTGAATAAAACAGCTGATTCAACCAAATATCATTGATTATAAATTAATACGTCTTTGAATGTTTTAAATGTTTGTGAAATAAATCCGCCATGCACACTTATTTTATTTGGTAGATACTGAAGGTAGCTCTCCTCTGCAGAAATGTTAATGTAGCATTTTAAAGCTCCAAGGCCAGGATTTTAATATTGAAGATCAAAAGTCAAATTTCCATTGTTTCACCATGAACAGAGCTGACTTTTTTAAATTCATCAACTCTGGATAAATTATGTAGTCCACTTCTCTTGCTTGCAAATTCCTAGTCATATACAGTCGCCCGAAATACAGGTGGGGTTTTTTTCTGGCTGCAGTGGTTTTAAGGCAAGACTGTAACAACATATCTAAAACACAGTTAATAAGACCTATAAGTAGAGACAGTTACCGAGAACTGTAACAAAAAATGAAGGGTTCTCACCTGCAATAAAAAGCAAAAGGACAAACAGGATAATAACAATAAACAGTTTTTACAGTCCCAGGGGACAGTGGAGCTTCATAAATAATCTGCACTTCCTAGTATGTTCATAATAATCCAAATAAAAGGACAGTTTGAAAAGTGACAAAGAATGCTGATCCTATAATGTTATTTGAGGTAGGAGGAAAGCTCTGTATATGAAGAATAAAAAAGGTTTATTCTGGACCTTATGACACTCTATACCTGGGCTGTCATTTAAATACATATGGAAATAGGCAAATATATAGTGGGGAAAACATAATCCAAAGCTTTATTTATGTAGAGAATGGAGCATGAGTCTAAAATTACCATTACCACTCAGAAATGAAATCTTGGAGACACAGTAGATGATTCCGTGAAAACACTGGCTGGATGAGCTCCTGGGGTCAGAAAATCAAATTGAATGCCTCTCTAGATTTGTTAAAACCAAAGCAGAGTAAGAACACAAGAAACCTTGGAAGGCCTCCCTCTAAACTGTGTATCTGGATTACCTGTGAAATTCTAGTCATTCACCTCAAAACCAATATAGTAACCTTGAAAACATTCAAATAAAGACAACTAGATGGATAAAGGGTGAATAAGCTTTGTGAAAGGACGGACTAAAGCTAAAAGATCACTTTGAAAAAGAGATCACAGAAGTTGAACAACTGAAATTTACATTATCATAGGCAGAAAGGAATAGATTGTTCCTCTTCCAAAACAAAAGCTTAAGAGCCATAAAAATTATAAAGATAGCAGCAGGTTCACAAAATAGGAAGTTAATTTCTGGAATTCCTTGACCAAAAATTCTATGGACAACAGGTATTTTACACACTGAACCTGACTGAAAAAGATGACGGAAGAAAAGTACTTCCAAGGATATTATAAACTACCTTCACAGCTATTAAAGACATTAATCTGAAAATATTTCAGAGGTGAAAATTACAGGATGCTGAGGAAATAGCATTATATATTTTTGTTCTCTCAAGACTTTTTCCCTGTTGTCTAACATGAGAATTAAGAATTGAGTGTCTGTCTTTGGTCTGATCTAATATGGTTTAACTGTTTTTCTCAGAACCCTAAATCTATATCAGAAAGTGAACACCTTAAAGACAAAACACTTAAAAGAGCTACCTGATTCCCATTCCAGAAATAATGCCACACCATAAAATTTCTCACTGAAATTTGCAAAACCATTTCATGTGGATGAATGTAAGATTTGCAACAGAACACAATGAAAATTCTACAGCAGATGTATATATGTAGGTAAATATATAGATATACATTTATAAAAAATTATATATTTCATCAGAAATATTTATTAGAAAAGCAGCATTTCATCTCTTTTATTTAGATATGCTGCTGTCTTATTTCTAAACAGTTGGATACAAAAGGCAAGCCAAACAAGAATTTTTCTTTTTCAGCTATGGAAGGCAGAATCTCTGAAGACTTTTAATATTTTATTGAAAAGGGAGGCTCAGTATCTATATATTTCTAGCTAGTGTGCTGAAGTACATCAAGATGTTCAAAATCTCAGAGTTTAGGCAGGAGTAATCTCAATAAAGTAATGATGCAGAATATATTAAAAAGAGAAGCCTGTTCAAAGGAATTGGGGGGGGCTTAATTATCATGGAATCCTTTCATAAGATAAAGATGCTTTGTGATTAAGGAGGCAGATACTTCATATTAAAAAATATTTTAATACTTATCAATGGAATAGATTTACAAAAAGTAATCAAATTATACAGAAAAAAAGAGAGGACGATTAACAGCCTTAAAAAGGAATTAATAAAATCCAGAGTTCCTGTCATGTTGAGAAAACACAGGGATTAGAGTAACCTGCAGAAGACACTGCAATATGTTCACATTTGAAATACTTCACTCTGATTTTGGTTTTCAGAAAAACCTACAAGAAATAAGAATCATAGTTTGATTAAGCAAAGGAAGTTTTAAAAAAAGAAAACCAAATGTAAAAATTCTCACAATATATCACTGATGTCTTATTTGCACCAGTTATACTTTCTAAGGGGAAAATATTTCCAAAAAATCCAACATGAACTGGATGAAATAGTAGACACAGCAAAAGCATCATCAACCAATGAAATTCTGCGTTTCCCATTTTTAATGCATGATTAACAGTTGCAATCTCACAGGTGACCACACAGGACCATTTTATGTCAAAAGTTGAGGCTGATAATACAGAAACACAATAATCTCAGCAGTTGATTCATTCCCCATAACAAATGATTAAAGGTGAACTTGGTAAAAGTAATGAAAATATTTAACTAGGCAGTATATTAACAAAACACAGAGAGGTAGTTCATCACCCTGAACAGCAAAAAGCTCTGTGAAATGCTATAAAACAGCTACATCTGTGTTACTAAGTTAATGTATTCTAAAGATTATTATAATGTATAACAATCTCCTTTAGAAAACAAAGGCAAGCACTTATAAAACAAGAGAAATAAATATATTCATGAAAATTTTCTACGCTGTGATTTAAATCACTAACCACATAACTCTACTCAATGGTTTCATCAAAATATTCTGATGTTTTTCCGAGGGTAGTGAATGTGGAAACACTTTTGGGAAAATGAACCAGCACGTTCCCAAGGAAGATTCATTCGTAGACTTGGGGCATTTTAGTAGAATTACATACTTTAAAAATAATGGCAAGTTTTTGAGGAGACTAAGGAAAAAGATTTTGTGCAAAGAGCACTACAACCAGCATGAGACAGAGTCTGTAGCCTGAAAATACTACACTTAGAAATTGGACCTTGAAAATGGAGACACAGCCATGCAAGGATCGGAGTAAGCATAGATATAACACAGAATAGCATTTCTAGAAGATGAAAGATTTGTAGAGACTTACATGACTTGCAAACTTTCTGCTGTTAAATTATTCCACATGATCTCATTAGCTTGAAGGTTTTCATTTTCTTCTAGTAAAGACGTATCAAACTCTATTTCTTGTTCAACAACGTCTAATGACCTAATTTAGTAAACAATTGTTATAATTTCAAAATAAACACGTATCTTTAACTAGATCATAGAGCAAATCATTAGGTTTTTAAGTGTTTCATTAAGTAGATTATAGTTAAAATTATATATGAAAAAAAAAAGATAGATAGCAATTGGAACATACTCTTTTTCCTGTAAAAAATCCCGTAATCCTAAAATCTCATGAGATAATCAAACACACTACCGTTTTTTGAATCAAGTTCACAGCACAGTCAAGGTTCTCAAAGACTACCAGTGTGAATGGGTGACTCCTACCTAGTTCCATCATAAACCTGCACATGATGACCACCAATTCACACGTAAAAACAACAAAAAGATAATGCAATAAGTCTTAGAGCTATTTCTTCATACACTATAACAGAGTAATGGTCAAATAAAAGGGAAATACACTTTTTAAGTACGAATTTCCTTGCATTATCTGCATGCCCTGAAGTCTCAGTCTGCAATAACTGCAAATTACAAAGGTACCTAGAGTTGACTTTAAACTAGAACAAGTTTAGCCCAGAATGCAAATTGCATTCAATTGAACAGCGAATTGGCTCACGTTGAGTCTAGACTGTAATGTGTAGTCTGCTGTCAGTACCAAAGTTATGGCTCTTCTCATGTAACTAGAAATTTGTTTTTCTAGAGCCAGACAAACAGACTTTCAGCTAGTTTTCTGTATGTGCAAAGTAGAACAATTTTCAAATTAGGATGAAGTTTTACAAATAATAATGTAAAAGGAATCAAACAGAAGCAAATTCCTCTGAACACTTAAGTGGTTGCAGTTTAATGCAGGGTTTTCTCAAGAAGAAACATGAGATGAAAATGCTTACCTGTGAGTATCTATGAAGTCGTTATACTCAGAGTTAGGGTCTATCTGCTCCACCGAGGTCTGGATCTCTTTATGGACATTCACAATCTCTTCTGTTACAAGGCTGGTGATCTCACTATACTCATCCAAGATACCTTTTCTAGAGAGGAAAAAAAAAAGTCTAGTGTATAACATGGCACTGAAGGCACAGATGGCATTGAAGATGCTTCTGATTTTCAATTTGTTGTTTCTACAAAGTCTTGTTGCAACTGGCTAAAAAGGGAAAAACAAGACAATACATTATTCAAAGAAACAATGCATCACCTGAGGCCTTTTCTCTACAGGCTTAGGCTGGTTAGAGTCTCTTAAAACCATCCTCCCTCTATTGATTTCAGTACACCAATAGACAGCATAGTTAAACTAAAAACTGGAGAGTTTACAAGGAAAGGGAACGTATAGAGTTCAGTAATGATGCTCTTCCTCACACAGGACTTGCCCCACTTAGGTTACAACCTACACTGAATGTGAGAAACGACCACCCACATTAAAATTTCAAAGAATTTTTAAACCTCAACAAACACAACAAAGGACTGAATAATGAAAAAGGGCAGCACTGGGAGCGTGGACAACAGCCAGAAGCTCATCCACAAAATAGCTGCTCCACCTTTCTCATTCCCCTGGGGTTGCATCAGGCAACCCTGACCCCTCCCAAAGTCTGTCAGTCGACTCTTCTTTGCTGTCTAGAGGTGGAGACTACTTTCGTGCAACTTGACTGGATGTCAGGTGTTGTCATGCCGTGCCACCCTAGCAACAAGCTTTCTCCATTCCCAACTGCCCCATGCAAGGGGCACATGTACACACTGTCCCTCCACATGACCCTGACAACCAAGGCTGTCCGCTAGCAACAATACAGAGAGGAAAAGAGGACAATGGGGTGTCCAAACAACAAACTACAATAACATAAATAAACATCAACAAAACTTATCTTAACGTACACACAATATTAATGTCTTAATTGTGAGAGCCAATCATCACATTACCCATTTATAACATTGAAGATTTTCATGTTTGGTGACAAAATATATTCTGGCATAAGGCAAAACAATTTACAGAAATGTGTGCATTTCCTTTCTACACTGGTTTTCCATCTTGTTCTACTGTTTTTTAATATATATTATTTGTCACTCAGACAACAATAGGCATAAATCACAAGTAAGCATATATTCACAGAGGAGAAAAAATTAACCAAGAAGTTGCTGTGAGAAAGTACAAGCTGCCCAACCTTGTCTTTACCCACTTCCAAGAGTGGGAAAAGCCAAATTAAAAGTGAATGGCAGAGGAAGAGATGGTATTGTGACACTACTCCTAATAACAGCCAGTGACACATACTCAGAACACCCTCCTATTCTCCTTAACTTTGAGTTTTCCTTCATAATGTACCTTCAGAATTATTTAATATTTTATTTTTATCTCTGATACATTTGCTAGCTTGCCAGGATGTGAAGCATGGTGGCCACTCAAAAAACTGATGAATTTTGGCTGACCAAATATGACCAAAAGCATAAATGCATTTTTCCTGTATAAGATCTCAAGTCATGTTTGCTCTGCAAAACAAAACGGTGTGATAGGATTTTTTCAATGCATTTGTTTGGAGCAGAAAACAGAAGGCATTAAATCTTGTCTTTTCTGAGAAATACTGTGTGAAAACGTTCCAGAAAATACTTCATGGAGTGTGATGAAAAGATAGCTAAACATCAACTACAGCAATGCCACATCTAAGAGAATCTATATCTATTACAATGACAAAAAAGGAAAAAAAATCAGCAATATTAATCGATACTTTTTCAAGTTTAAAAAACTAATTCACCCACCAAATTAGGGTTATTGAGGAAGTTTTGTGTCACAGAGGTTGTCACACTAAGCTCTACACCTGAAATCAGCATCTCTATCTGTGCACCAAAGTTATTGTAATAGAATAATTTTCCAATGCATTCAGAACCCACAAAAATGTATGTCTATGTAGTGACAAAAGTATTTTTTACATGTTTTTACTCCAGGAAGAGCAAAGATGAGTGGTTTCAATAAGCTCTTGTTCCATCATAAATTTCATCAGTTAATTATTGTATCTCGTGATTCTAAAAAAATCACCTGAATTAGAGTACACACACTTAACTGTCACCTCTTGCTGTGATCTTACATACAAAATTAAAAGGACTGTACAGGGAGTACTACAAAGGTTTATTTCAGCACCTGAATCAAAAAAATTAAAATGTTACTGCATAGGGAAGCTAACGCACCATATAAAGTGTGGAATTCCCAAATCTCCCTTACTTCCTGTGCACTGAAATCAAGACAAATTCTGACTTCAGAAAAGGCAAGAAAATGAATTGCACATCTAAATGAAGAGCACTTTAAAAAAAAGGTAACCACCTTTTTTTTTTTTTTAAACTAAGACAAAGAGGCAGCATGGTGGTTACAAACCAGAAAGGAGGGCTGAAAAAAAGTCCTCAATATCTGTTCCCAGCTATCATCGCTTTGCACGTACTCGCTAACGATGTAAAAATGATCATTTAGGAAAGAGGTCATAGTATTTTTAAGGGGAGACTCCTTACAGTGAGATCAAGTTCACATAATCCTGTTAATCTTCCCACCCATACCATTAACTATGCATCTGATTGTGGCTCCTTCACCACCACTTTCAAGACAGTTGAGCAGTTTAAACCAAATTTTTTGCTGGTGGAATTTCATAATAATGACTATCAGAGAGGCAACAGACTTGCTATAGTCTATAATCTGAAGGAAAAAAATCATGCGCTAAATATAAACACCACAGTCAATCTGGAAGAATTTATAAGAAGATGGTGTCTTGTTGGTAGGCTTAAGTAAGCACTTACAACTACTGTCTGCATCATTTGGATAGACTTTTTTCAACTGTTATCCCCTGATATGTAAGTAATTAATCACAGTTCCTTATTTTCAACTATTCTTATAAATTAATTACAATACTACACATAGAAAATTGTACAAGTTACAAATATCCAAGAACACATCTTACAGGGCTTTAATCATTTCTTCTTGCATCTTCTGTAGTGAATCAAGTAGCAGAGGAAGTGTAGTATCATAATATTGGTGCTGATGCAATTGTGCTCCTTTCAGTGCCAACACATACTGGTTATGCAACATATGAAGTTTCATAGTAGCTTTTTCACACCGATCTTTGGCTTTCTCTGTCTCCTTTCCTGAGAGAAAACAAAACAAAAAAGCACATGGTGATTTACAAGTATACAGGCCTATAGATGGCCTGTAGATGGTAAATTTATTACAGGTTTGCCCCTTTTTCTATAGTAATTTTTAAGGTACTTCTCTGAAGGGGGTAAAATCCAATCACCTTCAGATAATTAGTATGATCAAATGTCTAGGTTTTCTAATTAATAAACTATGTAAGAAAAAGATTGTTTTCTTTGAGCAGAAACATGATTCCTTATCTTAGTAAGTATATAAAAACCACAAGCATAAAAAAATGAAACTATTAACAAGAAAGAAATCTCAGACGCATTACTAACTCAAAGCTTTTCTTTTATTTGTAAAATCAATTTTTAGAAGAGAAAGGGATGAAGAGATGTCCTCCTACACTAAAAATATATTATTTCACTAAATTTTTTTTTTTTTTTTTAATTAGGCATTCCTATTGCTACATGTAATCCTAACAAAACAATGATGCAGTCAGTCTGCATATGAACAGCTGAACCCTCACACGGTTACACCTGCTCAAAATGGGCAGCTTCTCTCCTACACCTTAACATTTCCCTATCACATTGATATCTTGATCAGGAGGTTTGGCTCTACAGCCTCAGCTCTGCATCACCGAGACTGGAAGTCTCCAAGTTCAAGCTGACAGGACCAGTTGAGGGTTGAACTGCAGAGCTACAAGGTACTTCAAGAGGTCACCCATTCCATGCTTTGCCACAGTAACTGCACAGCTATGTGGGGTATGTTATCAACACTTTTTCCACCACAAATCCAAAACGCAGCCCCACAACAGCTACTGTGAAGAAAATCAACTCTATTTCAGCCATAACCAGAACAGATACACAAGCTTTTAATGACATCGTTGCTGTCTTCTTGATGTTTACCAAGTACCTCGTTACTTTTTCAGGAACTAAGACCATTTTAAATTAATCTCATATGCCAAGTGCTAAGTCACAACTACCTGCACAGATAAACAAACGCTACCTAAAGCAATCTCATTCAGACCACTGCATTTACTATAAACTTACAAGAACTTATGTAAGAAAAAACATGTCTACTACCCATCACAAAGCAGTTGAGAAAAAATAAAATGTAAGCATTCATAGCTAAGTGGCAAAACAGCTGCTTGAAAGCAGGCCTTGAAGAGCTGTATCATATCAGGAATACACAAAGGACTGTGAACTCAAATAAATCAAAACAGAGGCACATTAAAAGCATGCTAAAAAAAAGTTGAGGGAAAACCAGTAACAAATCCTCTTTCATATACATTTGAGTCAATAACCTTGTCAGAAAAAGTAAACGACAGTCACCATATAAAAGGAGCTCGTACAAGAAAAAAACTTCTTTTTTCCTTCTGTGATCACTACCTCAGACCTTCAGAGATTTCCAGGATGAAATATTACTTCGTGAAAGAGTTAATGAATCTCTTTTTTCTGAAGTGTCAGAAAAAGCGGTTGTTGAGAATAAATGAAATAAGAACAAATTATGCGGACTGGATGGTGCTTAGCTTTGAAACTTCAAAGGTACTTGAGAAAGTTTTAGCTGAAATATTATGATTAGTTTATATAGGAGGAAGTAGGCACTCAATGGAGAGTCCCAGGAATATCAGCTGGACTCAGATAGATGAGGCGATGAAGACAATGATGATGAAGATGTTGTCTGAAAGTAGCAAACAGGGAAACCAAATGTGAAGAACTGGAAAATAAACTGTCATATTTTGACAACATGGCCAAATGCCAGGCACCCACGAAAGCTGCTTGGCCACCCTCCCCTGCCACAGCTGGGCAGAGAAAAAATAATTTAATGAAGGGTTCATGAGTGGACAGGGAGAAAACAGTCCAAGGGCAAAACGGTTCAACTGAAAGGTACAAGGTGAATTTATTACTAACAAAATCAGGGGAGGATAATGAGAAACAAAATAAGCCCTTAAAACACCTTTTTCCCTCCA
>VWZP01005230.1:66577-102813 GCA_013396995.1 Dicaeum eximium
TCACCATGGCCTGCAGAGGAATCTCGGCTCTGGTGCTTGGAGCACCTCCTCCCCCTCCTTCTCCACTGACCTTGGTGTCACAATGTTGTGTTCCCTCACATGTTCTCACCTCCTCCTCTTCTATGGGTAGAAAAAACTGTGTCGCCTTTGTTTGATTTGCCTCTTAAATATGTCATCACAGAGGCATTACCAGCCTCTCTAATTGGCCCAGTTTTTGCCAGCAGCATGTCCATCTTCAGAGCCATCAGGGATTGGTGCTGTTGGACATGGTGGAAGCTTCTGGCAGCTTCTCACAGGAGCCACCTCTGTGGAGCCCCTGCTACCAAAAACCAGGCCATGTAAAACCAACACAGAAACCTTGACAGGTACTGATTAAAACAATGGTAAATTATAGAGTGAATATTTAGAGAGCTGCACATGGGTGAAAAACTATTCCAGTTTAGTAATCCAAATGCACACAAAAATGAGATCTTGGGTCAGTACAGCAAGATTGATGGAAATTTAAATTCAGTGTTCAGCAGCTGCTGAATACAATGTTTTTTTAGCAAAGGAGTAGACTGGGTTGTTATGCTACTGATTAAATCCATTTAAAAGTATGCAATTTGTTGACCTCAAGGAGGATGTATCTGACATGCAAAAGGTTTAGAAAGGGGCATTACCATCAGAAAGGTAGGAAATACAGAAAAAATTACTACAAGGGTCCTGAAACACTAGGAGTCTGAGGAGGAACATGTAAGAAGAGACACAGTTAACAGACTGCACAACCTCTTCCAATGTAAGAACTGTACAGCATTATATGGAACGAGTGAAAACAAAGACCTTCTTCAATGAGCATACAGCTAACCTATGTATTCTTTTGGTATAAGTTATCACAAGCAAAGAAAAACTTATGTGGCTTAACAGTGAAGGGACAAGCGCATGCAAAAACAAAAACACACAAAAAAAAATCCTGAAGAACTACTAAGAACTAGGACAGCGCTTCTTACTCAGGAACTCCCTAGGTAACAAATTACCATGAAGCTGAAGCACGTCTTTATCAGTTTGTACTCTCCTATGGCTCTCTAGACACTTGCTACTTCACACCATTGTCAGCTACATTTCAAACACAGTTTAATAAAAATCACTTTAAAAGGATATTATGTCTTTCATTTAATTGAAAACAATCCAAATTCTGACCTAATTTTGTACATGGAAGGTACAGATTTCTTACACTACAATTTATCTGAGTTGCTCTGTACAACAAAGACAAAACACATCTCCAGAGCTGTCACCAGAGAAGAATTCTTCATGTAGGTATGAATGAAACAATCCACTTGAAAAATTCCTGTAGAACTGTTTTGGAGAGATAACATTCACAAGTCTATCTTAAACTTTAGCCAGACATAGCAGGTTTTGTCTTTGGCAAACCTTCTAAATTCATGTTTCATGAGGAGACCAATTTTTTTTATTCCTCCCTACCAAAAAACCCCCACACTATTTCTAAATGAAATGTAGACTATTATTAGGGGGAAAACAATCCAACACATCAGAATAATATCTCAGAAGTTAAATACCCCCAAGTATATATGTCTGACACCAGCACAGCAACATAAAAGGATGGTATAAAATCCCATTTTCACATCTGCCTTTAGGAACTAAATTCCTCCTGAATATACATTGTTCCTGACCAGAAAACCTCAGCTGACTTCTGAGTATCATATGGAAGTATCATACTGACTTGTTTCTAAATACAGTAGGCTACAGAGTCAATCTGGTCATCTTCAGAGTAAACATAAACACCATAAGGTCTTTCTGGAGAAGGAGAGGCATGTGGAACAGGGGGAAATACTGGAAGGTGACTGAAGAGAGTTTGGAAAGAAAGGGAACACGTAATGTACAGTTACAGGATGAAGACTGGATGAAAAAGGAAAAGACAAAGCTTTTGGAAGCCAAGGCTGAAATGTTTTTCTTGCCAGTCCATTGTGAGACACACTGCCCAGTGAAGCCAGCACAGCCCGGCAAGCTGGTAGCAGAGGCAAAAATGCTGCATTATTTCTTGGGTTATTCTGTGTTTAACTATTCCTACTCAAGCATGCCCTAGATCAAATAATCTAAAATCATCTCCATATGTCATAGTTTAAGAGCTAAGGGTTGTCTATTCATGTGTTTAAAATACATTCCTTATCAGTCTTCAGCTTATGAAGTATCAGCACATGTGAAATCATACCATATATCCATAGTATGGGCCTGTGACCTGTGAACTGCAACAAACCACCTGTAACAGTTAAACTAAACTGAAAATTTACACTGAAATTATCAAATTCACATAACTAGCAATTTAGTAATACTATATCTCCTTCAGAAACCTCATTAACATCTAAACTATCTGATTTTCCCATCTGTTTTAAGGACTATTTAAGGACTATTTAAGGACCTTTGCTATATATTATTTCTCAGCAGAATACCTCAAATAATTGTGACATAAATCAAATTATCATATTCACTCAACTTTAAAATAGAGCCTTGGATCTGTATTTAATTCAGGGAACACAGTTACAGTATTATTTTCATATTGTAATTTATTTTTTGAAGTAGCAAAATGCAGTGAGGCAGCATACACAGTTGTTCTACATATCAATTAGCACAGAGGAAAACATCCAATTTTCTTTATCTCTACAGTGAATTTCATAAATAGATCTAATTATAATTCTACTGCCATCCCCATGCTGTTGAGAAAACTGTTTAATGTTAATAGAAACTGATGGGTATACAATATGTCACACCATAAACTGTACTGTGAAGCCTGCAAAATTTCATTACAGAAGTTTTACACTTACAAGAAAGAAGAAAGAAAAGGCTGGCATTCTTTTCCAGTGATTCTGGAGTCTAGTATTTCAATTTCTAATAGAAACTAATTTAAGATTTTACTATATGTGGTACAACACAACCATCCAGGAAAAGAATGTTTTAGTCTATTTTCAATAAAAAGGCAGATTCACTAATCTGACGTTCTTGCAATCATAATTGTTATACTCTTGTGCCCTAATAATCACCTAGAATAGAAGAAAAAATACTGGATGGGACAAGAAACTGAGAAAAATTTCAGCTCATAATGTTCACTTCATCTTTTTTTAAATCAGCATCAATGTACAGTGCATATGCCTCAGGGAAGTGAATCTTAAGGAAATAAATATTGCAGATAGAGAAAGTTTTCACATATATTTCGGCTTTAAAAGAAATAATTATGCCAATGAGCTCAGGTTTTTACCCTCTTACAACTCCTTCCAACTAGACCTTCAGCCATTCCAAAGTGATGACAAAGTATTCATAAAAGAGGCAACAGAGATCATTATAAAGGCTTAGCTCACAAAAGACAAACTAAATTTCTAGATTTATAGCTACAGGTGTTGAAATGTGACCTTTGGCTTCAGCACACAATGAATGCCATCCCATGTAGATATGCCATTGACACAATATTACACAAGCCTAGCTTGTGACAATTAATTTATTTTCAAAAGGAGCCAATGACAGATCTGATGTCACAATATACAGTTACATCCCTCCAACAGAAATATAGTGAGAAACTTTAAATATGCAAAATTGTGGAAACAGACAAACAAAATGAAAAACAGAAGGACAAGCTGAGTACCTACATGAGTAACAAGAAGAAAGAAAGTCTTTATACATAAATAAAACTATGGCTGACAATCCACAGAGACTGAGGAGTAAAATGTATGCCATGAACATAACTGTCTCTTGTAGTTCAGGGACTGCAAAAAGCAAATCCATCCAAATTTCTGGGTATAAGTAAGTACAGGCAAGAACAGCAGAGGCAATGTTATAAGAAATGTGGGCATTGCCAGGGGAAAACCTGGACAGTATCAAAAGTGACTACAGAGCTCTAGGGGCAGACATGAAAAACATGAGGACAGGCTGTGTTCTCCTTCATCCTTCCATTGAAGGGAAAGGGTGCAAGGAGAGCACTGACAATACAGGCTGGTAAGCAGCTGCAGAACCAGTGTGGCCACAGGGGTCTGGATTCTACAACCATGGGACCCTTTTTGCAGATCACTATCTCCTTGAAAGATAGGAAGCCTCTCCCTAAGCAGGGTAAAAGTATTTTTGCCAGTAAGATGACTGACCTCATTAGGAGGGCTTTGAACTAGGAACTACACAGGATGGAGAGGGTGATCCACAGTCCTGAGAATGGAGACTGCAAAGGAAAGGGCATGGTAAGATGGGAAGAGATCAAACACAAAGAAAACAGGACAGCAGGGGCAGGTGGGCAAGAAGGTTCCTGCAAAGCACCAGCGTGAGGAAAATCCCACAAATCTTTTCCAGGAACTCAGCGTGCTGGGATGGCATGCCTATGTATTACTGCATGCAGTGGGGGCGATAAACATGGTGAGTTGGGTGTCTGTGTGCAGCTGTAGGGCCAGGATGTTGTGGGGATCACGGAGGCAGAACTGGAGCCATACAATGGAGAGTTCAGACTCCTGGGGTAAAAGCAGTCCAGTAAGTAAGGAGAGGGCGTTGCTCTTTCCATGAGAGAGCAGATGGAGTGCATGGAGCACTGCCTCAGGATGGATGAGGAGCAACAGAGAAGGAGCAACCTTACGGGTTAGGATTAAGGAGGGAACAGGCAAGGTCTCACAGAAAGCTAAGCAGCTTGGCTCCAGAGTTGTTGCAATTTTCTGCATTAAAATCTCACTAAGTATCAGAGCATTTGATTTCAGAAAATTTTTAAATGGAAAAAGAGGGAAGAATCAGAGCTTTTGACTTCTTTTTTTAAGGAAGCCATAATCCTCCGCTAAGTAGGCAAATCTTGAGCATATAATAATTTTTAAGACAGAAAAACACTTTTCTTCTTCAGTTTGATTTAGAAGCTTTTATTTTTGTAAATACCAGCACTGGAGCTGTCTAAAGCTGACTAAAGCTGTCAATGCATACAGTGATCTACAACGTATTTCCCAGTGTTTATGACTGCAATTTTTCAATAATTTTACAGAAATGCATTTATCTTTTCATCTATACAGTTTTTCAGCATTTTAACAACAGAGACAATTTCTGAGAATTTTGCTGCCTTTACATTTGTTTATCAATACAAAAACTCCAGTACAGTCACTTCTTTATTTCAACTTTGGAGATACACCTTTTCACAGAGCATTATTTAATTGTGCCTGGAAAAGAACACTCCATTACATCATTTGCTTACATTATGGTACTGAACACACTGAATGTTCTTTACACTCATGAATAAGATGGCCATGGCTCTCAAATAGCTCTTTTTCTAGCAACACTTCTTTTAAAACAATAAAATATTTTTACATTAGAGAATCATAAAACTTGACTCAGCTGCTCCACAGACTGAAACTGGAGCAAATACTAGTGGAACTGCAAGATGGTCTTTATCTCAATTGAATTTTCAAAAGGATTAAGAACTTAAATTACAGCAAATAATGTGTTTAATGAACCACAGGAATGACACCTGTCACCCTGCTGACAGATGTGGAGCCTGCCATTCACCAGCACCCCAGGTCCCTTTCTGCAGGGCTGCTCTCCAGCCACCCCACTCCCAGTTTAGACTTTTAAATATTCCTATCTACAAAGCAATTTTTATGCAAACTGCTGCCACTAAACTAGGATAGCTTTGACTGTTAGTTCAGTCTCTCAAAGCCCATTCAAATTTAGTGGATGACCAGCCTTATCATCACTCTGCAAATC
The DNA here is from genome assembly GCA_013396995.1 of Dicaeum eximium. Lineage (NCBI taxonomy): Eukaryota > Metazoa > Chordata > Aves > Passeriformes > Dicaeidae > Dicaeum > Dicaeum eximium. The sequence continues at coordinate 72,281 of VWZP01005230.1, forward strand.
ACGCAGTGGTCTCAATCAACACATGTTTTACAAGACCAAAATCACAAAGACAGACAGAAACAAGACAGGATCTTCACCTTCAATCTCAAAGGTCTTTTCCCATTTATGTCTTGCAAGATTGTTACAGGAGTGTGTTCAACAAATAAAATCACTCCTTTCTCCACTCAACTAGTTTCTGAGAAGAGGATAAGTTTCTCGCAATTATTACTTAACAAGTTAATGATTCCAAATAATGAACAGTTCTCTAATTGGAATAAAAATCAAAACTATTTGTGTATATTTAAAGAGTTCAAATTTGCAGAATACCACATCTAAACTTCTGAATTAAGAATTAGTTCACCAATGCTATCAGCCTAATCTTAAGCAAGTAACATAGCATAAAAACAGAAAAAAAGAATGTTCTATCTTTTGAACCTCTGTCAGATACTGTCAGGGCGAGCTATTAAGCACGTCTAGCCAATTCTCTGTCCTGTGCCTGCTGATCTGTGAGGAGAGCGCATCCTAGGGCTGCATGTCTGTGTTAAGAGCAAACAGTATGTCTAAGCTGGTCTCGCACTCCATAAGAAGTCACCATGATCCCTCTGCACTTCCTGAGGCTTTCTGCTCTAGAAGCTTCATTTTACACAGAAGAAACAACCCTACCCTTTCCAAGCAAAATCACTGGGAGTATGTATGTGTTGAAACACTTACAGTAGAGCATGAATTTTAAATCTATGCAGTCTGCTGACCTTGTGAGCAAGACAGACCAGTTCAGCCAGTGTTACTTGTTTTGTCTTAACAAGTTTCAGTCAAAACTAAGCTTAAAAAAAATCCTACTAGGAGCTTCCCTCATTGCAGTAACAACTGCAGGCAACACATGCCACCAGGAAATTTAGCTGTATAATAACAATTTTTTAAGGCGTATTAGAATGAATACACCAGCCACCCAGTAAGTATTTTCTGACCATTTGGCTATTACAAAGAATAGTAGGACAATAATTTGATTTAATGAAAGCTTTTTTAACAGCTCCCTTATTTATCATAGACGTGAGTTTATGCTGCTGTGAAACTTCAGTATGTACCACAGAAGTCACATCAATTCTGAAGTATTAAGTCACCTGAGTTGCAGGGAAAACATTCTTCCATCAGAAAGCAATGTGGTATAATGTGGTAAGTGTACACTCAGTATTTCTAGGCTCCTCTAAATCACAATGTTGCCTAGAGAAATCTGGTGCAATATTTTTTATGCTGCAGTAGCAGCATAAAATGAAGTTATGATATTAAATACTTGGAATTCAATGTATTTTTCCTTTACTATTTATTTCAGATCCACTATGTCACATAAAAGCACTGCAAAAATATTTTCTACATTCAATCAGTAATGAACTAGGAATAAGACCACAATAGACACCTGTAATTAATGTATTTACACAAAAACTGTGGTTTTTTCTGAAGAGTATGTTGTATTAAAATTCAGTACGAACCTCCCAAAGCTACACTGGCTCTGTTCCAACTTGCAATATTTACTGATATATGAGCAACTGTTATACACTTCAACATCAAACACCAAAATTAGCTACAAAAACAGATGCTAAATTTTATTGATGCATATCAGCTTTTTTAAAAACTTGTAATGAACTGAGTAAACTATTGTTTCACGTTATCATTATTTCCTTATTTATACAGCAGTAAGTAATGCTTAATCAAAATGTTCAAGGATGAAAATATTTGAAACCCCCACAGACACACTGAACTATACTTAATAAAGATGCACAATCCTGAAGAAACAAAAAGAACTGTGCAAAGTGGATGCAGTTAAGTGGAAGCAGTTACTGGTCTAACCAAATAAGATTCAAAATGTAATGAAATATCACACTTGGTACTTGTCCTACAGTCTAAATTTTGTATTCTTAATACATCAGTGACTTCTTTAGTGAAACCGTGCTTTTTCCCCTGGCATAAATTTTGGCTTGATGTGTTTTTCTCCAGCAGCAACACCAATATGCCACAATCTAATCACCTTGTTACTGAGCATCACTGATTAGCACAACCCTGTAAAGTCAGACAGATATGCACTGAGACTGTTACTTTGGACTGCTGTTATAAGATGTTTACACTTTTTTTTTCTCAGTATCATACATCCAGAACATTTTCCATTTAATTATAGAACAATAATATAATAAGCTTGTGTCTTAGATTTTGTTCCAAAGACCCTTGCATGCCCTATGACTCCAATGCCTCAGGTTCTGCAAAGGAACATGCTATGCATTTCCCCTACACATACTTTGTGGAGTTTTTTTAACAAAGCTTTCTAATCCAGAAGAGATTACTGTATCCAATGTGTCCATTGAGTACCAAAAACCGAAGCATGCATCATTAAAGAGGCACTGGACTAGTTCAGCTTGCTGACTTCATCTTCTCTGCCTGTTCTCTCTTATCATACATCAAAAAATGTAAGAACAAATGACTGGGACGAAAAGGGCAGAAAACTATCAACTAGCAAATGACTAACATCAACCAGATTGCCGGACACCTGGAGCCTCCATGCACTAGAAAAACCAACCAGACTGCATTTGTGATTCCTATGATAATCACTGGTCCAGAAAGGAGCAGCTATGCGTGACTTATTGGGGGTAAGGACTAGAACAAACAAAGTAAATCAGTCGTTTCTGACTGAGCCATCAGGCAGACATTGGTGGCCATAACAGGGCAGTGTGGAAGTGGCAGCCAAGTCTCAGTAGTGCTCCCTCTGCAACACAACTGTCCCACTGCTTCCCTTGGTGCAGGAGCAGAAGCAGTGCTAGCAGAGGGTTCCCAGAACAGCTTCTGGGACACAGTCTCAGACACATTCACCTTCCTCCAGATCTAGATAGCATGATGTCTTCAATAATGAAGCTCCCGAATTCCTTCAGGAACCAGTTCCCTTTTCCCCACTAAAAAACTATCCAAAAATTCCCACCACATGATATACCCATTGCCCAAACACTAACAAAACCTGTAACTAACCAGTATCATTATTCAGTCCTTAACACTTACTAATCTTTTCAATGATCCACCTAGTATTTTCACCAAAAAATGAACACACTTGTAACCCTGCATTAGGGTGTCACTGATTGAAAGTGACTACCCACTTCACTGGTGCAAAGTAGCACACACAGAAATTCAAGTTTACCTGAGAATACTTCCTGATTCCAGAAAATCATAACATCACTTTCCACTGTACAAACTTTGCCAACCTTTACCCTTATCAGTTAATATCCTCTACCATGTCTGTTTAGCCCAGAGCGTAATATCACTTTTAATAACTCAACCAGAAAACTGGGAAGCAATTCTCTTCACAAGCTGAAGAACCAGTTGTACCTCTTTCACTTGCAGCTCTAATAAACCTACTCTCTCACCAGAAAGCAGCTTTGCTATTCTAAAACAAAGCAGAAAAAGTCACAATATTTCAAAATCTCTACTCTTGCAAACAGACACATTTGTCAGACATTACTTTTTTCATTCTTTTCCTGGGCATCACCTCGTGCAGGTGCTGCACAAATTTACACGTAACCTCCAGAGTAAAGCTAAAATTGTATGTCCTAAGAGGCAGTTGTCCTCATTGGCTCCAGAGAGGCAAGGCCAGTCACTGTCTTACAGACTTGACTGCCAGAGGAACAGACTCTGTTTAAAACAACATTTTACATAAATGAGCCTGAATGGGCCATTTTAATACATTACTTACAAGAACTGGTGTCAAAAGATTTTTTTTTTTTTAAACAAAATGGTTTTAAGCTTATTTTCAATACTTGGTTATGCCCTCCCACTGTTCTGGTAAGCACTGTTTCTCTTGTTTTCAATAATTCTTGAAATCTGGAAAGAAAGTTTATACATTAACAAAAGTAATATATCTTAATAGCACGTAATCTGAGTAAACTTAGCTTTCTGAATAAAGAACACCCTGGAATAATGAAGAATTGTAATTTTAAGATTTCCGTAACTTTTCACTTCACCAGCAAACCAGTCTGATAACTCAAAAGCTCAGAAATACCATGACTTAGAAAAATTCAGATGGCTCAGCTGACCTGCAGCTGATAAAAAACTGTAGTAGCTCATGAAATGCACAAGTATTTGTAAACAGGAACAGGGCCGGGGATGCAGCAGGAGAGAAGCAATTCTGAAACTTCTGAGAGAAAAACATTTTTACGGGCGTCAGTGTTTATCAATGCAAGATTTTAGCAGAAATGAAATTAAGTATGAATTATAATAAGACAAACATTAGATAAAAGCCTGAAAGAGAAGGTCAAAGAAAACCACAGGAGATAAGTGTCTTAAAAACAATTTATGTTTGCTGTCTATCTGAAGAAACATGAATTCAGTTATTCAAAACCACATCAAAACATCACAGCTGCTGAAAGACAAAACACTCCCTTATTCCAATGGGAAAGTTTGGTGCTTCAGTAATAAAGAATGACCAGATTAGTAACAGGAAGAGAGGATAAATCAAGCTAAAAATAACATACTAAGATCTGAACATCCTATTATATTTTCCATGATACATACTACATATTCCAATGTTAAGTAGTTACTTGAGAATAAACCAAGTAATCAAATTAAGTTACATAAGAAAACATGGAACTGGATTAAATTAACATCTAAGTATGCATTTTTATGTTTAAGTGTATATGAACTTCAGTAGAAGAATAGTAAAAGTCCAACAGTGATAAGTGTAACTTCTTACCCCCTGCAGTTTTATCCAAGTTTGAGACAAATCTGGAAAGAAACAATCTCTCCTCATTGAGAACTACTATAATTATACTACAACAGAACCAAGAACATTAACTGTCATTTAGACACACACACAAAACCTTAAAATGGATCTTGGAATTACACATATATACTACCATTCAGTCAATTTTCACTAAAGGAAGAAAAGAAAATTTTAGAAGGACATATAAGAACAACTATTAGCAAGGTATTTCAATACATAATAGAACAAAGGCTCTCTTGTATCTCATCATTCAAGCACAATTCAACAGGAATCAAAATCCATGCAGATTGAACACATCATTCCCTAAAAAAAAGTCTCAGTGTGCAAACGACTTATTTTCCTCTTTTAGATGAGGTTGACAAAGGTTTGATGTGTTACACTGATGCTGATGCCACTGTAGCAACAATAATAATTCACAGCCAAGTAGGCTGCAGCTACAACACAGGTGAGACCAGAGGCCATCTGAGCAATTTTAGATTTCAAAAACATCCACTGAAGGAATAACACAAGAACGTAAAAGAACCAACATTTATATTTTATGAATTTTTAAGAGATTATACCAAGCATACATGATGACAATCAGCCTGGCATACTTAAGACATTAAATAAGGTTTTACACTGTAATCAAGTAGCTCAAAATAAAAAAAAAATTAACTTGTTTCATTGTAAGAGGTTTAGCAGGTTTGAAAAAGGTACTAATAAATACACAAAATCAAGTCAATCATACCTTTAGCCACAGCTTCTTTATACTTTTCTTTGGCAGAATTTACTTCTTTTATTAGTTGCCTGTAGCTAGATTTAAGTTTTTCTAGCTCTGTCTTTGTGACCTTTAAGAACAGAGAAACATAAAAAGCATTTTAAAAAACATAGCATTAGTAAAACAGAATTAACAGAATATATTATCAAAATAGGGATGCTACACTTTCTACTGGCTTGAGAAAATGTTAATAGGATATTACATGGTGCAATTACATAGCGCAAATTACATGGTGCAAATTACATGGTGCAAAAATCAAAATCAATAAATGCATGGAATTAAGTAAGAGCCCGAAGACACAAATCCCCATTCACATCAATGTAATTAAAAATATATTTAGAAAATCCAGCTAATCATCAACAATATTCCATTTCAATTACAAGGCAAAAAAACCATCCAAAAGATGCTTAACAAATCATACTGGCTTAAAATACCCTATGCATAGGAAGGAATTTCTTTTGCACCTAAAAAAAGCAGAATTTTAAGACATTACACTTCATACAAATGACTAAGGAACAGCAACTTGGCATGAAATAATCTATCAATTGTAAAACTTAAACCCTTGAAAAGGAAAACCAAACCAACAACCAAAAAACCCAAACAAAAACTGAACTACAGAATCAACCAGCCAAATAAGAAACTTTTATCATGAAACAGAGCACTGAACATAACATTTTTGGTCACAAAAACAAAGTTTCCTCTTCTGCCCTCAGCATTCATTCAGTGTGTGACAAAACTAGTGCATTGTTCAGAAATAATCCCAAATAATGAACTTGCAAACAAAATTCAGTAATAAACCAGCCATCACAATACCAAAAAATACCTAGTATATATTGTAAAGAAAACCAAAAAATCCTGACCAAAAAAAAAAAAAAGACAAAAAACTCCAACAGAAAAACAGACTTTAATTGGAAAATCATGGAAGAGAAATTTTTAACTACTGTTAATGGAAGTGCTCCTCGCAGTGAATATGCAGAAAAAGAAGTTCATTCTACTGAAAAATTGTTCCTCTTGCAGCTGGTAGAAAGAAGGCTGAAGCTCACAATTTTCCCTTTTTTTCATGAGGCAAGGCCCAGATAACACTACTTTCACCAACATTTGAAAATTTAATGAAATTCCTTAAAAATCCAACCAAGTACTGTCTACAGCTTCTATTTTTGGGCCAACTGTGCAAAATCTAATTTGAAGGCAGAAGCCTTTCTCCATATTAATCACATATACTAATTTCTACACTCTGTAAATTATACACTACTGCTATTATTATACACTAATAGAGGCAATATAGAAGAAATAACTTTATGAGAAATTTGTATTATAAAGACATCATGACAAATGGAGAAAAAGATGCAATTAGGAAGCAGTGACCACAATTAAGACTTAAATAACACAAACAGCTTCTCTCACTGAAAAACAAAACAGGGCACTAGCATTATGAAACCTTTATGATAATTGCATTATGATTCTTAGATTGCATTTTACAATAGATAAAACCAACACTAAGGGCATGTCTGTCCCCAGAGACCACTTAAGGAATTAAGATGGTCAAGGATTACTTTAAACCCAGTTTTTATTTCAAAAGGTCTTACCCAACTAATTAGCACAGTACTCTACTTTTTTCCCCTCAAATTTAATGAAGAAAGAAAATTATTCAACATCTTAATGAATAAATCTACAATAATAAATCTACAAGGTACAAGTCCTATTATATTTGTGCCAAAGCCATGTTATTTCACTGTCTTTAAGAATCTTCCCCCTAAGATTCCTCATGGTAGTGGTGTTTAGAGTAAGGATGACATACATATATTTCACCCAAACACATTTTTATGCCAGCTTATCGCAAAAATAGGAGCTGCACAGACACTGATGTTCACAATATGTGCATACTGTCCTGACATATAATCAGCATTTTACCTCTGTGCATCACAAAAACAGAAATAATACCACAGAACATGAGAAATATTTTGAATTTCAGGGAATCATTCTGAAAGTGCTCCAGGTACACAAAACCCTGAACAATGTCAGCTAACAATAGGAGAACACTATTCAAATACTTCTTTGCAAACTCAGGAAGGGGAAAAAAGGAAAACAAACCCAAAAAACCTCAAACCGAACAACAATGCAAGCTTAATCAGCAGGATGCAAAATATTTTCATGGCAGCCCATAATTAAATAAAGTCAATATGGTTTGTAATAATCGTTTGGCGAGTGCTCAACATGCATTACAGTTTTTTGGAAAAGTCTTATTTTAAAAGACATTTTTATTAGAGGTTTATTAAACTTTTGCCTATTAAGAGAAAAGAAAACGTTGCATAGTCTCTTTCCAAAGTATACTTGAGCTTCCAGCAGTCTCACTCCATTCAGCCTCTCTTTCTAGTCTTTTTCTCTTCCTGCAATTCTTTATAACTTCTATTATTTCTAACACATGCTACCGGTTTTTCCTCTTCTTCCATCCTGACTTTTTTGAGATGTATCAATTCGTACAATTCATACGTAGCAGCAAGTGATTATTTGGCTTGAAGTTTTATCAGTTAATGACACTCTACTGACCATACATCCAAAAAGATGTACCCATAGTCCCTACTTGCGGAAGATGCCAAGACTGTAGCATATTATGGAAGCAATCTTATTAGAGCCAATGTATTTAACTTAAAATAGTCTTAGTTTAAATACAGAATAGCTCCAAGTTCTTCTCGTAACTGGCCCAAAAATATTTTACTCATCAATGTGTGACAGTGTTGCTGCTTTACTCAGATGTTACATTTTAATTACACTACTTCAAATCCCAAATTCTCTGCTGGAAGAAAGAAGAAACAGTGCTTTTCCTTCTCTCCACAGACCTTTCAGATCATCACTCTGATTTTTGACATCTGTAGCTAAATTTCCCCCAGAGCATCTGAATGAAATTGTGATTTCTGCCAGCTTTACTGACAAGATACAGCACTTTGAACACAAGCAGCATAACAGATATGTCATGGAAAACACTGAAGGGTTTCACCTGCAGTCTCAATGTTTGGTTTACACCCGCTTTATATTTTAGAATAGGGACTAGAACCTTGTCCCCACCCAAAAGAGTCTGGACTGCCAAGAGCGCTCATTAACAGAAGTCTACAGCGCTCTGTCCTGTGAATGTCTAGAGTAGAATTAGAACAGGAAAAGAGATGGAATAGAGAAGTGTCGCACAAGAATTAATTATCCTCTAATAGAAGAGCTTTTCCAGTGCTATCTGTGCACGGAAACTCATATGGAAGAAACTTTTCTATCTTTACCTTATCAGCAAGCAGGAAAGAAAAACTGTATAAAATTATTAAAATTTAAACTAAGCATTCTACATATGGCCCACTATGCTTTTACAGCATGAATGAAAACAAAAAAAATCCACTCTTAATTTAATATTTTTAAACATAGAGAATTATAATCAGTTTATCAAGCACAGATGAATAAAATACCTTGTACATCTCTGCTTCAATTTGTTGATGAACACCTACGAAACTCTTCTTAACTTGTTGCTTATCTTTGATCATCATTGTAAGCCTATGCAAGGGCCCAGAATTAAGATCCTCTGCATGTGTCTTCATTATTTTGCTCAGCTGTTCTGTTTGCTGTACCACGAGCAACCAAGACTACAAAAAAGTCAGAACAGAAAAGCACTTATTTGTTTCAGCTCACAAATAACCAAACAGTTAATAAGAACTGCGGGAAAAGATGCATCATTGTTTAAAAAAAAATCAGTAAAAGAACTCATTTTAAGCTTACCAAAATGCAGCTGAGATCCTTCTGCAACAGCAAAATCATGCCTCAATCTTACTCATAAAATCACAAAAAAGCACCAGAGACAAAAATACAGCATTGAATATTAACCCTTCAGCACTGCCTGAAGTATTTCTGAACACCAAAGAAAGCACTATAGCCTTATTTTTTTTAAATATACCTCCAACACCCTTGAGAACCATGTTCCTACATACTTTGTCCTTCAGTTTGCCGCCACAGTTGCTCTGCCCAAGCTGACTTCCACCTTTGTCTGAATACCTGACAGCAATATGCATTTGAGGGGTGGTGGTTTAAGAGGACACCATTACATCAGCTGCTTCACACAGCATCATCAGTCAGATCACCAGTGCCAAAGCACAATCAGACACAACACTCATCTGTCATTGTAACCCAGCATCCTTCTGTACCCTTGCTTTAATAGCTTCCTCGGACATTCTGTCAGTTTTCAGGACAGCTTGATGTGCTGTATGTGGCTTTGAATACAGATACAGGTATCACAGACACAAATGTGAAATTAAACTTCAGTTCAAATAAAAGCTTTGGTTACCCTCCAGATTGCTGTCACACATTGGATTCCTTAAAGATAACTCCCTGACAATGAATGCTGTGTTATTGCTAAAATTTCAGAGTGGCTACATGCCACAGAATTACAAGGTTTTGAAGGCAGCTAGCATATGAGTTTTATTGGCATTTATCTTGCTCTTACTAAAACAGAAATCTGGCTGAGATAGAAACTTAAGAAAATTAATTTGCTTCTTAGCTTTGAGGTTTCTTTATATCCTATATACAAACATATATACCTAATATTTCCATCTCTACATGACAATGCTGCAACAGAAACTGGATTATAGAGAACAAAAGACAATTGACTCCCCTATATACTGGACTATCTTTAACATTTCCTCCGGCTTGTAAATATCCCACAGATTGGCACAGAGCTATCTAGACTGCTTAAAGTGTGGTGTTTTAAAATGCCAAGGCCTAAAGCTTCCCTGCTATGGCTGGAACCATTTCAGAAGCCATACTGCAAAGCTACATAAGATAAAACACTGAACACCTGTGAGAAAAGTGGGCCTTTGTGGTTCCAGAAAAGTTCATACAAGTGCTCTCAGAGGTGAAAATGTAGTCAGAGCATCCATTTTCCATAAGGCTGATTTATTACTGATGAGACAACTACTCTTTTAATCCTGAAAAATCACATCCAAAGCATTTTTCAACAGTACAGGTATTCTAAGGAAATGCTTCGTTTACAAGTCACCAAATAAGCCTAAATAAGCCAGAAATATAGCTATTGCTTCCCTTTCTATTAAAAAAAAATCTGCATATTTCCCTGTTTTTCACATCACTCTTTCCATCAGGAAAAGATGAAAGTGATGTTTCCATAGGGAAATAGCAGTAAAGCAGGATTTCTGTGCTTTGTATGATTATACTTTATTATTTTAAATTAGGAGAAGGTAAAGTGAAAATGCTTCAATAACAGATTTATATGGGACAAAAAAGCTGGGTGGGAACAGCAGAAAAGGTAAAGCATTTTCTTCTACAAAAAATGACCACAGTCCAACAAATGCAATGAAATACATTATTGTTTAGTGTAACGCTATTTTTCAGACATATACACACACACAAAGGAGATGTCTGGAAGATCTTAAAAACACCTCTTTTGTAGCATTACCAGTTGCTGCTACCATGCCTTCCAGCAATTTTGTTGTCTCCACATGAAAAAAAACCAGAAGACAGATTTTCCCAAACACCATTTCTCTCTAAATGCTCACTCTTACTGTACACTTAGAGATCAAAACAAAACGAACAACGACAACAACAAAACCAAACAAAAAAAAACATGGAAAGTTAAAAATGCTATTGGGTTTTAATGCCACAAAATGCCAAATAATACCACAATACCAAAACCAGGTATTTTGTATCTTAGAAGATGTAAGAAACTAGACTCAATGTCCCATAATATTTGCATCATTCTTTAGTTCTGTAAAATGTCAGGAAGAGAGAAAAAAGTATCACAAAATAGTAAAATAAATTAGAATGAGATAAGTAAATTAATCATAATTCAGGCTTTTTAACTGCCAAAACTAGTAACATAATGTGTCACTACACAACTTCAAAATCCAAGGCGTCAGTGAAATTTTAAGGAAAGCCCATGCAAAACATCTGCCAGTCCATATGAGTATTTTTGCTGTTAAAACATAGAAAACAGAGAAAACTTAGAAATCAGAGATGTGACTTAGTGAAAAATTGTACCTCCTTAAGAGAAAACAAAAGGGAATGAAAATTATGCTGAGGGACAGCTTGAGTGCCTCTGTTCAAAACAAGATTTCAAAATGTGACATGCACACCTCTTTTTAAGCCAAAAAGAACATGGCTTAAATCATATCTCCAGATTTTTAAAATTTATCTGCTCACAAGAAGAACTCATGCTATTAACCTGAACTGTCCTAGACTGAGATACCTATGTGAAGGTATGATGGTCATTTAAACCTTATAATGCTAAATACTCTGTGTCAACGAAGAAAAAGGGCAGTATTTCAATTTGCAAGACAAGAATTACTGTGGGGGAGGGAAGCAACAACAGAACATGTTATATATAAACACTGCACAGTGCTGAAGCAGCCCAACTACAGCAGCACAGCCTTCAAGGCACACACAGCCACTTTAACCCTGTATACATCCATCCTGCTGTGCAAGGAGCAGTCCTGCTCCTAATGCTACACCACAGCCACTGTCCAAGTAGCCACCCCATAAGCCCACAAAATAAAAACTGCTTTGTCTAAAAGTTAACCTGACCCAGAAAGGGTGTTTTCCAGCAGAGAGAAAATGAGGATTCATGCCAGACTGAATGCACTGGGTAACCACTGCTACAGAACAAGGGCCAAGAACTGAGTAAGCCATCAAAATAGAATAGTTTTTGCTTGTCAGTAGAGAATCCAGGTCCAGAGTAAAATTTTCAAAAACGTGATAAGGAAAATTTGCTTCATTATTGCATTTACTTGGACTTACTCTGAATCTCAAAACCAGTAATTTTAACCAGGGAGAACAGACTGCCTTACCTTTTTAAAAAGTCAACACAGTTATTTTAAACAGAATACAAAATAACCTCACAATTACAAAAAACATCCTGAATTAATGTTTTGTTCTTACAACACATGCTGCTGTATGAGTAACAGCTAGAATGCTAGGCTTTGCCTTAGTTTCCTGGCATTTTTCTATTTCTGTCACAAATTCTATATAACATAAACAATAGTTCCTATCTTAAAAGAAAAGCTTACTATAACATACTTGATTTTCAAAGCACTAAACAAAGTAGCAGGCTCAACCCATTTATGTAAGATACCAAATTTCAAAAATTGGGATTGATTCTCATTCAGTTGATTTTTTCAAAGCAAGACTAGAGCTCAACCTCTGCGTATTTCACTGAGAAACTAAAAGAATGCATTTAAAATACTTTGGCAACATTAACTCTCAAGAAACTGAATGGACAGGAATCCAACTCAAACCAAAAAAAAACCAAAAATAAACTCAGAACCCAAGAATATTCCAAATTCAAAATACTTCAGACTCACCTTGGACACATTGCTGATATAATCCAATTGACAAGCGCTCTCTTTATCTACTTGGTTACAAAGATTCTGTAAAGTGGACGCATATTCTTTATCACTTTTTACTCTCATTACCATAAATTTCTTCACTGTTTCCAGCAGTCGTAGTTCCCAGTCTTGCAGTTTTAATAAAGCATCATGAGAATACTTCAGGTCACCTCCAAACCCCATTTTTTAAGGCACTATATACCAGACAGGGGAAAATACAGGCTCTTCACCACATCTGAAAGGAGAACAAGACTGATGAGACAATTATCAAAAGAAAAACCTCTGGTGAGACAAAGAGCAAATATTGATGTCTAAACCCTGAAATAATCTAATCATAAAATTAACCACATACATTTACCTCCTCGGTATAAACTGAAAGGAGGCTCAGAGCACTGTTTTGAACAACAAACTCTGACTGGAAAAGATCTCAGCCATAGAACTACTCTCCAGTTTCTGTTTTTGCAAAAACATCCCTCCCTAACTTAAAGTACAGTATGAAAGAAAACATAACAGCATCTAAGACAAACACTTAAGACCCATCTACATATTTAACCAAATAAGTACAGCTAACAGTATCTCCAGACAAGCTGCCAACTGCACTTCTCTACTCCTGGTGATCTGAAACATTTGTTTCTCACGTTTACTGTCCTAAAAGCACAGNTTAGATCTGTGGGAAATTGATAACTATTCAGAAGCTCGTTTGCTCCTAAACCCTGTGTTAACCTTAACCTTAACATCAAACCTGCACATTCAACCTCCCAAAAAACAGAAAATATCCCAAAGCAGCTTTCCCATCCAATCATTCATGGACCCCCTGGGTCAGAGTCCTCCAGTTCACACCATTTTACCCTAGGATAGTCCAGTCTTATTGTACCAAATTGACATAAAATAAGTTTGATAAACAGTTAAGATACTCTGCCTTATGAAATCCTGTAGCAGAAGCAAAGGTCAAAGACACATTGCTAGAGTTAGCTCAGAAATACCTGCATCTGATGCTGATAAACACACAGCTACATTGTGGAAGAGCTGAAACCACACAAAGAAGTAACTCCTACACAGTCTTGCATAAGGTTTTGAAATGTGGGCTGAACCCTCTTTTCTGTGTACACACCAACGACCTGTTCCTATAAACTGCAGCCCTCATCTCTGGACTGCAGTGCAGCCACAGCCTCTACACTGCCTATTCACCAATTCCTGCACGACAGCAAAGTCTTGGTTCTTTTTAACACAGAAATAACAACTTCTTCACAGGCTTCACACATTACCACTTAAATTAGCAGTCTTCTACAAACATTGACAAATTTATCTCCCTAGCAGTCCATTGAGGGAAGTAGGACTAATAGTCTTACTTTACATTAAGAATTGAGACACATAAACTAACGTCAACACTGTGGCAGCTCATACCGGTATGTACAAGGCTTAAAGACAGACTTTTCAGAGTGCCTAGCATTTTCAGCATGCTAGGTATTCAGAAAAAAAATGTTACTGGTTTCAGTTATTGCAAAAAGTTTCTGAAGATTTTGCAAATTAGACCCTCAAGCAGCCTCTGAAATAAGTCTCATGTACTATGTGTTTATTCTTAGAACACAAACCATGCTACATAAAAAAAGCAAAGATCCAATAAAGAAAACTAGAACAGTGCCTCATTACGATATATCTACACAATACAGACAAGTCAAGGCTGTATGAGTAACCTTAAACCTGTAAGGTTTCATAAGGTCTTTAATTTGAAGTTTATTTCAGTCAGAATTATTCCTGATGGCTAGGAATTCAGTCATACACAGCAACAGTAAATAGTTTATGTTGGCTGTATTTATGAACTATGCCATTATTAATAGCATTATGAAGATACTTACAGAGTTAAAATTCAGGAACACTTTTGCAGAACCACAAACATTTTAGTAACACGAACCAAAGAAAAAAAATCTTAAAGCCCCTGTTAATTAACATGACTAAAGCTGCACTAGTGAATTTTCAATGCCCTTTAGATCTAGAGCTACTTTTATGACTTTTCATTTTTCTTCTACCCCATTTTAGCACACTACCTAACTATCCTAGCACAATAGCCGTGAGAAAAGATAGTATCCTTGTTTTCTTACATCCAGATGTAGAAGAGATGGGAACTGAATCTAACAGTGAAGTTTGGCCTTGTGTTATGAGTAAAGTAATGGCTTGCTTGCTTTTACCATAGCCTCTGATTTTTACTGAGAGGCAGTATGACAAGGGAAGGAGAAAATATGCTCAGCATTTGATATTTCAGTCTGCCTCTAGTGACTTACAAAGGAGCCATAGGATTACAAAAATCAACAGAACAGAAGACCCAACAATATCTCACTCCAGCCTGATAAATTGCTCTTCATGAAGCAGTAATCCAATTTTTTCCAATTATACTATTTGATGCAGGGATACATGGGCAAAAATTGTATACACATTAGACTCCAGTCTTTGTTTTAAATTATTCCTTTCACTGTGACAGAAGCAGCATAGCAAAAACCTGTTGTGCAAAAGTGATAAAATTCTGATTTGCTAAAACTAACATGCATGAAGACTCAGGTGACGATTCCCAAATGGGTAAGCCAGCTGCCATGTGACTTCCATGTCCATTGAGAAAATGTTCAATCAAGATATCCATAAAGCAAATTCAAGTGCTTTATTGTGAAGACAAAGAAGTAGCAAAGAATATTATTCAATTTTGATAAGTTAAAAACCAATTCTGTCACTTAAAACCACTTCTGACTTTTTAATGGTTTCTAATACTTTTAAACAACTGAAAACAGTACAGATCACAGAGTCATTAATTTGAAGTCAGAACTATAAGATTTACCAAATACATGAACACACAAATCTGGTTTTCAAATACTCTTAAAAAACACAAGCACATTTTGAAAGGCCAGTGTTCAAAAAGACAGTATCTGGCACCAATACAGACAGGAATTTTCCAAGTTTGCTATCTCCCTCATTAGTGACCACAGTAGAGATGACAGCTGCCCTACAGGGTCACACCAATACAACAGAGTATGTCAGCCAAAAGGGACCTACAGTGATCACCTGGCCACAGTAATGCATTTAGACCAGCCCTGTGTCTCCAACCATGGCACCAGAAGGCGTTTAAGAACAGCAAACCAGCTGGGCTGCTATTCATGGTGTGCTTCTCCTTGTGCTTCCCCACATTCACAGCTACTGGATTATGGAACACCAATATTCTCGTATTTTTTGGCTTTATTATACAACATTAAAATACTCACACTGAAAGACGAAGATTTCCAGGCAGATTTTGCAATCACAGACTACTGGCAAAATTGAGAATCAGCAAAAACAGCAAAATCTGAACCCAGAAAAGATTTCATGTGGAACTGGTATGAGACATGGAGAGTTTGAGACACAAACATACTTTCTTCTCTAATGTTCAAAAGATGAAAATACAGCGTGAGATCTATTCTGGGTGAAAAAAAAATTCTCAAAAAACATAGGAGAGTATTTTATCTTAACAGAAAAACCAGAGATCTTTTAAATAATGTTTTAAAACAAACAAATAATGTTTTAAAACAAGCTAGATGGAAAAGTGACATAATATGCTAAATTCATATAGAAAAAAAAACCTTTAGGAATTGCTTTACTCTTACTGTGAAGAGATTTCTTCTGCTTCTGGTAGATACCCATGAGGTTTATCTCTTTTTCCACATGTGAACAAAGCTTGCATAATTTGACATGGCACTGAAGTTTCAAACAGAATTCTAAGCACGTTTTGCAAAAGCAATAAAATACCAGTACCACCATATAAGACAAATTAGTTGCAGCTTTTTTTTTTTTTAAATATAGGATGGATATAGACATATAGGCATAGATTCAGATAGCTAAAATAATTAGCCACGTACATGTAAATTAGTCAAAAAATACTTGTTAAACTTAGGAGTAAAATATGTCTCACAGTCAATTCCATGGAAGTAGGACTTCCTTTATAGTGTTACACTTAAAACAACAAACTAATCATTCACAGGAAGTAGACACTGAATATACATTTAATAATATAGCATGGATGAGCAAACAGATCTCAAACTGTTCTAAATTTAAGCAGAGTTACCAAACACAATTTGAAATTTCTCTCAACCACCAACACAGTGGTGCAGTCAGATTCCAAACAAATCAATATTAAATTTTTTCAGCCTAACACTGAGAAACTTCAAGGAAGTTGCTAGTCACATAATCCTTCAATATTGTAACACTCCCCTCAGGAAATAAAGCCCGTATTCCAGTTAGTCATGCTCCTGGATTCCAGCATCAACTCTGAAGAAAGTAGTTTCCATAACCAATGTACATTTAATTTAAAGATTGCAATCTGTCTGTGACACAAGCAAGCGGCCATGCTGTGTCAGACCAAAGGTCTTGTGTCTGACACTGCTCATCAAATGAGCAAGGAAGAACAGAGCATGTACAATGCAACACTTTCACAAGATGCTTGTAACAACTAGTGTCTTCTGCTACATACTGCCATCAACTATATCCAAGGCTGTGACTGATATTCTTAAAATAATGATGGAACTACACCCATCAGTTGGAACTTGTGATTTCACAGTACCAGCAACAAGATACGCAACTGAAAAACCACAAACCCAGAAGGCACACCTGGCCCCCAGTTAAATTCAGAATAGGAAAGCACATCACAGATCTGGATTCTCTCACTGTTCATATGCTGACGACAAATTTAGATTGCTCCTAAATCTGCATGGGCTCCAAATCATAGAGAATACAGAATGTCTTTTATTTTGCAAACATCAAAAATATGTCAAAATCAGAAAAGGAAGAGGATTTGGACTCAGAAGATAAATCCTCAAAATCAAGGCTTCCGTATGAACTAAAAGCATTTTTACAATAGATTGTTGATTTGTTAGAAAGTCTTTCTCAATTTCTCAATGTGAGGCTTACAGTAGTTATATTCCATTAAAATAATTAAATAAATTATGCTTAGCATTCCATCCACACCTTAAACAAAAATTAAGACAGTCAAACAATTGACATTTCTGTTAGCGTAGGATCTATTCCTTGGAACACACAAGACCATGAAACACAAAACACATACATTACCTACCATTTGTAGGTAATGAATATGTGATTTGTTATACTAATCACATATTCATAAGATCATCTTTGTATGCACAGATATGATGTATACAACATGAACTAGTAAAACTAATCCTTCTGCAGAGCTTTTGCCAACAATAAACATCTGAAATGGTAATACAAGTTAGCCTGATTATTTCAAAGCTGATTTGAAATACCGGTCCACTCAAAGCAAAGGAGGCAGCTAATTTTCAGGAAGGCTTTTCTGCAAAGCATAACTTACCCTACATACCTTATAAGTTTTTCTTCAGAAATGTCGTTTAGTACAGTTTTCCTATGTCAGCAGCTACTTCCTCTGATTTTCACCTACTGAAATATCCTTTTTTTTTCTTTTCTGGGGACTCTGTGAAAGAAAAATATATCAAACTTCTTTTTACTATCTCACCATTTTCAAATACATCGCAAAACTCAGACTTAGGTAAGTTCCCCTGCATTTTCAGATTATTACCGGAAGCCAGCTGTTTTGTTTGTGTTTTTTTTAACAGACAGTTCAACTAAAAGAAAAGACCAGATTTCTCAAATGACAGCTAGCAGTAGTATGCTATCAATTCATACATAAAATTTTGAGTGAAGAAATAATTTTGCCTCTACACATGTAAGAGAAGATTTTTCTTGAAGTTGTTGGATTTCTTATGACAGATGTACCGTAGCTGAAAAATTAGACAATTTTATTTATTTATGAACCTTGCCCTTGGTCAAATGAAAACAGAAACCTATTAACAAGGAAAATGAAAGCATGGAAGGCCCAAGTTTGTAATATGAAAGACCAAGTTAGTAGTAATATTTTCATAAAAGTGGAAGAAAACAAGTGGCAACATTGAGAAAGAGACTACTCAAGACACATAAATTTCTCTGGCTCTATCTATTCTAATACCTAGAAAAGTAAGAGGTCAGGAAGTTAGGATGACTAGCAGGACCAAAATTTCAAATTGTAACTCCAGACTGCAATTTAGGTGAAACAAACTGACACAGAAGGGTTTTGAGAGTTTATGTCAAGAAAATAAATATATTGGATTTAAAAAATGGTAAGGAACAAGCTTTGCACACGGCTTACAAGTGCAAGGTATACTGTATAATCTCTGCATGTGGACCCATGATAAGCATTCACTCATAATCTCACACTACAATGTCCAACTTCAGATGAGACATTCCATAACAGTTTAGCAATGCCCTCATAAGAAAAAACACATAAAGCAAAACTGAAAGAAAGACAGTGTGTAGGGGTAAAGAAAGCAAAACTATTTTCAAAATCTCCATTATTTAAAACAAAGCACTGATCACAGACACATTTATGAAATCTTACAAAGGGACAGTCTTAGTTCACATTCAAGCAGGCATTATTTAGTATTCCTTTCTGGTTACTTAGTGATGTTTGAGAAACAACTGCCTAATATAAATACAAAACTCCACGACCAAAAATAGAAAAGACTAAATGATGCTAAGATTCAGGCACTGCAAAGGAATAGCAGCTATGCAAGCAGATATGAAAGTACAAAAGAAACACAGGAGGTTACAAACATTATAAAATTCATCACATTTCCAAGAAACAGATATAAAATCATTTTTTACAAAGTTGCAAAGCCCAAGGAAAAGTCTCCAAAGCAAAGAAGTACAAGCAGGAGCAAAACATTAAATTTGGCTCCAGTCTTACTAACACAAATAGAAAGTGGGTGGAAACACCGGACTGCCACTGGACAGGGACACAAGTCCTAATCCCCATTCAAATGGGACTAGTGAAAGTTGAACAAACATCACCACCAGCACCTGGGCACAGTCAAGTTTCATGCAGATGTTAAGAACTGCATGTGGCAAAATGAAGCCCTCAAAAAAATTCCATTTATCAAACGAAACAACATACTGGAGCCACTTCAACACAAAAAAGTTCTATCTTTTGCTCCCTGAACACAGACAACAAACACATCTTTTTTTTTTTCTTCTTAAGGAACTATGCTATCACATATTTTAGAGTGCAGAATTTAGTTTGTCAGTATGAAAATTAAATGCAAACCCAACTTTTTTTTAGAATTCCAGTTACTATTAACTTTTTACCTATGTGCATTTTTTTCATCTGCACACAGATCATTAGTAGAACTTAAAGCTGGTAATGCAAGTCCAATATGGGTCAAATTGATAGGCATACACGAGCTAGTACATGGAAGCATAAATAAAAGCTTTCCAGTGAATTGCACAGCCACCTGTCAGACAAGGCAATCAGAAGAAGCACAACACAGTCTGACTCTGATACTGCACAAGGTGGTTAAAACCATGCCTAAGAATCTGTAGACTAGAAAAACTCAAAAGAAAAAAAAAAACCAATGCAGCTTTTGCAGTGCAAAATCATGTTTCACAACTTGAAGAGTTCTATGAAGCGATCAAGGATCCTGTGGGAAAAGGTGTTGGAAGTGGGAAGCTTCTGCTGATGTCTCTGATAGGAAGCTACTAGAGAACTGAAGACCTTGCAGACTGAGAGAAAAAGACTAACAGGGGAGAACGTTCAGAAGCCTCACCATAATCTGTTCCAGGACTTGGGCTGCTCTTCAAAATAGTTACCTGCCTATATGTCATCATAGAAGCATCTGTGCTTTATACAAAATTATTATGGCTCCTTAAAACTGACAGATCATTACAAAACTCCCAAAACCTCAGAACACTGAGTAGCCATAGCCAGTACAGAAAACAGCAGATGAAGTCACATGTCAATAAATGAAATATAATACACTGGTAGGAGTTATTTAATAACAGTACCAGAAAAAGTTGTAGAAGTCTCTGAACACACATCTTCAAAAACATTTGTTCAGTGCTTTCAAGCAGTCACATTAGAAACCATATTAAACGATTTTTTAATGAAGGGAAAACATAACATGTCCTTATGCTGCTGATACATTAGTGGTATTCCAGTACGTTCAAGTTCTTCTACTTAAAGAAAAACATAAAGCACCAAAAAAGATATAGATAATATTGATCATATAATGGAACAGCTTACACACAGAGGAAAGAGAATTTTTAGCTCACAAAACAAGACAGGTAAGAATGACAGGTGTAAGATCAAAGTACAACAAAAGAAAAAAATCATTATAGTACAAAGTAATATGGTATATCAGATGCCTGAAGTGTTTTCCAGATGACCTTGAGAACATCAAATTAAATTTTTTAAAAGTTGCTTTTATGTCCCTCTTTGCCCAGTAAATAATTAAATGAGATAATTCCATGCCTCAAGACATTTCTGAGACCATAAAACAAAGTACAAAATTATTATAAAAATTTATTTAAAAAACAGATCTGTAGAACAGCAGCAGTTCCATTTCAAGACGTCTCTAAACTGTAAAAGCAGAATAGGAACAATTACTATACATTTATGCCAAGAGCCCCTGCTTATCTGACAGTAGCAAGTACTGAGCTACATGGATTTTACTTGGTCATATACAAACATCCTCAAACAGTGCACTCTCATTCTCCCATCCCTCCACCTGTAGGAAGACCACATTTTTCCCTAGCAGTTCCTGCAGCTGTGATGTTATTAAAAATAAATGCAAATAAGAAGCAGTGGGCTCCATCAAATAATAGGATTTACACTTATCACCAGTCCAAAAAAAAAGGTAAAACAGATAAAAGCCCAAAAACAGCTCCCAGATTCTCTGCCTAGGATCACAAGACACAGTTCTAATTCTTTCAATCTTACATTTTAAACCATTTTCTAACCACTGCTATCCTCTAAACACCCTGCAACTGGTCTCCATCTCACATAAGTCAGAAGCTGAAACAGTGGCGTACTGTAGGACCAACCAACTCTGACAAGAACAGAGAGATTAATTCAAATTACTTTCAAGCTCCTTGCCCATGTGCTTACCTTCTTCCTAACAACTTGATAATATATCCTTATTTGTTCATTATCCAAAAATTAATGTTCTTTTTCCACATAACTTCATCTTCCCCCACGACACATCCCTTTTGTCCAGCGTACAGACAGCCAGTGAGCTTTCATACTCACTGTTTTGTTCCAGATGACATCTCCCATTTTCCAAGACTATTCTAAACAGTAATCTCATTCTCCACCACACCTTCAGCTGTTTGCTACTTCCTATGGCCTGATAACTTTGTCAGTATGTTCTTCATCATCTCAGGCCTTCTGTGAAAGAATGGGCAAATGCAGAGCTGACATCTGGTAGTGAACCATGCAGTAAGTGCTTTGTAGGTATCGTTACTCAACCAGTTTTGTTTTCACACTGTAGAAGTTTCTAACTCACAGTCACAGCTAAATAGCAAGACTGAATCTCACCAGGCAGAAAAACAAGAAGGTGAAGGCAGATACAGGCTAAGAAGTCTAGTCTAGCTGACACAAGTCACATCCTGTCACTAATGCTTCAAGACTCTTCTCTTGTCTTCTTTTGTTGGAAAAAGGGCAAAAATAAACCACACACCCTTCTTTTGCTTTCAACAGTAAACATGCCTAGTTTCTCATTACCTTTCATGTGTTTACAGGAGGAAAAAAAATATTTTCTTCCTCTATTTTTCCAAGAATTACACTTTCCCTAAATTCAGCTCCAGGACTCAAGGAAAGGCAAAGAAAAACATGGCCTCAATAGAGAGCTCCTGACAGACAAATTTTCACTGACCTCTCAATTCTGCAGTGTTGCAACATGTATCTCCACACCAGATCTAAAAGAAAAATTGAGCGAGATAAGGCTGCTAAAAGTGACTATCACAGGGCAGGTACTGTGCATCTGCCCTGTTAACCAATTCTACCAGCTAAAGAGAAGGACTGTTTCAGAATTACAAAGAAATACATAATGTTAAAACGTCCAAAAATTGGCCACAAATTAAAAACAGAATAAAAAAATACATCAGTGACTCAAGCTCACTTAAAGTGTGTATTATATAGTGCATTAAAGAAACTTCTGAGCAAAAAAGAACAGCTAAAGACTATTGCATTTCCAAGAGATTTCTTGTCTTAGATGACTAGTGAAGGTAGAAACAACTTCTATAAAAAGTCAACACTGAAATTAAAAAGTACCCGTAGTAACCATCTCGACTAAAGAGTTATTCTAAGCACTGTTAACTTATTTCCTTGCTGATTTCTCTTAGATATTTAGTTTTCAATTAGCTACCAAGTTCTTTAGTCTGAAGGCAGGAAGCCATCTTCCTTATTTGAAAAAATACCAGAAACCTCTGAAAGTAGCATTTCACATCTTGATATCCATCTGTCTTGAGATGAATACACAGCAAGTCAGAATTAACACACACCTAAAACCCACACACAAACCCTCGGTCCCAAGGCTGTCTATGTAAGCATTTCTTCAGGGGAACAGGATTGAAGAACACTCCTATTGAGGGTCTCTCATAATTTCAAAGCTACACTTAAGGCTCCTCCCGAAGACTTCAGGTCCCAAAATTCATTGGCTGCTGCTACTGGACACTTCAACTTCTCCCAGTAGCACTGTCTTAGCTCTTCAAGATTTAAGAAGAGCCATAGAAAAAGATAAATCCACAGTTTGTGAAATACTGAAAAAAGCCTAGACACATTAGATTTCTTCCTATGGCCCAATATCAGCCAGAATGTCTCACTTCAGAAAAAACAATTAGATAACAAATCTGCACTATTCTGTAATATATGACAATTGTGTCTCCTCAGGAGAAACATGATCTCATTCCAAGTATTTATTGCTCTTTGGAAAGAAACTGAAAGAGCAATCAGGATGCTGCTTCTTCTTCTTCTTCTTTCTTCCTTCATTAAACAAATTACATCTTTCATTAAACCCACTACTTAGGTAAGTCCCTGTTCATTCAGTCTTCTCAAGGTTACTTACTTCCTTGGCACCACTGTACCACATTTAATAAAGTTTCATTACACAGTATTTTGTACAGAAAATACTGGCCATGAGGACCACAGGTCCATGACGGAGGGTCTGTCTCTTCCCAACTGCTGATATTCCAGGCTGCTGCACTGCAGGAAATATAACATACTGTGTGGTTCAGTGAAAGGTGTTGCCTCAAGCCTTTGTTTGCTTTTCCTGAACTGAATGACTGTTCCTTCCCATCTCCATATCCTAAAAGATACCATGATAACTGTGTTAAATGGGATACCCACCAGAAATGAGTTGCTCTCACCAGAAATGCAGATGACTGCAGATGACATTTGTACCTTCTCACATGTTTTCAGTGTGTAACAAACTTTAATACATACATTATATAATATATACCAAAATATAAAAACATACCTATTCTTTTCTTAGTTCCAGTCAGTTCTGTTTGGGTATCATTGGCCATCCTAGTTATAAAGAACACTCTCTCTGAGGGATATTACTCTCATTTGAAAACGTAAGAGCTTTAATTAATAGATGCTATTACAAACAGGTAAAAGTGATAGAGGCTTAATCTTCCAGGTGTCTGGACAAGTGGTCCTGAAGTGCACGTGCACGACTGGACTCTTCACATGGAAATTTATTTGCATAAATATGATTCAGCCTATCTGATCCTTATTGCAATAGAGTATCATTTCATGTCCAGTCTTTCGTTCTGCCTCTCAAAACTATTCTTTCCAGAAATTACACCAGGCAGCCACTATTTCATTTAAAAGGACAATATTCTTCATAATATAGCATCATTCAGAAACAAGTTAGAGATGACAATAATGTTGTACTGTAGACAAGGGTTGTTTAGCTCTCTCAGAGTTCTTGTCTTACTGTACTCTGAGACAGCTAAAAGGAATTTGACTGCATCTCTAAAGCTGAAATCCCAACTTAATCTGAGAAAAAATCTGTAGAGGGGCACAAGCCACGCTATTGTAATGGCCAGGTGTTGACAACCATCTGCTTAATCACAGCTTTGGAAATGGCAGCGCCTGCCCTCAAAAGGCTCTCCAAGCCTGGATGGGGTGGCTTTGGTGATGAAATACTAGAAACACAAGAAATCACCGTGTCACAGCCCATTGGACTGATTTTTTGCACAGGGTATGCACTGCATGCTTCCTGAAAATATGAAGCCTTGGGACACAAGGCATACAGGAACAGGATACCTCCCGAAGACTGTTCTGCAAAGGGCACAAATCCACTGCAACGCGTATTGTGTCTACAGCAGAGCCTGGAGAAAATGCCTATCAGCTATGGGTTGGCTTCCTTTCAGAGGGTACCTGGCTCCAGAGAAGGAGTGTTAGAAGGTATGTAGCATGGAAAACTAAGAGACCATGGAGAACACAAAGACTGACTCGAACTGAGATTTTGACTTCAGCAAGAACGTCATATAATTACCTTCTCATATTAAAAAAAAAATCAATCATTTAGATAAATTAATTCAGATTAAATTCAGATAAATCTGAACTTTTATCTGAATAATTCCAATAAATCTGAATTTTTATCTGAAGATAAATTCAGATTAAATCTGAATTATTATTAAATTATCTGGATGCCAATTAAATTTATTAAAATAGTAGCTTCAAATTTACTTAACATTCACTGATGAAAAATTTTGCACTCCAATTTCAACATTCATCTAATCCAAAAGGCAGAATTGGGTATTATATAGCTTTCCTCTATCTTTGTTACAGACCCTTTAGAACTGTTCGCTTTTTCAGATGCACACTTCATTTTTTCTGTATTCGGCAAATTAGGCATTTCCTTTTATCTGATGAACTTCAGTTTATCAACCATATAATGGAAATTTCAGAAAAGATGGGAGGTAACAGCATTCATAGCACTGACATACAACAAATATACCTAAAATAAACACGGATGTGTTTTTCTGGTTCCATGTTTTCTATTTTTAATCAGTAAAAAGCTGCTGTAAAGTTGTATGATTTTCCTTAACACTGCAATTCTCACATTTTGGTTTCAAAAATACCATTATCTCACGATGGTTTCAAAAATACCATTTTTACAATGCTTAAGCTGTCACTTTTTTTTTAGCTTAACCACTTTGCCTGACTGTACCTCATAACTGTACTTCCTGAAACTTAGAGTACAACAGCTGTGGGTTATTATTTTACACTCATGAACATTTGAAAGCAGAAGCCACAACTAGGAAGTCAGATGCTATCTGAAAGACACATGAAATATAGAAAGGAAGCTTTAGCATAATTCTAAAAAGCTGTACTTGAGTAGACACAATAGCAACACACTACAGTGATCATATTTTACCAAATGTCACAGCAGATAAAACAAGCTTTATGCTTCAAAACTCTGGATTTATCCTATGATGCTACTCCTACTTGTTTATAGGTTTACCAAAGATGAATTTTGCAATTTGCGAGTGTAGCACCTAACAACTCCCCACCATCTGAGCCATTATTAACAGGTTATTTGTCCTAGTATTAAAGCACCAAATATTCAATAAAATAATTCCTGTCTTACAAGATTTTCCAAATTTTCTAAAGCAAAAAGTTAGGCATAAACAGAACTGGCAAAAAGCAGCAAAGCTGACAAACCAAGTACAAAATTAAGAGACTCACAAAATGAGGGTGCAAACCCAAATTCCACCCGCTTTGGAATATGCACTATGCAACTGTGTAATGACTTTCACAGCGCTTTTCTCCAGAAATGCCCAACCAATTTATTAGAGAGGATGGAGTGCTCTGAGTATGATTCAGCACTCTGTCAGAGGGACTCATCTTCACTACTCTTATTAGCTCATTGCTATAATTGTGTGTCTCCCATTTACTAAACTGGCAATTTCAAGGAACAAATGGCTCATGATTAATGCACTTTTAACACTGCTCTGGATTTAACTTCTGCTTCTGGCAAAGAATGCTTACGTCATGCGCAACAATTCACAAACTTTTCACAGGTTGCCACTACTTACAAGATAACTGACTTTTCATTAGGTCTTAATTACGGTAATTTAGTTTTACACTTAAGATTAATTTCTTAATGTCTCAGCTCCTCATGTTGAAATAAATGACTTACAGAATCACAGTATGAAAAAAAAAAAATTGTGAGACTCTTAAGAGCAAGTAATGACAATTGCAAGACAGCTACCCATCTTCAGACCAACATTTGAATGACATATAGAAAAGTGCCGAATACATGAGAACCATTAAGTACTTATTCATGAAGTATTTTCTTACTGGCTCATACTAAGAGAGTTGCAAGTGGACTACAGTATTTTGCAGGCAATATTGTACATCATACCTAAAGAATAGATTAACATATACATGGTTGTTCTGTTTCCCCCTCAACAGCTGACAGTTTCGTGTATTTGTCTTAATAGAAAGCTACATCACAGAAAGCTCTCACAGCATGCAATTAGTGCTGTTACTCGACATTCACCCTGTAGATAACCTGAAGGAATTATTTGGTCCAAGCTGTAACTATCCCCTCAGCAGAAAACAAGCGCAGCCATATCAGAAATCCTAACAAAATACCCTTTTTGCTCAAGGTGCAAGCCCATAACATAAACAAGATTCTAAAGAGCCAACTAGTACGCACCGAAGATCACTAATTCTGTCAATCCCGTACATGGGACAGAAATCAGACACTGGAACTACAGTGAAGTTATGAGTATAGAGAGTTGTCTCTACAAACTACTATGACACACGTCTGAGTTTTGTAAACCAGGTTAGTGAGAAATCCAGATATGAAGAAGTCTGAAATTGTATGTGGTAAAAGCACCTGGCATTTTCTCTCAAGTGTAGAACATACCAGTGCAAGAGAAGCTGGTTACTATAGAGCAAACAGCAATCTGAAATCCAAAGCAGAATGATGTCATGAGGTACTTTTCACTCACTTAGATTAAAAACAGCATTAAGTTCTAAATTATTGGGAATTTATTTTTATTATCATCAGGGAAACACATTTAAAAATTCCCTATTATTTCAGACTCTTTACACCAAGCTGAGCTCTGCATTTAAACTTGCAGGAGAAAATAGAAAAGCATTACAGTAACGGTCACAAATACAGTTACGTGCTATAAGCTGACAGCATCAAAGCCTTCCATCCGGTGAAGCTGTCCTACCAGAAAAAAAGTTATAATCCCAAACACAAAAATAAAAGCCATTTTAGAAGGAGTCTTGCTGGTTTTTAAGAATCCCCACCAAAACTTCCTATGTACTGCATGAGACCATACACATAGCTCTTAAAATGAGAGGTATTCTCTCAAACCCTGGAAACAAAGCTATTAATTTCATTGATCCACTTCTATGAAAAGGTTTCCAATATAAACCTTTACAAAGAAATGCTACATTTACCTGACACAGATGTTAAACAGCAGAAACTTTCTACATATTTTCATGCACCAATTTTAAAGGATTTAACTCCCTAATAAAATGGGGAATACTCAACAATTCCAATACTGTCTCTACCACAGAATAAAGCTTTCCACTAAGTTTTTGAAAATAATTTTCACAAGGCAAATACATCAACAATATAATTAGGCCAGGACTAAGTGGACAGTTTTATCTTAGAATAGGAGCATATATGCAGTTTACTTCCTACTGGGATGCATTTAGGCTTTCTTCTCTTCTCTTACTGCTTTGCTTCTCCCCCCTGACAGCAAAGAAATCTCTTTTCCTAGACCAACTTCCCACACACTGCAAAAAAAACTCCTCCCTGTGAAGTGATGACCTCATGCTCCTAGCCCATCTCCTTGTATGGAGCAATTCCGGACTTGCTGCCAGCTCTCTCCGCCTTCAGCCTGACATGGCAAACATATCTCCTTTCACCCTGCTGTTTCCCAACTGAGGGAACACCAAGGACCCGCGGCAGCTGGGCAGGGCAGACCGGGCAGGGAGAGGGGATTTCCCACGCACAAAGAACAGGCCACCAGATGCCTGCCCTGTTCTCGCATCCAACGTACCTTCGTACCACCAAAGCACCTCTGCTCTCCACAGCAGGAAGAATGACACTGAGCCCTGAACATTTTAAGTATGGAAATACATCCAATGTTATCTAATTGCAGTGCACCTCCTGTAGCCAAACCTTACTTCCCTTTTATGCTCTTAGTTAAATATCTCTAATGTAGTGAAGCAAATGTCACTTCACCTCCTCTCTTAACAAAGGCCCATCTCAGCTTTGCATCGCTGAAGTTCTTTGATACCAAAATTGGACCAACATCCTGTGCACACACTAATACATTATTTTATCTTTTTTTGCTAGGTGATCTTTAAGCTCTATCAAACAGAGGAACTGTTTTCAGAGGAACTGAAAATTTCTATTCTCTATATTATTCATCGCCTCCTTTGGCCTGTGTTGCTTTCAAGTGTCAGAATTATTTCTACATGATCACTTTATGCACTGGCAATCCAAATACCAACTGACGAAAGACAATGGACTCAGTTGGGACATGAAGTTACAGTTGCTGAAAATCAGGACGTGATGGATAACTGAGCTTTTGCTCAGTTAGTAAGTGACCTTGTACACTCGAGACTTGATCTCCCTCGAAGAAGTATCTCCAAAGCCTAACCTTACTGGCTGGTTAATATTCCACACATGTATATTTCAAAAATTGTAACTGTACTGACATCTTCTCTTAACACATTACAAAGAATTTATAAAATGAAGAACATATACTGGTCTCACCAACAGTAATCGTTACTCTAACTCAACCTACAATGTGTCCATCATTTGCAACTTGCTTTGACTTCGACCAGATGATGTGTGAATGTCCCACCTCTCTGAGACTCTAAAAGACTAGCACTTACATAAAATAAACTGTAGAAGCAATCTCCCTCCTCGTTAGGTATTATTTAGCAAGTAAAGTTAACTTATTTTAATAAACTTATTTTAATACTCAATAAATTGTCAAGCAGCTTCAAGCATCACCCCTGGTTTTTTTCACACTGCAACTTCTTGAAGGAATCTGCAGTACAACAGAGCAGAGTACCAAAGCCACTTCGAGCAGGTCTGTTTCAAAGCAGGGAAAAGTTATTTCGCCTACTTGAAAAGCAGTGATGCCCTCCTGCAAAGCGAAAATGAGCTGGCTTGTTTTAAAGGTCAACCCCCGGTGTTCACAGAGGATGGGTCACTTCAGGGGTGTCTGCTCATGTAAAGTCCAACCAAACAGAAACTTACTCCAACGTGAAAAGTGATGTTTAATGCCTCTCTGAGTAATCCACTCTCGAACATCAAATATGAGTATTCAGTACCAGTGCAGATACCAAAATCTCAAACACGCAAAGCATTAAAACGCATACGAAAAGCTCCAGGGCAGCGACACTGAGAAGGCCTCAGCAAGCAGGCTCCAACACTAACGCAGAAGTTGTGCAGGCAGCCCTAGCTGTACAGAACTGTCAGGCGGCACCAAGGAGGAAAAGAATTCAAAACCCCAAGCCGACTCCCCCCGGCTGTTGCATTTATTGGGAAGCAGGGATGGTCACACATCGCAGCTCCTGGCGGTGACCGGCACGTCCTCCCGTTACTCCCAGCACTTCCAGCCCGGCCGGAGCACGGCAGGGGAACAGACACGCCCGCCACCGCCGGACCGGGGCCGAACCCGCCCTCTGCCTCCCTCCGCGCGGACCTCGGCGGCGGACCCGGGGAGGGGGCGGGATCCGCGACCGCCGCGCTGCCCCTGCCCCGCCTGGGCGGAGCCGCAGCCGGGCGAGCGGCGCCTCTGACACCTCCCCGCGGGACGCCACCGG
>VWZP01005230.1:103731-119215 GCA_013396995.1 Dicaeum eximium
CCCCCCCCCCCCCCCCGTGAGAAGCTGGTAGTGATTGGTGTTTAGGAAAGACCCTAAAAATGGAGATGTGCACAGAGCAGTCATATTCAAATTTATGGCTTCTTTTTAGACCAAAATGCTTAAAGAGCACTAATGAAACTTTGCTGTGTGCAGTTTTCTACCTCTGTTTAAACCATTCATATGTTTTCTTCCCAAACACCTTATAAAAATAATTTCTTTTATTTACCTGTTTATCAAATTTTTTTAAATTACATTCCTTTGTACTTCATCTCTATGCACCTTGATGCAAATTGAGACCTATATGCAGTTATAAACAAATTTGCATAGTACCGAAGGGAAAAAAAACCTATTTACTTGTAGTAGAAAATGGGAGTTTAAGATGTAATTTACATTTGCAGATTTCCAACTGTTAGATCTGGGATAAAAATCTTATATGCTAATACTGAATTCACTGTAAAAAGTCATCAATTAGGGTGTTTTATGACAAATGCTGGTGCAAACAACCTGAGCCAGTCTTCGTTCAGCTATATTCAAACACAGACTATTTTATTGGGCACGTATCTTATCAGTCTCATGTGCCTAGGGAAGATGTTGCATGATTTTTGTCTACAGTTTGGTAGTTTAGCTGGCCTTGAGACCCTTCAGCTTTGTGAAAACTGGTAGGCAATGGTATGAGGGTAGAAAAACCCTTCCTCATTAGTTTTCTGATTAGAAATTTTTACACTTTATTGAAGAACCTGCTTGATTTTTGAGGAATAAAGGATTCTATGTGCTTTTATATGTAACAATATATGTAAGGGTTGGGCTTTTTTTTCTGAAGCTTTCATATATTTTTAAAATAAGGATGAAAAAGAGATGTTCCTATACTATGGTCTCTGCAGTGTAGTGTAGACATAGGCAAAATATTTTGAAAATTAAATTGTTAATTTTATATAGGAAGTGCAATTATTAATTGAATACAAAAAGCTTTAAAAGTTTATCAGCACTTGCAATTAAAATACAAATTAGCAAATTTATTTCTAAAGGATCCTCCCTGTCTCAGTCTTCCTGTTTTGCACACATTCCTTCACTCTGCCCAGTATATATTTCCTTTGCCCTTTTCCTCCCAAGTCTGACCGAGTGAGCCCACTGCCTAAGTACAAAATTGGAAAGGCTGCTTCCTGCAAGTATCCAGATGAGACTAAAAGGATCAGGGAAATGGATGTGTTCTTGCCTCAACACATTCTGTCAGTCCCCAGATGTACTTTCTTCCAGCCTCTTCCCTTTGCTCCTATAGCAGGATGCTCTGCCTAAGTGGGGCTAAAAGAGCTCAAACTTGACCCTATTTGCAAAAATTATCAGTAGTGATGGGGAAGGGGCCTCATGCTGTGTTTGGTGTTGAAGAACCAGCATGATTCATCAGTCCCGAAGTGAAACATTCTGAGGATGTGAAGAACATTTACTGATGGAAACTGGCACGGGTGAGGATGTGCCAGGTGAAGTTGCTGTTAGAGGCACCATCAAGTCACAGTGCTGATAACTTATCTCAAGCTGCTGAGGTGATGCTGCAGGCCCAGAGACATCTGACTATGAATCACCTTGTGCCACAAAAGCCCAGCCCCTCTTTTTAATTGCAGGGAATTCTAACACACCACTTCTCAGAGCTGTGTGAAGATTCCACCCTTGAATGGGGATGCCCCTCAAAGGCTACTCAAGGCTGAGCAAAAGAATTTGCCCTGGGTCGTTGGTATGGGTAACACCAGTCTCTGTTTAGTAGTTGTTTTGCTGGCTTTGATATCATTCCTTCAGTATTGTTTCATTAAATCATGCACTATACTAGCAGTTTTAACTATCGTCACTGTGTAGTAACGAATTCTGATTAAGATCCCTTAGTCTAAGCATTTTTATCATTAAAATGAATAATTCTTCTATATTGGCTCGCTATCCTTAACTCTGCAAGATAAAGCTGTACTAATGTTCAATTATGCCTATAAAAATCTTCTGACATAAATTCTTGACCAAGTCTGTGACTGGGTTCGGATCCAGCCACACCTAGGTTCCTCTCTGAGGAGAACATTAGAAAGCCAGAACCTTTTTGAAACTCATGATGCAGCAGGAGGCTTTCCCTCATAAGCCTTGTTGAATGTTTCCATTCTGCCCTCAACAGCTCCAAATTTTAGCTCCTACATATTATATCTTCCTGCTAGACCAGAAGTGATCTGCATCAGTACTTAAAACCTGCTGGTTTGTACAACTGTGGCATTGAAGCATTATTTCAGACCTTATTGCAAAACTGCCTGCCAAGAAACTTGGCAAGAACCTGGACACATGCCAGGTTCCATGGTGCAACTCCTCAACAGCTACCAACAGGCAGAGTACTTCATGGCCCAACCACCTGAAACAATAGCAGCTGTCTGGTAAAAATACCTGAAGAATTTCGTTCAGTATCCTGGGTCATTCTTCACCTCTCATATTACTCATTTTCTGTAAGCTCATGCTTCAATTTCTTCTGGCTTTCCAACTACTAGAGAATTTTCAGTCTATCATAATCTCTTCACCCACCATTGTGATGCTAGAAATACCAGGCATTTGCTGCTTAAATAGTAAAACTCTCGTCCTATTCAGGTAAGCTATAGGTTTCAAGAATTCTTTTCCCTTTGTTCTTCTGTTTGCTGCAACTCCTCTGGTACACTGCAAGTCTGTAATTCAGTCAGCATATTTTCATAATTTTTAATGCTTCTTTTCCACCTTTATCTAGTTTCTTTGTTTATGGCTCATTGCCTAAAATTCCTGGATGTGACATGCTAGTTATATGTTGTTCTATGCTGCTGATACTGATGTTGAAAAAGTTATTCTTAAGAGACATACTGTACCATTATATTACTTCAAGAATAATGACTCTAAGCTAAATTACATGCCTTAAAGGGAAATATAAATGTAGGAAATAGAGAGATGGAAAGTTCCTCATTATCACTCTGTCATAGTGCTGAAGTAAAATGGGAGTCATTGCAAAACTCAACATTAAAAAAAGCTCCTGGATATACTAAAGAATTCTATTATATACAGGTCTGCAATACAGAAAGATTAATATAGATATGTATTCAGAAGTAAAGATTGCAAAGAGATTTCTGTGAAAGATAAACTAATAAATTTTAAAAGAAAACTCAACAAAAATGTTAGCTCAGGCTTTTAACCTGCAGTATGTTTCCTTGATCCCCAACAAAGGCATATTAATTCCTTCCTGTTGAATTACATTTGCTACAGTACCTTGATGAGTTAGGCATGAATGAGTGTCTTTTTCTGAACTATTGAACATCTTTGAAAAAAATTGCAATTCACCATTTTACTCATTCTTTTCCTATTTTCTCTCACTATTATTGTAAGGAAATACCGACAATAAATAACTATACAAAACATGTGTTAAAGCACCAGAGCTTTTGTGTCAGAAAGAGAATAATGTTGCTACCACTCTTACGAAAATTACTCTGGTTTTCCTACTGCATATCCAGATAATAACATCATAAAACTGAGGTGTGTTAAAGCAATGAAGCAAAGAGCATGTGAATACAGAGCTAGGCAAACAGCTGAATTCTCCTTTTACCTCCGCCGTAGGTATTCTACTTATGCAAAGCACTCTCTGCCTCAGTGTTTCTATCTATAAATGACAACATCAATACTTTCCTTGCAGGATGTTAGAAGGTGTAGATTGTTCATATTTACAATCATTTTCAAAATTTTGTATGGAAAAGGTAAAAAAATGCAAATAATTGTAAGCAGAGTAAGGATATAATTCTATCATTGATTATAGAAGTCTTATTTTCACATTTTTTTTAGAGACTTTCATTATTACTTGATGTTTTTCTCCTCTCTACCCTTTTTCTCCCAGCCCCCTCCTGTACTTCATATTTTGAATTTCAATGTCTGTTGCTATGGCAACACCACGATCTGACTAGTGCTGCCTTCAGACCCTTTTCAAATCTATGCTGTGCTACTTAAAATGATACGTTTTGTGTTTAAGGGGCCTGGAGGTTTCCTTAGAATAACCTGACAGGATTTTCCCAGCTCTAAGCTATGGTGCAGATAGACATTCCTAAATCCTAGTACTTGCCAATGCTTTTCCATCCCAATTCACATTAATTTGACTATTTTCTTCTCTATGGTGGCTAAATAAATGACAGTGGAATCAACAGAAGTAAGCATACTTGTACATTTCCATAAATATTTACATATATATACATATATGTGTATATACAAATACAAATAAACAGGCTCATACACAATTGTGTGCACATACACAATTTGTTTTTCATCTGTGTAAACTGTAATCTGCCATGGAACTTCTCAGAGAAGTCAAAGGAACCAGCAAGTTCAGTGTAATTTTACAATGAATTAAAACTCAGAAGACACAAGGAAAGATTCCCAGTGATGTGAGGGAATTCAATGGTTTTATTCTTAAAAGCTGCTACTGATCCTTGCTAATGCCTGAGTACAAAGAACAAGCGTACAGTGGCGTATCCACTCATAATCCAAAGCTAAAGACAAGCATTCAAATTTCTGATTTTACATGCAAACACCTGATTTCCTAAAACTGTTGGAAGTCCTGATAAATTTCCTGCTGTTACCATTAATTACAGTCATAGGCTACAGCCTAATAGATGGTCACAGATACACTGCTCAAGTACTGGAACACACTCATAGAAATCTAACCAGGGGGTTTAAGTAACATCCTGCATCAACTTGTGATGAGGGAGGATACCTATAGATAAGTTCCTGATAAATTAGATAAATTAATAGATAAATTAAAAAATTAATTTGAGAGTTTATGCAATGTCATTACAATGATCCCACATTTCTGATATACAGGCTCAAGTTTTATCCTGTGCATCAGATGGCATTACAGACTGATGCACTGATTTATTTTTCCTACCTCTAGCTCTGTGGAGCAGCATTGCTAATCTATGTTATTATGCTCCTGACTAATTAAAAAAAAAACAAACAAACAAACAAAAAAAACCCACCCCAAACCAAAAACAAAAACCAAAAAGAACCAAACAACCAAACCAAAAAAAAAAAAAAAACCAACAAACAGAGCTCATTATTACTCTTAAGCTAAAAGAATAATAATTTCTCAGCTAAATGTCTCTCCTTTAAAATCATGGGATTTGTATCTTACTGCTTACTTATCCAGACTGGAAAACAGTGTAAATATTTAACATTCAGATGATACAGAAGCCACCTTAAAAGATTTCAATGGTGTTGAAGCAAATCCGTTTTCCAGCTGCAAGAAAGCAGGCCAGCTGTATGTGGATGCACCTAGGTAAAAGCCCACTGAGCTTTCTGTTGGTATTTTATTTCAGACTGCAGTTCATGATTTTAAATCTTTGAATACAATACCTGAAGTCAGCATTGTTTCCTCTGCTACCTTTCCACCTTAGAGGTATTTCTCTCCTCAGTCTTCAGCATTTTCCTCACTTCTGCTCCCAGAAGTGTTTATGTACCTGTTCTGCAAAAGAGATAAAGGAGATGACATGGCTTTTAAAAAATACTGTTATTTTTAAATGTACATAATTTCTTTATGTAAGTCTTGTTACAATTTTTCAAACAAAGTGTGTTCCCTATCTGCTGAGCACCACAGCCCGAAAGGTGTTGGGACAGCGCAACTCAGCACATAGTGAGGAGTCAGGGAAGGAGGATGAGTGTGGAAATTCCTCAGGCTACTATTGCCACTAACAGTGCCTTTCCTGAAGCAACAGGGTTGGATTACCTCTTTGGTGGCATCATTCTGAGCCCTCCAAACCTGGGATAGGAAATTCTTTTTGCTCTGAGAAGATAGAAGTGTAATGCACATGCTAAGCTACTTTATATGCTTAAGTAAGTCGCAGCCTTCACTGTGAATACATTTGTATAAAACAATTTTCAGTGTATTAAAAAAACCCACCTTGAAGACAAATTCCAGCTTAAAGTATTACTGCATCTCACAGACAATGTACATTCCCCCTCTCATGTTGCAATATGCTACTACCCTAGGTTGTGCTGATACAGCTTTTGGTAGGATTACATTGTAAGGAAAATGAATAAAACTAAATAAAATCCTGCAAGCAAACAACAAAAAACCCTTTTAAAACAGAACTTGTTAATCCATGGCCTAGAAGCTCAGCCTTTGCCTTGAGACAGCAGAACAGGTTGATGGTTTAATCATTCTGCATAGATTATGTTTATAAACTACTACAGTAAAGAACAAGAGTCTTTCTAAAATGTAAGCAGCAGCAGAAAATAAAGGTAAACTTTATTAACCTGAAAATCCCCAAGAAGGCAGACATGAAACACAGTTCATAAGATTACATATTTCTTAAGTGTTGTTCCTTTAAGGCAAAGGTTTTTTTAGGGTGAAGGGTTTATAGAAATTGTCTCCACAGCACCATAGCTGGTTAAGTGACTTGACGCCTTTATAGGAAATTGATGGAGGTGTTTTCCCAGAGCCAGCGTACAAAGAGATGCAGTTCCTCCCTAAACCTCTCTCTAGATATGACAAAGAAAAGTTGCATGGATTTGATTTGTGAAATTGGATTACTCTACTCTTATCTTTACCTTTCTCTGGTGGCAAGGGTAATTTCAATATTAAAACTTGTTAAAATATTTTTCTTACTTCCTCGTTTTCATACTTAGGAGTTTTTCTTCTGAGTGGGGTGTAAGTTGCCCCATATTTTATAATTTTGGTTTTGCTACCTAGATAGACCTCAAGGGAAAAGTCAAAGTATTATTGTTGTCCTAATGTCAGAAACATGTTATTAAAATCCTATGTCTTTTTATAATAGATCTGTCCTGTCCAGTAATATTTTTTCAGTACCTATTAGTAAGACAGTACTTGGAGGGACACCATATCATTGCAAACTATGAAGCTGAAGAATTTAGGAAGAGACAACAGCAGAGCTCCCAAGACAAAAGAAATTTAATTTTGACATTATTTACATGTAAGCTTTTATGGAGAGACACAGGGACTTCTTTAGAAGTTCTCTAAAGTGAAATTTCTGCTTACCAGAAACTGCTTTAGATTCCTGGAGCTCAGTCTCCTGGGATACTTTACACAGCATTGCTATTTTTAAAGCAGAGTGTATTTCACAACTAAAATTGTATTACAATTAGCATTACACAGCACAGCGATAATAACTGGGTACAAAGAACTAACTGCCATACAGTTTTTGACACTCAGTGTCCATCCCAAACTGCTTCTATCTCTCTATGAGCTCACACATCTTGCCTGGAAAGACCAGCTAGTCAGTCTATGAATAAGTATACATACATTAACAAATAGTTTCTCTCAGAAAGTGAATTGGGCAAAAATAATTTTTAAAAAATATTTTAAAATAAGAGAAAGAGAGAGAGAGAATGGAGATCAACACTTCTCTCAGATTTTAATACAAACTCAACTGCTATCTGCTACTGGTAAAAATATGGCCAGCTGACTAGATCCTAGCCCTGGAAGTTAAGCTGGTGCTTGGTGGTATATCTAATATGTTGTGCCACTAGACACGTAATGAGTATTTAGTAGATTATATCACATTTATACAGTTTAGGTAGCCCCTGGCAGGCCTACACCATGTTTTAAGGATGGGTGAGTACGCACACAGTTTTCCATGAACCTCTGGCAAGTGAATCACCCTGAAACCAGCAGCAGGATTTGCAAACAAACGTTTTATGCAACTGCAACCATTATTCCACATGGCAGGAAACCTTTCCTGGGAAGTGCTGATACCCTCCACATTGAAGCCAGTGTCTATTGGCACTGATGGAGTGGGAGCACATCCAAAGGCCAGCACTATGAATTCCACAGCTTGCAGCAATATGCAACAAATGAAAAATAGGCAGATATCCACCTTCCAGCTCTGCATATCTGTAGGTGAAGCTGTAACAAACTGATTAGCAGGTTTTTACTTTTTTTTGCCCTTGTCTAATCAGCAGCAGCAAATCAGTTGTGCCCTCTAGAATCCACAGCAGGATAAAATAAAGTCTGAATTGATTCAGTTTCATTGTTTAAATAAAAAAAAAAGTCAACCAAATATCTTTTAAATGAAACATTTATCAAAATAGTTTGCTTTGTTTCATAGATGATGACATAATCTCTACTTTTTTAACATTGTATGCAATTATGAAGCATGTATCTTGTAAAACATGGGATTTTCCCTGCTCAGTAGATATTCTAGGATTATGTTTATACCATTTTAGTTGAAACTGCACTAAAATTGTTAATGGAAGTGCACAGAATATAATGTCTGTAGCTTATCAGCATTCCTCACTTTCAATATCAAATTACAGAAATTTCTTGGCTAGTTTATTAGATATCTGGTTTGTGCTTAGTGAAAAAATAATCTTTTTCAACTGTAGGAAATTTTGTTTTGATCTGATTTATTATACTTTTAGATGATGAGAGAAGTACATTTAAAGACACATCCTCTGTATTTCATCTGAGTGTCTTCTTGTATAATTTATAAATGTCTAACCTTGAAAGGGTATATGTAGCAAGACTGGTTTTGCTGCATTAATCCAAGATTTCCATTGGCACCTTTTCTATGGATTATTCAAATAAACATCTTTAACTATCCATGTCTCACATTATTTTTCTCCATTCAAGCAAGACACATCAGAGTTGTTACCTTGAACTTTCTATGTAGTAACAAGGACAGCTGTGAACTCCTACACACGTGTTTGTCACCATGTGACAATGCCTTGTTTCCAGTCACCTGTGTCTATTTGAGCTGTGAGTGCAGAGAACCAGCCAACTGAAAATGTTATCATGACTAGGTGCCAGAGCACAGTACAAGAGCAGGATCTCCCCAGGCCCAAGGAGGCAAGGGCAGCCCATCTCTCTGAGGACAGAGACCTGACAGCAATCAATCTCAGCACTCCCAGAAAGGAGCAGGGCAGGTGCTCAGCACAGATGGGCTGAAGGTAAGGGCAACCCCAAGTCCAGCACATCTCACAAATTTATGAGGATGGGGCAAGTCCAAGATCTACCCTACAAGTCAGCATATGGGCATGTGTGGCTGGAGAGCAGCACTCCTTGAATGTCACCCCTGTGCCCATGGGAGAAGGTGTCAGTCTGTCACATGGCTGAGGGTCCCATGTGAGGCTGAGCAGAGCTGCAGAGGTCAACTAGTGCCCTACCAGAAGATGGCCAAGAAGGGATTTTTGGGTGATGTGGCGATCCTCTTAGTGGCTTGACTTGCTCCAGTTTGTCAATGTTTATTTCACTGTATGTCCAAAACTGGAGGCAGGAGTACTCTAAATGTGGTCTAATGAGAGTTGCATGAGGCAGGATAATCCCTTCCCTTAATCTGTGCTCATGTTATTATGTTATCCCAGCTCAGGCTGGGATGCTGTTGGCCTGCCATGCTGGAAGAGAGCACAGAGCTGAATCACTCAAATTGCTGTATACCAGGACCTTCATCTCCCTTCCAGCAAAGCTGCTCTCCAATTTGTTTGTTTGTTGTTGCATCCATACGTCCTACTCTAGGTACAAATGTATTGTAGAGCATGTTCAAAGCCTTACAAGGATCACAACATAGTCAGTGAATAAATGTGCAAGTTTGTCGGATTTTAGCCCTTTTCTGACCCAGAGATGGGGCAACTGAGAGGTGTTTTAAAAACCTTTTATTCCATTTTTCAGTCTCATATGAAGGGTGAGACAATACAGATGTTATAACTCACACCATCACAATCAGAGGCTGACTATTCCCTAATTACAAAACACTGTAAGCATTTCTTGGCCTATCATCGTTTTGCCACACCATGCTGTAGATGCCTTAAAGTCAATAATCTAAAACTACCCCTCGTGGGTGCTCTTACAATGGATCTTTCATAGTTCTATTTCTCCAAAGTATCTAGTCTTATTTGCAAGGCCATCCTTGGAAATGTTTTTCTAGCTCCATTTCTCTCTCAACAATACCCATCCTATTCCATGGCATTTATGAGTCAGCATTTCTTATCTCAAAGTTAGCATACAGCTCCATACTGTGTGGGCCTTCTGTCAGGCCCTGAGGGCTTTCTACAAATCCATTTCCCACACAAGTGCAAAGGTAAAAAGTTGTTAAAAAATACAAAGGTTAAGGTAAATTAGAGTTAGTCACTTTGCTATGCAGACCTTATGTTGTGTTTGCCTATTAGTAGACGTTCTGAGAACCACAAACTTAACACTTCATGGAATCAAAGAACCATAGAATTATAGAATGGTTTGCAATGGAAGAGACCTTTAAAAGTCATTTTGTGCAACATCCTAAAATAAGCAGCAACATAAAAATATAAATCAGGTTGCTCAGAGTAATAACCATCCTGATGTTAAATAATTCCAGGAATGGGTCATCTATAGCTTCTCTAGGGAACCTATTCCAGTGTTTCACCACCATCACCACAAAACATTTCTTCCTTATCTGGCCTGAATCTACCCTCTTATAGTTTAAATCATTATCCACCATGCTATTACTACAGGCCCTGTTAAAAACTGCCTCCCCATTTTTTTTATACAGCCCATTTAAGTATTGACATGCCACATGTTATGAGTGATTAAGAGCAAATTCGTTTTTTGTTGAAATAAAAATGTTAAGATACTGATATTGAAAATAACCACACAGAAACCGAAAAGAAAAACCCCTACCCCTCCCAGGAGAAGTTTCCCTGGGATCCTGATAAGAAAGGGGTGGTGGTGGGGGGAAGAAAATTAGCAAANTAAATAATATTATTTTTATTAATTATCAATTCAGTTATATTGGCCTATTCATTTATAACACCACATAAAGGTCTCCCCCAGAGCCTTCTCCTCTTCAGGCTGAACAATTCCACCTCTGATACTTTTTGTGCCTTCCTCTGGGCTCTATCCAACAGCTCCATGTCCTTCCTGTGCTTTTACCTTTTGCTTTGCTTTTTTCAAGTTTTGTCTTTCTACTAAATATCTATTGAGTTTCTTTGCTTGCCTTCTAATTGTGATGTTGTTGGTTCACCACATTACTATAACTAACAGAATTTTATGGTAGCTAGAGGATTTTCAGATTTCATGTCACTCATGGACTTCGTAGACTCTTTTGGTTTTTTAAAGAAAAATACTTTTCAACAATAGTTAACAGAACGTATCCTGGTTTTGTAAATGTGTGTTTTCAAAATCTGGATTTCTCTGATTGAGATATTCAGGACAGTATACCTCATGTTACACTTCAGAAATCAAATTATAATTTTTTTTCTTGGCTACCACCTGTGATCTGACAAATTTAGAGAGCTGCTGTTGTTGATCTTCATGGAGGGATGCATGCTAATCCCACTGGAATAAATATATAATCAGTGTGCTGTTTCCCAGAACCATCATATGAATGAGACATGTATCTTATTCCAGCTTTGTAAGCATTAGAAATATCAGGAAGAAAATTTGCTGTGAAACTTATTATGTAAGATCTGCTTCACCAGTGTACAGAGCTCAATCTTGTAACCTGCTGAACAAGAACCTCCCATACAGGAATTCTGACTCACTCTGTTTTGACTGCCACCCTCATTTTCCAGGGTGACAGTAAATGCCGGCTGTTATGCCTGTTTGATGCTTGTTTCCTCTCTTGAGGCCAGACAGGCTGCCCTGTCAGTTTGGCCGAGAAATGCAGAACCTACAGGCTGAGACTCAGCAACTCAGACTTCTTCTGTTTGTGGTAGCTCATTACTGGTTCCTAAACAGGGCTGGATACCAGCTCATCAAGGCTTATAAATTTGGGGTGTATTTGAATATCTATGGTATAGGTGTATTGCAAGAGTTACTTTTTATTAAAAATGTAACAAAGCAGGAGTTGAAAACTGGATCAGTACTTGGTAAATTGCCTATTCCTGAAACGTGAATTCTTGGGTTTTGAGGGAACACATTGCTTCTGCAAAACAAGCAAAACTCTTATTATTTATAAAAGCATTAAGATAGATGTGAAAGAAAGTTGGGAATTCTTCATAATTGGGATTTAGGCAAGCAATTTAATACCTAATACTCCAGCCTTTTGTCTTGAAGCCTGTCCTGCATCTCATCACAACAGCATTTTTGTTTGTCAAATGGGCTGGATGATCAAACTGCCAACAGTAATGTGAGATGTGGGTGTAAGAGAGATATTGACAGGATATCTTTTTACTTGTTCCATTCATTGTTTTCCAGGTATCAGAATATACAGAACTATTAAAGTAAGTATAGCAGGTATTGCTAATGAAGCTTGTGACCAAAAACCTGCAGCCATTTGCATGGCATTACATTACATACTAGAGTTTCCCTTCAGGTCTCTTGCACCCCCTTTTTCCTTTTGCCCAAAGTGAAAATTCAGATCTGAATAGTTGTTACAGAATTAGATTTAAAAGGATTTTCCTTTTCATTACACCTAAGTGACCACGAGAGATTTCAGAAGTACTCAGGGATGCTGAAACTCCTCTGCTATGCCTGGCAACTTCTTGAAGCTTCTTAGCAAACATCTGCCAGAGGCTGAATTTTCCGTCTACCTCTGTAAAGCAGTCAAATTTACCTGAGGCAGAGGATTTCTAAAATTCATTGGAAATCTAAAACCCATTTTCAGGGCAATAAAGTATGAGAACTTCCTGCTCTATTATGGTAATTGGTGCCTGGAGCACAAAATGACATGCTATATATTGTCACATGGTGTCTTCTTAGACACATCTGTTTGTACTTGACTGGGATGATGAGTTTAGACAATTCATCATTTCGTTCCACAGAGAATCTTTCTTCTCTCGAGCTTTATGGCTGGTCTTATGCCTGTCTCATTCTAGCCTTGCTTCTGGAAAGATGGCCAGTGATTCAGGTAAAGTTAATACACAGTCCTACATTAGGAATACTGCTTGATATCTTTCAAAAAT
The DNA here is from genome assembly GCA_013396995.1 of Dicaeum eximium. Taxonomy (NCBI): domain Eukaryota; kingdom Metazoa; phylum Chordata; class Aves; order Passeriformes; family Dicaeidae; genus Dicaeum; species Dicaeum eximium. The sequence goes on from VWZP01005230.1 coordinate 116,584, forward strand.
GGAACATTTATTCAGCAAAGTGTGACAGACTTAACTTCACCATTATCTATATTTCCATGACATAAAATCTTACTGTTTTAACCCCTGAAATTTTTTTCTTCACAGGTTACAGTCATGTTTGATGTTTCACTAGAGTCCTATCAATGTAAGAAAAACATAAAATGGAAAAGCATTAAACCTAGCAATCACTGGATGCCAACCACAGAAGTGTTCATTATATGTACTAAGTAACTGCTCATATGCATGAAGTCCAAGTAGTTTTTGAAGGGGATAAATTGAACCCTGTTCTGTACTGCCACTTTAACATTTTTTCTAACTTTTAACCTTTAAACCCATATAAAAGCAAATAGAAAGGAAGCCTAAAAGACTTAAATTCATAGATTAAAACACACTTTATCAGTCTTGATTTAATTTATAGCTTGTCAATTCTCCTTCATTGTCAAATTAAGTTGTGTACAAAAGTACAAGACTACTACAGAGGTACTTTTATCTCAAAAACCTAGTATTTTAAACTTTTTTGCCCTTCCTTTCTCTTTCATATGTATGAGAAATTATGGAATATTAAGATTGTTCAGTACTGTCTGGGAGAAGTGATATCCCAGGTTTACATTTTTATGAAAAAACAAACAAACAAACAACAAAAACAAACCCCTGAGGCATTCTGAGGAGGAATTCTAAAAATTTAGGAAAAAAGTATTTTAAATTACTTACCCATCTCTGCTGGTTTTGTAGAGATCTTGAGAATAGCTCTTCCCATTTCTAAACAATTTTTAAGATAAGAAATAAGAGATTACTTATTTCTAAAAACCCTATGTCCCATATGTCTAAGAATCATTAGTCTATGTTTTACTAAAAGTTTTCTGTGAAGCGAGGGGATATGGGCTACTGGGACACTATGAAACCTGCAGAGTTTCCTCATTGACTTATTAAGGAAAGATGCTGCAATCAAGGCAATGAAAAACAATCAGACAATCAGAGCACTGCCAGCAGAGTTAGAAAGGTGACTTTCTGAAGGCAAAACCAAACTGTCAGCATGAATTTTTAATCTAGTTTTTATACTTACAGAAGCCAAGAGCAGCCTTTTGTCTGTTTAACTTTGGATATTTAAATTTTAAAAGACACTTCTGTAGTTAGAGATAACTTAATCTCAGGGGGGATTAATGTCTTCCAGATAAGTCAGCCAGCAAATTTTGGGTTTCATTCATATAACAGGTATTGGATTGGTACAATTAACTTTTCTTTAGATTCTTTTAACAGCATTCATTTTACGTGACACTGTTACATTAAAATTAATCTGTCTCTGGTAGGATCCTACACTTTTAAAAGAAAGTATTAAGCTGACTTGGGAGAAGCAGGAGAAATACTACCTCAAATCTATTGAATTAGGAGGTCAGCTGTAACATTAGACAAAACTACGGCCCCTGTCATGTCTTAGTGAAAAGAGTTAATGGAGATAGAGATCTTTTAAGCTTTCTACATATTAAGCATAGAAACTATTCTGGAAAAAAATTACCGTGTATTTATGGCCAAAAGCTCAACTCTTGGAATTCCCAGGCTTTGGATTGTCCACCAACCTCTCTTTTCCTATCTCCTGGCACGCACTGTAAGCCTGGTTTTAATTAACTGATCACATACATCCTGCTGCCCACCTGGATTCCTGCTTCCTATGGTGCACAATATATAGATAATGCTCCCTGAATGAGGAACTATTAATAATTTTGTTTCTTTGTTATTGTTCAGTGTATCGTTCCATGTCACATTTTTAAGTTCTGCTCTGAAGGCAGAATTTTTAATTTCCTCTTAGGCTTTTCCATGGTGCTCATCACTACAGTGTCTGAGTGCTTTACAAATCTTAATGAATTTATCTTCACAACATTTCTGTGCACTGAAGAGGAATTATTATTCTAATTTGACAGAGAGAGAACCGAGACAGAATAAATTAGAAAATATCCACTATTCTTGACAGTCAATTTGAGATGCTTATGAGCTGATTTTTCAGAAGGTTTAGATACAGGATATGTTTTAGTTTAGACATGATACTGGATACATTCAATGCCTGTTGCCTGTGTTGCAGGTATAATTACCTGATGTTTTCAGATCACAGGAAGGGCCTGGAGTTGCAAGAAAGAGGAATACAGAGGTACCCACTTGCCAAAAGTGCTATTTAGGTGATGTGGCTGTGATAGATCCTTGAGAGAATGAAGGAAACACTTACTGAGTGCACCATTCAATTTCTCTGAATTTTCAGACCATACCTTCTTTTCATCAGGTTTCTGCTACATCCATTGCTGCATGTCTTATAACTATTGCAAAATTAGTGGAAGGATTGGTGGTTGGAGGCCGTTTGGGGCAGAATGATAATGAAATTATAGAGTTCTTGATATCTGGTGAAATCAGGAGGAACATCATTGGACTTCCAGAGGGCAGACTTTGTCCTACTTAGGAGACTTATTCAGAAAGTTCCTTGGGAAGGAGCCCTTAAAAACAAAGGAGTTCAGGAAAGGTGAACTCCTTTGCTTCAAAACAGAGATCTTGAGGACAAAAGAACAGACTGTCCCTGTGTGCTGAAAAACAAATCGACGAGGTAAATGTCCAGCCTGGATGGACAAGGAGGTTTTGGAGGAACTTAGGA
>VWZP01005230.1:120480-131556 GCA_013396995.1 Dicaeum eximium
CTGGCAGAACCAGAGGACACAGCCTCAAGCTGTGTCAAGGGAAGTACAGGCTGAACATTAGGAAGAAGTTTTTTTTACGGAATGAGTGATTAAGATCTGGAATAGCCTGCCTTGGGAGGTGGTGGCGTCACCATCCCTGGCTGTGTTTGAAAAGAGATTGGATGTGGCACTCAGTGCCATGATCTAGTTGAGGTGTTAGGGCATGGGTTGGACTCTATGATCTTGAATGTCTCTTCCAACCAAGACATTCTGTGATTCTGTGATTTTGTGATTATACAGCATACTACTCTATATAATTCCGATTTGTCCCTAGAGCAAGACTATTCAGAGAGCACTGGATGGGGAATAAAACCTGTGTAAAATAAATTTCCAATCCAAATTATAAGGCAAAGACACAAGTGGGATTTATTAAGTTTGTATAGGAAGCATCAATAATGCTTTAAGCTATGTTTTTGCATGTGATCTCGCATGTTTCTTAAAAAGCCCAAGCAACAAAACAAAGCTGTGTACTATATGTCATCATACAGATACTCACCTGGATCATGTTGGGTCTTTATGCAGCTCCGACCTGAGCTGCAGCATAGTGTCTTCAAAAATCGAGTGGTAGTAAAGACAGTTTATTAAGGATTTGCTGATAGTGTACATACTCTGAGATTTGGGAATTAGTAGTTTAAATCTAATTTCTAAAGAAGATTGTGTCACTGTGAGTTCACACCCCTTTTGCAAATTTCGTCCTTTCTAGTCCTTTCCCTCCAGATTATGACAGATCCAGTTTTGTTCCTTTATTCCCAGTTTGAGTCCTTTCTTCCGCTAGATGCCCCTTTCTCCCCATTTATCACAGTTCTTATTAGCTTCGTTTGCTGTCCTCTGGAGTCCCTAACCAAGTCTCAGGCTCCACAGACAGGCCTCAGAAAAAATGGCTTTCAAAATACCCTTTGGTGCAGATTTGTCGTAGTTCTGTGCCTTAGTGATACCTGTGTGCTCACAAATCTATTTTTTATACTTCTGTTTAACACATTGCAATTCAAAACACTATTGTTTCTATGCTGTTTCAGCTTAAACCTTATTCCTCCTATTGACAATAAGATGTAAAAAATAAAGATCCATAAGATTATTGACTGAAAAAGTATTATCTGTCTGTGTCATGAATTCTTTGTGTGTCCTGGATGAATCATGAAAATTTGCTCTCACTTTCTACCCCACAGAGAAAATGGGCAGCAGTATTTTCATTCTTTAATCCACATATTTCCTCATCCATGTCTAGCCTGGACATGCTTAAGATTATTACTGAGTTTCATTCCTCTCTTTTCACAGGGACAGAGGGCGAAGTTCTTTTGCCCCCTGGCAGTGCTATTGTAATAGGATCCTCATCTTAGTTAGGATCTTTGAACTAGAGTTCCAGCAAATAACAGCAAAATGGCAGGACTTACTACATAACACATAAAACATACATGGTGCTGTGTGAAAGATTAATTATAACAAAATTGCCTTTCTATCCTGCACAGAAAAATATGAAATTATTCATTTCAAAGCCTGTTTGATAAGACAGTCATGATATAAGTGGATTTTAAGAATTTATAGCATTTATTGTAGAAGGAGAATATTGTCTTTATTTGAGAAGGAGTACATATCTGATACTGCCTCTGACTATGTCATGGTGTTATCTCCCACAGCATGAAAAAATAGGACTGCTGAAGAACACAAAAATTAAAAGCTTGTTCAAAGAAGGCAAATTGCGTAGGGGGAAGAAAGAAAAGAGAAGAAAGTACAGAGGAAAAATTAATCTCTTGGAATAATGTAAATAAGACTTAGGGATAAAAGAAGGACATAGTAATTAATTCAAATCTGTGCATATATACATATGTATTCTGTCACCGTGTCTTGCAGTCATTCATTACTGATAGTTATTATTACTGAGTTCTTAAATAAAGTTCATGGAGAAATCCCACAGCCACCACTGTGGTACCAATTCATTAAGGTTTGAAAATGTGAATGATTTTGCATGGCAATGGGGGACATAATCACTGCAGCACAAAGGTAAAATACTATAAATAATTTGGAAGATGAGAGGACAGGAAGACATGTCCGAGAATTAATGCATACAGTTTAAAGAAGCACCCAGAAATGTTTTATTTTCACGACTTTTTCAGTGATGTTTTTGATTTTATTTTGCTGGAGGGTGGGGAGATGATTGCACCAACCCACACATAATAAAAATCAATCTATGGAAGATACTTCTTAGTAACCCCCCAGGCTGCAGCAGTTCTATCTTATCATCCTTGCTTGTGTAGAGGTATTTTATTTTCCAACGTAAGCAGTTAAACTCAATAATCCTATTACTGTAACAAAGTAGGATGCAATAATCCTCTAAAGAAGAAAGAAGACAAAACTAAATAACATACATTATGAGACATTAAAAAAGCCTTTAAAAATCTGCTTTATTTGATGCTTGGATTTGTGCATAGATTTTTGTTATTAAATAAGCAAGTGAATAATCATTAAATGACTTGTAGTTGTTCTAGCATGAAGGACACTTGATGGGATCTTCTCATGGTTCTACTCAATAGAAGGATCAGGCAATTGTAATTAGGGGAGTCTGTGAGGGAATTTTGTATCTGCAGCATCCTGCACAGAGAGTGTGATGAAGCATCTCATTAAAAGCTCGGTAGAGACTGTGGCATGGCTGAGAGCAAATTGATTAAAGTTCAGTCTGGATAGTAATACTAAGATGACAGCAGGGAAAGCAACCAGAGGATATGGAAAAGATGTGAGCCGAGCTGAGCACACGCATCCTTCAGCTGCCACTTCATCTGACTTCTGAGGTAGAGGGCACCTTACTAGATTACCTACAGCCTTTATATTGTATAGCTGCATGGACCAGAGTTGCATTTTATTTATCTCTAGATCAGGGCACGATATTACAGTGAATTCTTGAGTTTTGAAGCTGATGAGGAGTTAAACTACTTATTTCTAGAGCACAGCATCATACTATGAACAGTTTCTGCAAGGTTTGTGTGTTCAGCCTCTGCTGGTTCCAGATGGAGCAGGAGTGGTGATTTAGTTCTCTGGTAATAGAGTACTCTGAAGCTTTGGTAGAATGGGGTCTGACATCTATAAAACAAGAAGTAGGGGGATTGGAAGGCACTCTTGCCACGCAACCTGTGGACCACTCTGCTATAAAATGGGAATAATGCTATTCACTGTGGCACTTCTCATACTAAATGGAGGGCTCTGTGCATTTTCTGGGTTGGATTTTCTTTATAAACACAGGGCTGATCATAACAATTTTTTAATGGAGCCACTTGATTATGTCATTCAGTGAGCTCTCCCGTATCACCTTCATCTGAATAAGATCTGGTTTGACTGAGCATTTAACAGAATCCCGTGGTCAGATACTACGGCACACTACAATGTATCAATAAAATGTCAGACTGTGCTCCCAGTCAGTGATGATGAGACTAAGGTAGGGGAAACAATGTGCAAATAACCTGAAACATGGTTTTAAAAAGCTGGTGCATTTGACAGTGCATTTAATAACCAGTGCTTTTAGTTCTGGAGGTAATATACTCAAATCCTTCCTTATCCAAATACTAGTATTCTAGAAATCTAAGAGAACAGTATTAAGGAATAAATTGGCCTGGAAATGTATCTTTTTTCCTCTGTGAGTTTCCATTAAAATAAGTTCCTTGTTAAGCCTCCCTGCTTAGATTCAGGAATGCCACAACTTGTATGAAAGTTTGAACTTGTATGAAAGTTTGAACTTGTATGAAAAAAGTTTGAAAACAAATGTAAGTCTAAAGGAACTGCAGAGATGCTCTCTTAGCAACATTAATTAATAATTTGTTCTTTTCCATATTCCAGTATTTAAGCCAGAAGAAAAATCTCTGTTTTGTTAGATTTAAAAAAAAATACCTGATTTCTAAATGTTAGTGACAACTTTTTAAATTGTCATTAAAAATGCAGATTTTAAATGTCCATCAAACTATTAGAAACAATAGAATCCCCATTAAAAAAAGCATATACAGTTTCATTTCAAACTAAGGGGAAAGAAGGAAATTTTACTGTACCAGTAAAGCAGAAAGAACTGACTGCTCAGTTTTTCCCAGCAGTTTCTCAGCTGAGTTTTTGCTGATTTTCTCTACAATAGCTGAAGCAGGTACTTCAATCTTTACTTGACTGTCCTGAAAGCACAGGAAAAAGGGGCATCAGTTTGCACAGCAGCGACTGAATTCTGCTTTGGAAGTGTCTATACTTTCCAGGGATGGGGTCCATAATCATGCAGAAAACCCACCAATCCCTGGGAAACCTGGTGGTTCCTGCTGCCGCTGGGTGGGGGTGAGGTGAAGGTTGGGAGCTCATGATCCTGACTTCAACAGGAAGACTCCTGCCCCACATTAGGGCTTAGAGCCATAGCACAGCCCCCACCCTGAAAGTGGAAGAGGACCCAAAAGGAGCCAGATGTGCCTTCAAGTGAAGTGTTTGGGCCACCTAGCCCCAGACTGTGCAGGATGAATGACTGTAATGGGCAGCTCTGTTGTAATGATGAGTGCTGAGGGTGCTGATGTCATTGCAAGGCCACACCCAGTGATCTTTGGTTGATCATGGTGACTGGGAGAAGAGGACCAGGTAATCCCAGTGAGCACCAAGTGTTGAATATGCACCAGCAATGTGCCCTTGCAGCAAAGAAGTCCAAAGGTATCCCGCATAATGGACACCTTAGGAGTATTGCCAGCAGGTCGAGGGAGATGATCCTCTCCACTCAGCACTCGGGAAGCCACACCTGGAGTGTTGTGTCCAGTGTCTTGTCCCCAGCACAAGACAGACATGGACATACTGGGAGAGTCCCATGAAGGGTCACAAATATATTGGACTGGAGCATCTCTTCTAGGAGGAAAGGCTGAGAAAGCTGGGACTATTCATGATGGGCAAGAGAAGGTTTAGGGAAATCTCATCTGCAGGGGGGAGTAAAGAGGACAGAGCCAGGTTCTTTCCAGTGGTGCCCAGTAACAGGAGCAGAGGCAAAGGGCTCAGGCTGTGAGGGTGACCAAGCACTGGCACAGGTTGCTGAGGGATGTGGAGGAGTCTCCCTCCTTGGAGGTATACAAAATCCGTCTGGATATGGTCCTGGGTAATCAGCTCTTGGTGGCCCTGCTTGGACAGGCAGAGTTGGATCAGGTGACCTCCAAAGATCCCTCCCAAACTCAGCCATTTTATAGTATAATAAGGAATAAATTACATTGTATTTTCTGTTTACTTTTTAAAACTTCTAATTATTTTATAATACATTAAGCTATATAATGTATGAATAGTACTGTTACTGTTTTTCCTTATGTTGACAAGACATATTTTTCTTGTCTATTTATTGGATGATACTGGGTACTTCAAAATAATGTCTGATATAGAATGCTTTCCCCTCATCTTGGATAAAATTCAAGACTTTGTTCTTTAGAAAACTTTTTCATTTCTAAATGTGAACGTTACCGGCAGGTAATTTAGGAGTAAAAACAAAAAAAAAATTAAGTCAGCAATCACATCTTATGCTAGGTGGATGGGTCTGGTTAAACCAGACAATATTAAATGGTTCAGCTAGATGTGAGGGGAATTTGCTGTGATATGGCTACAAAGCTCAGGAAAGGAGCACTTTTGTAGGAATTCACAGAGGGAATGCTAGGATATTTCAGTACAGGGGAAAAAGGTTTGCAGATTGATGTATATCTCTTCAAGTTCACGGAGGATGAGTCTGGAGCAACTCATGGGCTAATATTGACTACTGAAACTGCCTACATTTCATGTTTACTGCAAACAGTGACATTTCTAACAGAATACGGCCAGTCTGGCAGTTTTACACCCTTCACAAAAAAATTTCTTCTGAATGAAGAAAGAATACTTTGTTCTGTTACGGAATGTTCTCACATTGATTTTCTTTTCTCTTTAAGATGCTGTGTTCTGGCCATCTGGCTGCCTCGCACTTCCTTTGGATCTGTTATTGAAGCAAACAATAGACTGTTGAAAAGACTAATACTATTTAGTGTATTATTGAATCTCAAAGACATTCATACTCAAGTTTTTACTCTTCTGATAAGCTTTGTTGAAAACAAAAACACGATGGAATTTATCACATGTGAATTTATTAATGTTTACTGCATTTTTGTTTACTCTGAGTGGAACTTCCAAAATTTCACAGATGAGAACCTGAGTCTCTGACTCTCTTTGAAAAAAATTATCTCACACTAAAACCAGATTGCCAAAACCATGCTGAAGAATTTTTAATCACCTCTTCTGTTTTTTCTGTGACTAATTATCTAAAGATAGAAATACGCACTAGCTCCTACTTTGAGAAGGATCTATGTATAGTATGTTCCTAAATCTATAATCACACATCTGTGAATGAAACATTGGAATGATTCATGTATGAGATGTAAAGATGTTGTCACAATCTATTTAGAAAATGCTGATTGTACAGAAAGAAATAGAATGTGGTCTATATGTCACATATGCTTCAAATTATTTACAATCTGGAGGCAAAGTTATCTTGAATGCATATGGGTTATTTTCTAACAGGTAAAGCACAGAGCAGCACCTTTTATGTATCATATAAGTACCATATACCACTAAATGTCACTGAAGTGCTGGGTGAGCAACCCATGGCAAACAGTATATGACATGTAGGGTGGAAAAAACACATGAATTAGCAGTCTGAATGACATGAAATTCATGGAGGTTTTCTACCAGTACTCCAACATCTTTTAAAATTTTGAAAATCCTAAAGAATAAATTCTTGAACAAGATTCAAAATGAGGGGAGAGCATTCTGTATCACTCATTATTTTATAATGTGACAAGTTAATTTGTGATGAAGTATGAGTTTTGAACTGGATGATTGCTTATTATATCTGATTACCTGTGCCTGAAAACAGAACTCAGTCTTGCAAGATACATGTGAGACTTCACTAACGGATTTTTATATTTTAGTAGTTGCCATACTAAGCCACTTAAGGCCAAAACTGTAACCTCCCAAATGTCAGGTAACCTGCAGTGTAATACAAGAGAAATATAAGGTCAATAATGGTGCCAGTTGTTGACACCAGCATGCATTAGGGCCTAACATTGATTTCTGCACATTCTCCTCATAATGCTCAGCTTTTCCAGTGCTGACAAGTTCGCTGCCCACCACCACAGCCTTCTCTCGATCCATGTCACAAACCTTGCAGGGTGGGTGGGTGCTCGATCCAACTATTTGCACACCAAACATAGTCACAACCTAAAAAGAGATGCAAACTTAAGCACAGCAAAAAAAGAACAGTAAAAACTGCTGAAATTGCCTATACATTAAGTTTGTGGTGGAGTTTGATGGTGGGATATATTACATCTGCTTGATAGGTAGATGCCTGGGTCTCCCTCAGAAAGAAGAGACACCCAATGCTGTCAAAGACCAGGGAGTTTCCATGAGGCTTTCAGAGAGAATGCTCCTAATAAGGGAAGAGTAGGATAGATCTCCAGGTTTATGACCAATTCTTACTCATTTATACCCACAATAATAGGTTTATGAAAATAATTAAAAGTGCATTAGTGAATACAATAGTTATATTGCAATTTAACTTTAGGAGTAACTTGAATTAGTCTTTCTTATAGAGATGCTATGCTAACTTGAAAGTTAGTAAAGCTTAGAATCACTATCCAGTGGGAACTATCATGTCTTTAAATAGAAAAAGTCTCTTACATATATGGCACTTGGACTCCGTAGTTTATGCTGTCCATCTTTCTGAAAGTTACCCACACAGGCATCTTGCTCACCTAGAACCTGTGAATTATTCTCCAAGCTGCTTTTAGACTGGTTTAACATTTAATAGAAGCTATGATGCTTGAACATTTAAAGCACCTTCTTAGTCAATCCCATTCAAATGAACAAACCTTTCTTATTCTTATAGCAGTACGAAAGCAGGCTGGAGACATTGGGATTTCAATCTGGTTTAGTCAAAGGAATAGAATTGGGAGAATAAATTGTGAATGTACTTTAAAGAAAAATCAAATTTCTTCCATTTAAGCAACTGTGACCTCTAGGTCAAGATTTGACATTCATTAACTAGCCGAAATTGCAAAGTATGTCTTAGATCCGCAGTCCAATATTAGCTTCTACTAAATGCTTCACTTGTTAGTTATTATAGGTCTGTTATCAACATGTAGCAATTTCAAAAGAAAATGCTTGGGATTTAGAAAGCCATTTCAAATAGGCATCCTCTGCACACAGATGATTTTCTCATATCTGTTAAATTACTCAGATGGATCCCCTCTTTAGCAAGTTGGGCTACAAAAGCTTTGCTCTGTCCTTTGTACCTGCTTGGAAGATGATGTCATCACCTACCCTCTCATATCAGTTAATAAAAACAAAGAATGGCTTAATTTCAGGCCAATTAGCATACTGTATTCAAATGAAGGAATGTGGAAGCTACCCACAAGTTTAAGGACAGAACAGTCAGCAAGTCTGTTCACAATCATACATCTTTACGAAAGAGCTTGAAAGCAATTGCATGTTTCTTCTCTTTCTAAAAACATTTGAAACCAGATGTATCTGTATTTCTACTTATAAACAGCAAAAAACTAAAATTTTAATTTAAGCCTTGTCAAAATCTAAGTATAACTTTTTGTTCAATAGTGTTAAAAACAGCTGAGATATGAAGCTGGTTATGACCAGCTGCAAAACACTCTTTCTAATTCCATGAAAGTTTCCATGGATTACTCTAAAGAGTTTTAAAAGCAAATTTCCACTGGCCTAGGAAACTTGAAGTCCCTAGCTTCTTCAAGGCTTGCTCTAGCATAGGCCTACAGAGAGGAAACATTCTCTAAAATGCTGAGTTATTAACTGTTATAAATCATTGTGGCTAGGTGTTCTACTTTCCTCAAGGTCTTTGACAGATGATCTCTGGCAAACCTTATTGAAGGGCTGCAAAACATTATTTTCCCAGCTGTCTAACTGATCTTGTTCTGAAGATTATGCCCAGTAGCTGAGTTGGAAAACAGAAGCAAGTCTTTGAGCTTCAGTTGCTCTGTAAGCCAAACCTTTATTTTAAAATGTGGCTGACAAAGGTGAGCTGTATTATAGTCCTGATCGGTGTACAGCTGACGGTGAAGTATGTCGACTTTGCCATATCTAAGTGACTTCTACCAGAATTTTGGTGAGAAGCAGCTGTAAGTTGGTAGAATCATAGATGGCCACAGCTGTTTGATCATGTGTTTCAGAGTTCCTGGTCTGTTTTCTGTCTCAGGAATGCTCAGTTTATCACACATGAGAGAAACACCTTTGTAGTGCATTTCCCAAAACCAACACAGCTCTTTAATATTGAAATTAAAGACAACTGATACATTGATTAATCATTTCAACTGAGGGATCAATAAGTTTAGTGACTGAGCTGCTCTTTCGTCTAAAGTAAGATGAAATATAGTATAGAAAAAACAAAAAGAATTTCTTTTCAGTAATTTTTTATCCTAGGAAAATATGCTTATCAGAAAAATATCCGTTTTCTACTTTTTGACATATACTCCAAGTTATAAGAAGAGTCTTTAATTGCCTGTTCTAATCCAAGGATTCAATCCCTTCAATTCATTAAAGAAACATCCGAGCAGGGACACAGAGAGGACAACATATAGAGGCTTCTTTTGAACTGATGAAGAGCAAATGAAGATGCTGAGCTGTTTTCACAAGAGATTTATGAACAGAACGTCTCTAATACCAAGCCACAAAACTGAGAACAGAGGCATAACAAGCAGCATGGGTTTGTCTCTTTATGCTAAATTTATTCATTTCTTTGACCCAAGACAGAGGGATCAGGCAATTCCTAAAAAGGACAGAGAAAAGTTAGCTGGAAGGGATTAAGCAATATTTTCTGGCTGCCTCTTCATTTGTCAGATGTCTCAGAAAAGAGAGAGAGCTAAAGACAAAGGACAGTGGCTACCTGAGACTGCTTAAAATTACTGTGCAATTTTTATTTGAAGAATGAAATGGAGGGAAGGGCCTGGATACATTTTGGGGCTTTTATTAATTCATTTTAGAATCATATACATAGAAATGTATAGACTTCTCAGAGAACATGTTCTTCTGTCAAGTTAGATGTTGAGCATGTCATGGGTAACACAGTCATCCTATGTATCATGTATCCCCAGAAAGGTTACATTGGCAACACACTAGGACTTCAAGAAAAAAAAAGATTTAGAAATCCACAATACCACAGAGTTTTGTTCAGTATCTGTCGCTTCTTGTGGCTATTGAGTCCTTGCAGACTATGGAAACTCTAAAAAGGAGATAATTTGTGAATGCAATCTTCCTTGAATTCATCACTTTCATAAGAGTGATGAATTCAAGGAAAATTCAAAAGCAGAGTGGCTTTTTCTTCTAGTCAATTCTTTCAATCCGCTCACTAATCTGATCCTTTGTAAACTTGCATGCTCTAGAAGATATTCATCATTCATAAACATATTGCTAGTTTGGAACACGTTCATTTCCAAAAGTGGTTATTCTACCTGTGAAATGATCTTGTTGCCTCCGGTACTTTTTGGTCAAATTATCAACCATATCCTCTTGTCTTTGACCTTTGACAAGTTCAGCTGCTCAGTCTCAATCAGCACAGGCAAACAAGGCTGCCTTCCAAGTCATGCAAAGCTTCTATCACATACCAATTTACTCCTCCTACTTTGGTTTTTTTTTTTATCTCAGTCACAGCTCAGTCAGCCTGAAGTTGGAAGGAAAGTTCTTACTACCCACCTGGAGTAAAGTGTTGCAGTATAGGTCTACGACAATTGGTCTCTTGGTAAATAACTTTCTTTTTTCTCTCTGATAAAACAGAGGAAACACTTCAGAATATCCAGCAGAGTTTAATGAGTTTGGCAAAACAAAGCCAGTACTGCTCTTCAGTAAATGTTCCCTTTCAAAAAATGTTACTGTATGTTTATACTTTCCACTATCTGTCTGCCACCATTGTAGAGGAGATCCTGAGCTAGTAGACCTTCAGTCTCACTGAGCAGACCTCTGGTGTATATCTCTTTTATATCTACACAGAAAATGACAACATTGATTAATCATGAA
>VWZP01005231.1:14136-49949 GCA_013396995.1 Dicaeum eximium
CCCCCCCCCCCCGCCTTTTCCCAATCCCTGATGCTTGGTGCCAGCTGGGGACATTGCCGCGGCAGAGGGAGAAGGAGTGTCTTTGCTTCCCCCTTTGTGCCACGGCCGGAGGGCTGGATGCGGCCATTTTCAGTCCCATCCCGGGGGACTTCGGGACCACCTGTCTCCTCTCTGGCCTCTTTGTCTCCGAACCACGTGAGACAGCCCTGCACTGCCGGGGGCTGTTCTTTAAGAAGACAAAATCATTGCTGCCCCCTCCCTTAAAAATACACCACAGACTCCCAGTACCATTTCTGTGGATGTGCAGAGCTGTTTTTGGGCTAGTGGCCCCTTTGTCATCATCATCGTCATCATCATCACCCACGCTAGTGCTCAGGGTACTCCTTCCTGCCGCTGTCCCCTAAATGTGGCCGGGGAGGAAGGTACGGGGGGCAGTCTTGTGTGACCCTTGGGGACATGAAGTGCTTGTCCTTAAGTGACATCTGGGATCAAGAGGTTTTGGGCTAACAGCCTCTTTGTTATCTCCACCACCACCATCATCATCACCCACACAAGGAGATGTTCTGGGTGCTGCTGCCCACAGCTGTCCCTTGAAGAGGCTCTGAGGGGCTCATGTGACAACTGGGGACATGATTTGCTCCTCTCTCCCCCTTGGTGGCTTGCGAGAGGCGTTCCCCCCTGTCCCCAACTCATTTCCTGCTGCCATTATCCCATTGGGGGTGCTGAAGATACTATTTCCAGCCCCGGTATGGCGCTTGCAGCCCTGACAGCTGCGGTTCCTGCCACACACACCCTGTTTGTGGCACAACCTTTGTGTGCAGAGCTGAGGCAATCAGATAGGAGCGTTTCCTCCCGGTTCCCAAGCAGGGCAATTGCGGCCGCTCCCACCAGCTTTGTGCCACATGAGTGATCTGGGATCACATGGAGGAGTCTATCACCCCACGGGAAACCAAGATGGGTTGTCTCTCATCTCCAAAAATGCCTTAAATTTACCATACTCTCTGATTTGAGGGTTCTGGAGTAATTAAATTCATTTTCCTCCAGGCAAAAATGTGTATTTTGGAGTGGTTTTAGCCCATGCCAATCCTGTCATCAGTGTTTGCCCATCTCTGGTCTCTATAGAGGCTTAGGGCTATGCAAGAGCACTGGAGAGAGGGGTGTTTCTGCCAGCTCCCAGCTCCCCACCCTGAACAAGGGTCTCCAGAGTCCTCTGTTGTTCTGTGCCTCTGCTGGCAGGGCTGAGCCGTCTGTGCAAAGAGCACCCGAGAGTGGCAGCCCCTGTGGGTGCTGGGTTGTGGGAGAACCTGCTCAGCAGCACCCCAGAGTCTACAGGGGTGACATAATCCCATCCCACCTTGATCCCATCAAAGGGTTTTCTGCATGGGTAAAAGGAGGGATTTTTGAGGGAGGGATGGGTGGGGAAGTGGTGATTGTGCTGCTGCCCTTGGAGGGGCTTGTTTGGCTATGGCTTTTAAAGCCACCAGCTCCTCTCTACCAGGGAACGTCTCCCGGGCTGGGGCTATTGGAGGGAATGCAGATGTCGGCTGCACCCCAGAGCACAGAGCAGTACCTGGGGTGAGGGTACTGCCTTCCTCCCCAGTGCAGGGTGGTCTCACTGTCTCCCAAATCTGGGATCAGCCTCCATTCCCCTGTCCCATCTCGTGCACTACTAGCTCCCAGCCACCCCAAGGCAGTGGGGGCTGCACCTGGGGGGCCCTGACCCAGCAGCCCCTTAGCACAAGCAAGCAGCAGGATCCTGGAGTGCCCCTTGGCTCCCCGCCAGCTCCTGGTGCCCAACCCCAGGCACTGCGTTCCCACACCCCCGTGGGGGTGCCGGGGCTGGTGAAAGGGGTAACTGGGGGGAGCCCCATAAAAGGCCGGGCAGAGCCCGGGCAAGCCCGGAGAAGGCAGAGGATGCTGCTGAAAGGGAAGGTTGGCAGGAGGAGCCCCCCGCGGGGGGGCTGAGGGATGCTCTGATGCTTGGGCTGGGTGCAGGGTGTAGCCCCTGGCGCCAGGGCTGGGCTCAGGGCTGCTTGGCAGGCAGAGCTGGCAGGGGGCCCAGCCTGCCCCCTCACTGCCTTATATAGCCCCAAAATTTTGGGGTCAAGCCTGATTTCCCACTATCCTGGGATGTAGATGGGGTGTTCCCACATCCTGGGAAGCCATGGCTTGGGGCTGGCAAGTGGCGTGGGGTGGTCCTGCCATCTCTTGGAGGGGGGTCTTTGGGTTTGGTCCCTGCTCCCCTACCTACTCTGGTAGGGTGCTGGGAGCCCCTCGCTGTGCCCCACTCAGGTGTTGTGTGCCTAATCCTGCCTGGCTCGAGGGATGGCAGGTGGGTCACAGGAGGGAGCCCCTTGTCCATTGTCCCTTCCTGGTGGGTCCCAGAACTCAGGGTCGTGCCGCTGTCTGAGCCCACCAAGCCTCCACCCCCCAAAACTGCATGTGGGGAAGCAGGGGTCCCCCTTTATCCCCTCCTATACATGGGGAGAGGGGATTCGGGGGCTTTGGAGGTGTCTGGAAACACCAGGACCTGCTGTGGGTTGCTCCATGCCTCAGTTTCCCCATTGCTTGGGGTAGGTGGGGTGCAGCTGACCTCTGCAACAATGATGGGAACATCCATCAGCCATGCCAATCTGTGCCGGAGAAGCAAGGGATATCAGCGGGGGTGATGCCCGCCCTCCCTCCCGTGCTGGCAGATGGATGGGCCCTTACCTGAGGCAGGTGTTTCCCATGTGCTCGGCATTAACCGTTGTGGTGCCGGCAGCTCCGGGGCAGATCCGGGGGCACGAGGCTGGGGTTGGAGGCAAGTTCACTGGGAAAAACCTGCTCGGGGAAGGGCGGGAGGGAACAGATTCCCACAGGAGCTCGGGACCAACCTGGCTCCCTGGGGGGGCGGAAACAGCCCCTGGCGCCTCTCCCGCCAGCCCCCTCGGGTGGGAGCTAGGCTGAGGTGCCCAACCCTTCCCTGCAAAGCGTGTTGTGCTCCCAAGGGAGCTGCCGTCGGAGCCGGCACAGGGACCTGGGTGCCATGCGGGATGTGCTGGGGGGGACCCTGTGGGACAGCCCGGCCTGGGAGCAGGTACTGGTGGGAGGTTGGGATGGGGCTCGGGGGCTGCTTTCTACTGCTGAGCCAAAGCGTCCCCCCCTAAATCACCCTGTGCATGTTTGTGGGTGTGAATGGGTCCTGGAGGATTTGTCTGCATTGGTGGAGGGGTTGGTGACAGCCTCCAGTTCTCCTGTGAATTTTCTCTGCTGCATTTTTCCCTGGGTGCCTTCTGCCCAAGTGCTGCTCAGGGTTCCTTGGGGGGGATTTCAAGGAGCTGCTTCATGGTGGCCTGGTGAGGGGACAGCAGGTGCAGGGATGTTTGTCTGCCCTGCCAGAACCCAGCATATCCCCCTCACCCCAGTTTCCCTCCAGCTGGGTACATGTGTGCAGGGGTCCCAGGGGGGCTGAACTCGGCTGCTCCCAGGTGTGCTAGTGGCAGCTGGGTGCCCTCGGCTGCCTCAACCACGACCTGGAGGGAGGGGGGAAGTGAAATCCTGCACCCCAGTGGGCCAGCTGGCAGGGTGGAAGAGTGAGAATCTGCCACATTCCCAGGGGTCAGCCCGTGGAGACCTGCCAGGTGCTGGGGGTGAGAGGAAATCCCGGTGGGTTCCCTGTGACTGCCAGGGTGTGCAGGAAGTCATGGGGGGTGACGGGACCCCTCATCTCCTTTCCGTCCAGTTCTCCCAGTGGCCTCTCACATTGCTGAGTGCTGCTGTGCCCCTTCCCAAAAGGAGTATTGCAGCTGGAGCCTCTTGCAGGATTCCTCCACCCCATGATGTGGCACCCAGGGCTTGGCTGATGGCCCTGGGCGGTCTGGGGAACTCAGAGGGGTGTCTGGCTTGCCCACAATACGGGGTTTTCTCTCGTGTTCCAGGCCAAGAGGAAGCTGGACCTGGAGGGCCCCGAATTTCGCACGCCCAAGGGGAAGGGCTGGACATTGGCACAGGTCCCCAGCCCCAGGGGTAAGTGATGCGGGGTGACATGGGGCAGGGAAAGCTGGGGGGAGCAGACCCCACTTCTCTTCCCTCTTAGAACCATGTCCCCTCAGCACTGCCTCATGTCACCTCCAGCCCACATCCCAAACTAAGGAGAGGGTGGGGGGGTCTCTTGTTTCCCCACAGCCCCCAAATCTCCCGGGGAGAAGACTCGCTATGACACCTCACTGGGGCTGCTTACTAAAAAATTCATCCATTTGCTGAACGAGTCTCCTGACGGTGTTGTGGATCTGAACCGAGCTGCCGAGGCACTGGAGGTCCAGAAACGTCGCATCTACGACATCACCAACGTACTGGAGGGCATCCAGCTCATCCGCAAGAAGTCCAAGAACCACATCCAGTGGATGTAAGTGATGGAACACAGGGATGGGGAAGGGTGGGGGACACGTGGCTTGGGGACACATAGGGTGTGCTGTGCCATCACTCAGATGCCATCTCTGTTGGCAGGGGGACAGGGATCTTTGAGGATGCAGCGATGGTGGCAAAGCAACAGGTGCTGCGTGGGGAACTGGCTGAACTGGCTAGGACAGAGAGGATGCTGGACCAGCTCCTGCAGGACTGTGCCCTGCAGATCCAGCAGCTGGCTGACAATGAGACCAACCAGAGATATCCTTGCTGAGGGAGATGGGAGGGAGGACAGGGTCTTGGGGACCCTTCTGAGCCCCTTCTCCTCCAGCTGGACTCCCCTGGGCCTGGGGGGTATTTGGAGGGATGCAAGGGTTGATGTCCTGCTTGCAGCCCCTTCTTTTCCTATACCTCGTCCCTGTCCACGCTGGCATATGTCACCTACCAGGACCTCCGTGCCATCAGCAGCTTCCAGGAGCAGACGGTGATTGCTGTGAAGGCTCCCCCTGAGACACAGCTGGAGGTGCCAGACTTCACCCAGGTGTGTGTGCGTGCTGCTGGATCCATGCCACACTCAATGGCTCCCTCTGGGGTGTCCCAAGGACACAGCCCAGCATGACCCTGGGTGGTTTTGGGGTGTCTCCACAGGGCTGTTTGACCCTGAGCTGGTCCTTCAAGGGTTGCAATGCTGCAACTGGATCCCTCATGGGTTGGGGCTAGTGGAATGGGATATGGGTGACCTTCTGGGTGCCCCCCCTCCCTGAGCCTTACTCTGCCCTCCCAGGAGAACTTCCAGCTCTACCTGAAGAGCACCAACGGCCCCATCGAGGTGTACCTCTGCCCAGAGGAGATCACGGAGGAAAGCCCTACCAAGGACCACCCTGTCCCCTCTGCTGCCACCTTACCACAGGACCACCCCGTACCCCTTTGCCTGACAAACAGCTCCCCATCAGCCACACAGCCAGCTCACCCCATCTCCCAGAGCTGGGGGGGCACAGGAACCCCTCTCTCACCCCCATCTCTGCCTCTCTCCATCCAAAGGGGACCCAGCTCACTGCTGGAGATGGAGCCTGGGCTCCTGGGCTCCCCTGCCCACCTTCTGCAGCAGACAGAGGACCAGCTGCCCTGCACCCCCTCCCACCTGGACTTGGGACCCTTTGTCACCTTCTCACCCCCCCTGGAACAGGATGACTATCTCTGGGGGCTTGAAGGCGAGGGTGTCACAGACCTCTTTGAGACATATGACCTGGGGGACCTGCTGAAGCACTGAGTGTCCCCCCAGTCCCCATTGCCTTTGTTCCCTCTGGCCACTTGTGTCCTGAACTCGTGGGATCTCTGTGGGGTGAATGAAGAGATTGGGGTGTGTTGGGGAGCACTGGGTTTTCTAAGGGTGGTGAGGAGAGGGGGCCTTGTGTTGCTCACCCAGTGTGGCTTCTCTGCACTCTCCTGGGTTGGTTGTCACCTCACTGGGCTCTGGGAGTGCCCTGGGATCCATCCAGGACCCATCCCAGCATCCCCCCCATAAATCCATGGGGCACCGATGCTTCCCACCATAACCCCCCCACCACCCTGGGGATGCTGGTGGGCTGGGAGTGCCCCAGATGGATTAGAGGCAGAGGGGAAGAGGGGCAGAGAAACCTTTGCCCAGAATGGTCTGTGTCATGGTTTGGGGTCCCTCCAGTTGCTCCCCACTTAAACTGGTTCTTCATGGTAACAACGGGTCATTTCCAGTGGCATTTTCCCCACCACGGCTGGAATATCCTTAAAAAAAACCATTGAGGCAGCAAAGCTGAAGTCACTTTTGGGTGAGGGAAGGATGAAGCTGGCATGGCTCTGGCAAATCTCTGGCCAGGACATGGAGCTATATTCCCTGAAGGGCTACAGCCCCTCTGCCCCAGTCCACATCAGCTCCCTCCAGCTTCTTGGAGCTGCTGGTGCTGGGAGTATCAAAACTGTAATGTACTGGGAAGAGGTATGCCTGGGGGAGGGGATGACCTGCAGAATGGGGCTTGGGAAACAGCTTGGGACAAGCCCTGGGACATGGGGTATGATAGGGCTTTTAAATGTGCCATTCTTTGCAAAATATCTGTAATTATTGCACTGTATTTATCCGGGTCCCCCCTTTGGTGTGGGGCTGGCAAGGCTGGGGGAGGTTGGATTTGCCAGTGGGTGTATTTAAGTTGTCCTTCCTTGGGTTGTTGGTGCTCCTGTAGGTTGGCTCAAGAGACGGTGTGGGTGAGAATATGTTTTGGCCTGGCAAAAGCTTGTGGCACTTGGTGTTTTCTACCCAGGAGGGGTTGAAGTAAAATAAAATTTTGGAGTTATAAAGGGCTGTTTTCCTCTAAGCAGCAAAATGTTGAAATGGTTTGGGTGGAGAGGAGCTGAGCTGGTTTTGCTCCTGTTTCAATGGCCTGTTTTGGGGCTTTTTAACTTGCCAGCCTGCTGTGTAGGCACTTGTGGAGAAGGGGTTGAGATGAAGAAGGAGTTTGAGATGAAGCTTTGACTGGAGTGAGGAGAATGGGTCTCACCTGCTCAGATTGGTGATTTCCAGCCCAAATCTGGTTGGGATGAGCCTTTGCCTGAGCTAGAGCCCCTCCAACCAGGAGAGTGGGAAATGCCCCACCAGGGCTCCCTATGGGTCTTGGGGCTGGATGGGCTTGTGCACCTAAATTTGGGGTCTGCAGAGCAATATCCTGGGGGAGCTGTGTCGTGTAAGGTCCTTCCCCGTGTGCCACCTGTCATGCTGTGACCTGGGGATGCCACCAGCACTGGTGGCAAAGTGATGGTCAGTGGTACCAGGTGATGCCTCGTGGCATGTGGGGGTGGGCAGCGGTACCCAGTGGTGGCTGGCGGGACCTGATGTTCACTGGTGCCAAGCGACACCCGGTGGCACTCAGTGATGTATGAAGGTACCTGCTGATGTCTCCTACCTGGTGTGGGATCGTGCCACACGTTGGCACTGCATAGTCTGGTGGTGTGGAGGAAGAGGAGGAGGAGGAGAGCCCCGGGCCAGGTGAGCCGGGCGAGGGGCACAGAGTCCGCACCCCCCTGGGGACGAATGTCCTACAGCAGTACGGGGATGTCCCCGCGCGGTTTGCCCCTCCCGCGCAGTCCCCAGGCCAGCCAGGAGGTGGCAGGGCCACACCAGCCAAGGGTCCGGAGGGACCACTCGGGGCAGCGGGGGGAAGGGGAGGATCGGGAGCTGCTGAGAGGCTCTTATCCCAAATGCCTCCTGCTCCTCTCCTGCCTGGGCTGCAGCCTTTTAACCCTCTGTCTGCCAGAGCCCTTCCGAGGGAGACGTCCCCAAACGGGGGGAGGACACCCCAAACGGTGGGCTCGCCTGCTTGCCGGTGCCAGAGGGGTGGAATCTTTCAAGCGTAGCGGTTCACCCAAGGCTTGTGATGGCTCTTCCTGTACGCCAGTCCCCCTCAGCACCCCAGTAACAGCAGATTAGAGGAGGGCTTGGGCTGGCCCTGGTTAGGCACAGACCTGAGTTTTACTGAGCCCCACTCCTGGCTCAGTAAATGGGTCGAGGGTCTGATCCACCATGGGTGAGCGGTGCAAGGGGCGGGGGCGCGGTCTGCAAAGCCCCGTTGCACCCGTGTTGGCCTCTCTCATGGCCCCAGAGAGGCTTTTTGCCCCTTTCTGTTCCAGTTTGTCACCAACCCCAGCCCTGAAGTGTCAGTTCAGCCTAATTCCTTGCTCTTGAGGTGTCCAGGCTTCCCCATCCTCCGTGAAGAGCAAATAAACAGGAATGGGACACCGAATGCCATTAAGAGGTGGGACAAATGAGGGGACAGGACAGGGAACAAAGGGGTTGCCTCCAGCGGGACAAAAAGCCGAGGGCCCCAGTAATAATCCCCTGTCCATGGATTGTCCCCTCAGGGTCCTAGGAAGGGCAGGGTGGGGGTGACCTCCAGTTAAACCAGTGTTTGGAGTGGACTGGGCATAATCCTAAGCCGTCACTGTGTGTCTCCATCTCCTACCAAGATGGGAAGAGGTGGTTGCTGGGGTCCCTGGGAAAGGTGAGTACTCGAGTATTGGGGTGAGGTGGGTTCCGGGGTCCCTGGGTACATGGGGTAGGTGGGTGCTGGGTGCCTCGGGAAGGGGGCTGTTTGCGTTAGGGGCGTGCTGGTGCCTGGGGAATGTGGGTAGTGGGGTTAGGGAGATGTTGGGTGCCTGGGAAAGGTGGGTGCCGAGGCACGGCTGGGCGTGCGGATCCACCCACACCCCAGGGTTTTCTCCCGCACCCTCCACGTCCAGAGACGAGGGTCACGAGAGCGGCTCTTAGGGAGCGCTGAGGCTCTTCGCCTTTAATGTGCGGTCGGGCGGGGCCATCCTGTGACGGCGGAGGGGCGGGAGCGGGCGGAGGGAGGGTCGGAGCGGCCCCGGTGCGGCGCGGGGCTCCCGGTGCGGGGCGCTGAGCCGGGCTGAGCCGGCACCCCGGGGCGCTCCGCAGGGGAGGCGCTCCCCGCCCCCCGCGCTCCCTCTGCCGCCGCCCGGTGCCCCCGCCCGGTGCCCCCGGTGGCCCTCGCACCATGCCCGAGCAGCTCAGCGTGGCCGACTTCTTGGCCGTTGCCAGCGAGGACCTCAGTTCCCCGGCAGCCGCCTTCGCATCCAAGATGCAGAAGAGCCGGGGGGCCGTGGGGGCTCTGGAGGAGGTGAGCGAGGCCGGGGTGGGTTGGTCGGGGGGTCAGACCGCGCATCGCACCGGGGAACATCCCCCGCATCCCGCCTGGGAACACCTCCGCACCCATAGGTGCTGGTCCCTTGATGCTTGCGCCTC
Organism: Dicaeum eximium; assembly: GCA_013396995.1. NCBI lineage: Eukaryota > Metazoa > Chordata > Aves > Passeriformes > Dicaeidae > Dicaeum > Dicaeum eximium. The sequence continues at coordinate 23,309 of VWZP01005231.1, forward strand.
CCTCGGGCTTCTGTTTTTTAGGGCCCACCCTATCCCTCCGAGACTACGCTGGTCATCCTAAACGGGTCGTTTGGGACCCTCAGGTGGGGGGGCCGTTTGCATCTTCTGAGCAGCCCTAGCGTACTTTTATAGGGGGCTAAGCCTGTAGAAATGAGCAGAGGCGTCTTTAAAGCTCCAAGTACCCCCGGGCCCAGGACATACCCCCCTCCACCCCGAAGCCAGGGTGACCTATTTCCTTATTTCTAGGCCCAGGGCATCCTTCTTTCCCACCGGGACCAGCACACCACCCCTGTCCCGGGGGCCTGAACGTGCCCCCAGAGAATCAGCCCCACATTTCTATCCACTATCCAGCTCCTGTGCCGGAGCCAGCTCCAATGGGATGTGGTGTCACTGGGGGGGGTCTCCTCCTTCACCAAAGCCAAGGGAGTATTTTCAGCCTCCCCCCAAAATCATCGGCAGCTTTTTTGGGAAGGGTGGAGGTGGTGGGGTGCCTTCATCCTTTTTCTCCCGCCTGGAATAAAGGCAGTTTCCAGCTGGTCTTGTGGCTTTTGCCAACTCCTCTTAGCGAAGGAATGACTTTGAAGGAGCGCCAGGGCTGGCAGGGAGTGGGGGGCCCCAGGTGCCAGAGCTGCTGGGATACCTGGGGACAGTGGGATGGGTGTCCCAGGCCTGACAGTCAGGGAACACACGCACCATGTAGCATCCTGGTCCCCATCAGCACATGCTGGCCACTGCCATGGATCCTCTTCCCAGTGCGGAAGGGGGAAGCAGCTCCAGCCAGGAGAGAGCAGCAGGAATTTTGTTTGGCTGCTTGGAGAGGCTGTGGTTAAGGGATGCAGGGATGGGGGGAAACGTGGCCCTCGGGAATGACAGGGGGTCTCTGGGATTGGCTTAGTAAAGCTCCGGCAAACATGAGAGAGAGCTGGGAATCGTGACTACTGCTGTATGTGCCACGGAGGGCACAGGGCTGAGCCCTGCGTGCCACTGGAGGCTCAGGGGAGCAGGTCAAACCATTGCTGGACCTTTGGCATCCCCCTGGTCCCAGCACGAGGGGAGGAGGGAAATCCAAGCAAACCAGCTCCATGCTATCCTTGGAGCACCAACAGCGTGATAGTATGAGGCAAGGGGAATAATCAGTGGAGGATTTGGGGATTGCTGGGGGTTGGGAGAGATGCTCTGTGACCAAACCGAGCCATGGTCTTTCCTGTCACCACCCCACATACTGGCTGGTGGCTTGGTGAGCAGGAGGGAGTGAAGGATGCTGGTCTATCTCCAGTGACTGCTGGGGGGAAGGGATGGCTCTATCCCACCAGGACCCAGGGACAGAGTATGGCCACATGCACCCAGGATAGGAGCAGGTCTCAAACTGGGGGCAGGAGCGAGCAGGGAGAGGACTGGAGATTGCTGCTCAACATTGAGGACACATCTTGATGTTGGCTGGAGCTACTTTGTGCCTCAGTTTACCTCCTGAGATTAAAGAGGGCTCTCCCCTCCCAGGGGTCTGTGGGACTTCAGGGTCCTTGGGGCTGCTGCAGAGACAGAACCTGAGGTCTCTGGAGTGAGTTTGGAAGGTTGAATCCAGCCCTTGGTGGCTGGTGCTGGGTGCTGTGTGCATGTCAGAGGGGACTGGGCACCTCTGGGTAGGGTGACATGGCAGAGGCTGCTGGCAGATGAGCTCCCAGCTCACTCTGTCCCCCAGGGCAGTGCCACATACTGCTCCTGGCCTGGCAGCTTGGCACCCTGGCGGCTCCTTCGCCGGGTAGCACGAGCTGGCAGCAGCGGGGGAGGTAGAAGAATGGCCTCCATTGAGCATCCTGCCTGAGGTCCCCCGTCTGCAAGCCCAGCTAGCTGTGATGCAGGTGTGCATTCATCCCTTCCTCCATCCCATGGGGAATTCCTCCTGCTGCCGTCCCTGTTGTGCCAATGTTCTCAGCTGTCCCCTGACCAGAAGCCCTTGAGCCGGGCCTGGGGGTTGATAGGTGCCACTGGGGGCTCCAGACATCTCTGCCCCTCCACTCGTGAGCAGCCAAGGGCTGTGTTCCCGGCAGCCAGCCTGGTACACTGGGGATGCCAGTGCTGCCCGCAGCTGCTGGGAGCACTGTGCAGTGATTCCTTCTGTGTTCACCACCCAGACACTTGTCCCTTGCCCTGTGCCCACTGGTAGACTCATGGACCCCTTCCTGAAAGCCCTTGTATCCTTCCCTGCATCATCCCTGCTCTGCACCAGCCCTACATTCTGCATCCTGCAGGTGTGAGCTGGCACCAGGATGAGCTGCTCTGTCCTGGGCACTTGAAGGAGCGTCTTCCCACACTTGCCCAGTGATGCTTCCAAAGCATCTCATGCTACCTCAGATTCCCCTTCCTAAGACTCTGCCAGGTTTGCAAGCCTGGAGCATCCAGGCATCCAGCCCCGGGTTCCCCCAGAGGCAGGGAATATCTCTGCTCTGGAGAGCTTGGTGCATCTGGATTTGATACAGAGAAGGGCCATGAGGGGCTTTGGTGCACCCCAAGATTCTCCCCATTGTAGATGTATTGCAGGACTCCCCTGAGCAGGGGGTTTGGCTCCCACCTCAGCCCTAGTCCACTCCCAGCCAGTTTATCCTGGCAGCATCCCATCTGACGAAGAGAGCAGTGCTGAAGCTAGGCTGACCCTGCTGTCAGGAAATCAGCCTTGACATCAGCCTGAAAACCTTCCACAGAGCTCAAGCAGAGAGAGAGCCTCCTTATTGTAATTCCTCCGAGGTTTCATCCCTGCCCTTTCTGCTGTTCACGCCCTCTAAATATTTCCAGCCTGTTATCATGGCTCTGGTACCTGCAGCCAAGCCACCCTTAACCCTTTCCTGACGCTGGGGCTAGCATGCTCTTGGATGCTCGTGCTGGCAGCACCACACCCCCTTGCCCTTGGGTTGAGTGGGGCTGAGTTTGTCATGGTGCTTGGGGGAGCAAATCAGGGCTGTACAGGTAGGAAGAGATGAGAGGACGGGGAGAGCTTCAAACCAGAGCAGGATCTGGCTGATGGCGCTGCAGGGAGACTCATGGTGCTGGGGACCATGGGCAAGACCCTGCATGAGCTCGGGGGGTTTGGAAAGCCACATTCCTCATTGTAAGATTGTTGTGGTTTAGCACACAACCAGCACAAGGGTTTATGGGATTTAGGTCCCCATCAGCAGGAGGTGGGTCCTGTCTTTGGCTCTGTGGGGAGCTGGGCACCCTCACACATCTCACCTGGTTCTGAGCCATGGGGATGGGCTGATGTACTGCATGATGCTTCAATTCCTCCTTGGTTGAAACAGTCCCTGCAAGAGCCAGCGAGGCATTTTCCATGGTTAGTAGAAGCTGCTGTGATCCAAAGAGCCTCTCACCTCCTCCTCCTGTCTTGCTCAAACCCTCCTCTCTGGGGCCAGCCAAAGCCCTACCTGGCAGCAAAGCTATTGGGACCACAGCCCTGGCAGGGGACCGGCTGGACGCTGTGGCTCCAGCATCCCCAGGATGCCTCCAGCTCCTTTCCCAGCCCTGGGAGCTTGGATCCCACCCCACACATCTGCACAGCAGAGTTGCAGCCTTTCCAAGGGCCAGCTGGGCTGGGGGAGTGGCAGCCATGCTTGGCTAATGAGCTCCATTTGTTTTCTCTCTTTGCTGTTGCAGAGCCTGGATGGGGACCAAGCTGTGCTCCAGAGGATCAGGAAATACGTGAAAGCCATTCACATCTCCGGGCTCAGTGAGTTGGGCTTTGGGAGATGATGGGCATTCCCGGAGCATGGGGCTGGGGGCATGTGATAGTCCCATCCTCCACCAGCAATGGTCACACCAGGCAGCCATGCGTGCTGGGGAGCCTGGCGGGTATTTGCTACTTGGGTGCTACTAGCCCACCAGTCTGGCAACATGCTAAGGTGCCAAAATTGTCTTAAAATGATATAAAGAGGGAAATGGAGAACCTTAGGAAGGTTGTTTTGGATATTCCAATGCTGTCGTGCAGCACGATCAGTCCAGCTTTGCTACAGAGGTGGGTAGCAAACCAAAAAAAAGTACGTGGGGAGGTGGAAGCTAGCTGCTGGTGGAACCTCATGATAATGTGACCTGATAATGTGCTTAGATGTCAAAAACTGTCTGAAATATACATAAAAAGGAAAATTGAGAATCTTAGGGAGGTTGTTTTGGGGCACAGTCCTGCATCAGGATCAGCCCAGCTCTGTTACAAAGGGATGGAGAGATGGTGTGACCATGATGTGTCAGGTGCTGCAGGGTCACCCCATGTCCCTCTCCGGTGTCTCCCCATACAGCCCATGTGGAGAATGAGGAACAGTACAGTGAGGCCCTGGAGAACTTTGGCAACAACCACCTCTCCCAGAACAACCATGAGCTCTCCACCGGCTTCCTTAACCTGGCCGTCTTCACCCGCGAGGTCACTGCACTGTTCAAGAACCTGGTAAGCTGTCCCAAATCCACTGGGATTTAGAATCCCCCACCAACCAGTGCAGCTCCCCTCCTTCCAGTTTAGCTGCCCTCCCCCATATCCAGCAATCCCTACCTTGGACCCTGGGCTCAGGGACACATTCCCAGTGCTCTCAGACCAGCTGATACCCCCGTTACTGGGTTTATAGCTCACTCCCAGCTCCCTGGGGCCATTGACACTGGGATCTGATGGGAAACTGGGGCTGCTATTTTCATTTTTCCCTTTTTTCTTGCTTTCTGTTTTTTTCTCACATCAATTGCATCTCTGATCTCGCTTGCCAAGAGTAAATCAAAGCCACACTGGGCTGCACAGTGGGGCCATGGGGAGCAGGCAGAGGCGGCTGTGAGCCGAGCCAGGACTGGCTCCGATGGAAAACTCAGGTCCTGAATGGAGCTGGGTTCATGCATGCCCAGCAGCAAATCTCTGGGGGGGGGGGGCGTCCCATGTGGCCCCCTCTGTTCACTTTCAAATCCCCCTCTCCAAAGGGTGCTTTTCACCTTTGGCTCTGCTTAAGGAGGAAATTGATTTCTGCTGCCCTTCCCCCAGCAAGAATTTCAGATTTTTGGCATCCTCCTCTCCCAGTTACCCCAATCTGGGCCTCCCTGCTCCTCCCCTTCCCCATCCTGGCTGTCAATAGTCTGCTGGACTCCTGTGCTCCAGTAGGGCTCTGCAGAACTGTCCTGATGGAGGAGTTGGACCAGTTCTGAGGGTCCCCACCTCCTGCCCCACATGCTGCTGAGTGAGTTCTGTGCCAAGACCCTCAACCAGATCCAAAAAGCTGTGTTTCCCCTCCTAGAGTCTCCCTGGAGTTCCCCGCTTACCCCTGGTTTGGGGGTGTGCCCTGGGGCTGGGGCTGTGTCCTGTGCCCTGGGGCTGGGTTTCTCCCCAGGTGCTGCAGAGGACCAAAACCCTTTAAAAGAAACCTGGGTGCACTGTGGACGTCCCGTGTGGGTGCTGGAGCTGCTCTCACAGCTCTAAAATGGGATGCTGCTCCATGGGCTGTGTGGAGGGATGCCAGGACAGCGGTGGTCTCCCATGTCCCCACCACAGACCCCTGGGCAGCATTGGTAGGGATAGTGGTGGCTGCATTGCTATCCCCAGATCCCAGCAAAGCGAGACATTTTGGGAAGCCCCTTTGACATGGGTGAGCTCTTTGTATCACAGGAGCATGGAGGGGCTGGTCATGCTGCTGGGTGCTGGGGACAGGGATGGGAACAGGGATGAGGTCTTGATGGGGGAAGACAGCTTTGGTTTTGGCAGCTGTGGCGCTGGTGTGGTTTGTGGGAAGGGCCACATTCATCAGACGTCTTGCAGGCAGCTCCAACAAGCCCCAGCATGCCCTCTGCCAGGATCCTGGATTCAGCTGCACTTCCAGCCTCTTTAACCCTTCTTGGGGCAGTGATGGAGCTGGGGGGGAGGTCCCTGGCATAGAGAGGACCTGGGGCTCCAGCTCCCTGACTGCCCCCACCATGGGGTGACACTATCTCTACCTTCTGCAGGTGCAGAACCTGAATAACATTGTGTCCTTCCCCCTGGACAGCCTGTTGAAGGGGCAGCTGAAGGATGGCCGCCTGGTAAGTCCTGTCCACAGGGTCACTCGTTTGGTGACATTCTGCAGCAAGAACTTTGGTATGGATTCAGCTCATGCCTGTGGCCAGGAGAAGGAAGGAGCCAGTACCAGGGGCTAGAAGGAAGCTGTGAGGGTTGGGAGTGACAGAAGTGAGGGGTGAAGACCTGGTAGGGACACCCATCACCCTCAAGGGGTGCAGCAACGCAGAGCAAAGCTCTTGGCCCCTTTAGTGCCACCGGTTCTTTTGCTTTCCCTGACAGCTGCCACCCCCTCTTTCCTTTGCCACAGGATTCCAAGAAGCAGATTGAAAAGGCCTGGAAGGATTATGAGACCAAAGTGTAAGCAACATGCTGCCTCTAGCAAAATCTACCTAATCCCACTCTGCACAAAGGTGTTTCGTCCCCAGGCTGGAGCCAGGCACCAATGGTGCCAGTTTATCGTGGGAGGGTTCTGGTCCAGCTTTTCCCAAAGAGGAAAGGGAGAGGGGCTGGAGAGGGCCTGGAGATGTTTCTCCTGATCCCATCCCCACTGTAGCCTCCCACACAGGACACCCCTCAGAGCAGGGATGTCCCCAACCCCCCTCCATCCCATTCCACAGGGGGAAGATGGAGAAGGAGAAGGAACGAGCCCGCTTGGCCGGGGTCATCCAGGCCGAGCCAGCAGCAGCAGAGATGGCCGAGGACATGCAGAAGGAGCGGCAGCTCTTGCAGCTCCACATGTGCGAGGTGGGGGCTGTGCCAGGGGGATTTGGGACTTCTCCCCCCCAGGAAAGGAGTCCCAGGGGGGGCATGGGGGCCTGCTCTGCTAGAAGCTGTGTAGGGACATCGGAGCCTGTCCTGGTGTGCGACACCAAAGCAGCCCCACCTGTGTGCTGTAGGGGACCCTTGTCCGTCCCCATCCCATTGTGCCCCTGCATGGTCCCAGCTCAGGGATCCCCATCCCATCCCGATATTGAGGTCCTTGTGGGATGCAGCTCCAAATGGCACCCATGGTGCCCCACGAGCATGGCCTGGGGGTTCCTTCGATGTCCCCCTAGCCCCACTCCTACCCTTCTTTGGGTGGCATTTGGGTAAAAAATGAGCTTTTTGACTGACATTGGTAAAAGCTGGCTTCGTGGTTTTCACCTACCCTCAGAACTGCTCCTGGCTTTGGTGAGGGGGTCACAAGTCACCCCAAATCCTTGACTGTTCTGGGTCCTTGCAGTCCATGCTCAGGAGGTCAGAGGGGAATAAGTGAAGGATGAAGACTCAATTTCAAAGCCCCACAGCAAGGAGGAACCCAGGTGTCCTAGCTCCAGACACTCAGCAGCCCCATAAACCTGGAGGGTGGCAGAGCAGGGAAAAAGTCTGCAGTGGGTTGTCCCAGAGGTCTCCCATGCTCCCGAGGGCTGATCCTGGCGCCACCCCATGCCCGCCCAGCAAGGAACTGGGGTTGTGAGTAGGAGGCTGTGCCTGCCTCGGAGCTGGGACCCAGCCAGATGAGTCACTCCCTTGAATAGCTCCACTGTGGGATAAATAACAGCACATGGAGAGGTGGGAGCTGGAGCAGGGCATGTGTACCCGTGTTTCTGCCTGCATGAGAGCTGCTCCTGGCCCTGGAAATAGGAGGGCAGTTCTTCTGGGGGGCTGGGGGCCATGTGATGCACATGGGTTTATAGTAAAGTGGGTTTTGTTACTTCCAGGGTCCTGGTTCACCCCATGGGGTGGTTGTGTCTCCCCATCTCACACCCCCAGGGCTGTGGGAGCAGTTGGACATGGGCCCAGGGCTGCTGGGAGCATCCATTTGTGATGGGTCACCCCCAGCTCTGCCTGGGATGCTCTGCTGCCACTGTCACTGTGGGATGTGGGTGGCAGGCCAGGGACATCCCATGGCAGCTGGGCACATGTGGCCTTTTCTAGGTGGGACGTGCTCCCTGACATCGATTTGGCATCTCCAGCTGCCATGGAGCCATTAACAGCCGATCCTAGTCCAGTGACCCCTCAGGGTGTCCGGAGTGCCTGGGGCATGGGGAGGCTCCGTTCCAGGAGCTCTGTCCCACCTTGGAAACCCCTCAGAGCTCAGGGTTCCCTCTCCCTCCCATCGCTCCCCGCTCAAAACCATTCCAGCAGGTGGTGAGGAGCTTGCAGGGGGAAAATCTCTTCCCCTCCTTATTTTGCTTAGGGTGAACGAGACTCTGTGTCATTCCTTCCCCGCATGCAGCTGATGGATGGGTTTGATGCCTAAAGCTGAAATTCCCCATCCCACGGGGCACCTCAGCAGACCTCCAGCGCTGGTGTGCTGCAGGTGCTCACTTCTTGGAATCTGATTTTTTGGGAATAAAAGGGCCATATTTAAAAAACATTTGGCCTTTTTTGTTCGTTTTTTTTTTTTTCCCCTTCACAAGCTGCCTTGAGTTTCAGTTATTTATTAACTCCAGAAGTAATGAGCAGTGGGAGAAGCATGCTTGGCTGGAAACCCTGGAGGCCTGCCTCAGTCCTTGAACTTTCCATGTCTTGGAGGACTTCCAGAGCCAGGTTTTTTGAGGGTGGTCCCCCCAGCGAGCTGCCTTCAAGTCCAACAACATGACTTGACTTCTTGAAACCCAGCCAGTGTTTTAACCTTCCTCCCCGTGCTGGGAAGAGAAACAAGAGCTGGGCAGGCTCTTGCACTTTCCTGTGGGATATTTTCAGCTGGTCCTTGTCTCTGTTACCTAACCAGGTGTCTTCTCCCCCTCCAGTACCTGCTAAAAGCCAGCGAGTCTCAGATGAAGCAGGGACCAGATTTCCTGCAGAGCCTCATCAAGTTTTTCCATGCTCAGCACAAGTAGGTGCCACCTGGGTCAAGATGGTTCATCCCCAGGGCTGGTTGTCACCCTTGGTGACACCCTTGGATCGTGGGTGATCCCACGAGGGTCTGGGGTCTTCTATTCTCATCCCAGATGGATGAAGCTGTTGGTGGAGATACTGGCCAGAGCCCATCACTCTTCAGTTGTCTCTGGGGAGTTGAAATGTGCTTTATTGTCTTGAGGAGCTGTAAACATGTCCATGGGGCTGCAGGAGGGGCATTGGCTTGAGATATATCTGATTATTTGGTTTCTGGATAGATTTCCAGGGATGAGCTCAGCTGATCAGCTCTAGCATATTAGCCATGGGGCTTGTAATGAGGGTGTTTGGAGTGAGGATCAACATCCCCCTGCCTGTCCCATTGCTCCATAAGGCTGGATAACAGTAAGTCGGAGTGATCATCTCCTCCAGCTCTCATGTGAGGAAACTGAGGCAGGTTGAGACAGTCGCTGTGGTTAAAAGCATGTCTTTGACTGGGACTGTGACCCAGGGACCCCCCAAGAATGTGACTTTTGGCAGCACTGCTACCCAGTGAGTAGAGCTGGGATTAAACAAGAGGCCAATCCTGCATCCCAAACACCCCAAATATTGGGGGTACCCAAACCCCATGAGCTGGGCTTGACCTTTGCTGGGCTCTCTCCAGATCCCCATAGCTAGGGAGCCACAAAGCAAGCACAGCTTTCCAGGAGGGGATCGCCATGATCTCCTGCCACATTTTCTCTAAAAACCCTCTTTTTTCCTCCATCTTCACCATCTGCATCTTAATCACCCTCGACAAACACCCAGTTTCTTCCAAGACGGCTGGAAGGCTGCCCAGAACCTGTACCCCTTCATTGAGAAGCTGGCTGTGTCCCTCCATGCGGTAAGGCCTTCACGCTGCCATGCAGCGCCCCTCAGAATGTCCCCAGGATGCCACCCCCCATCCCCCTGCCAGCCCAAGAGCCCCCGTGCTCCGCGCAGCAGCGAGGGCAGTTCTCCCTTTCCAGCTGCGCCAAGCTCAGGAGGAGGAGGTGAGGCAGCTCACGCAGACCCGCGATTCCCTCCGCAACATCCTGCAGCTGGAGAACAAGGAGGTGAGACCCCCAGGACGGGCAGGGAAGGGCTGAGAAGGAGCATCGGGAGGGTGCTAGGTACCCTAGGCTTAGTTTGAGGACGGGGAGCACAAGGGAGAGGGAAGCTGGGTTAACCTCTCCAGGGACCTGAAGATATTTGGATGCTGGGAGGGCTCAGGGCTGTCTGGCATCCTGCTGGACACACTGCACCCCTGTAAGGACAAGGTCACTTGGGGCAGCAGCCGCCTCTGTGCCTCTCACTTTGCTTTTTAATTGTCTTTTTTTTCAGGAAAACTTGAACAGGAAGAACTCTGGCAGTGGCTACAGTATCCACCAGCACCAAGGCAACAAGCAGTACGGGACAGAGAAGTCAGGATTCCTGTATAAGAAGAGTGATGGGTGAGGATGAGTGTTATCCTGGAGAGCTCTTGGCTTCTTCCTGATATTGTCAGTGCTCATGAGAGGCCCCAGAGCTGGAATCCAGCTCACAGAACATTTAGTGATTTATGAGTTAGAGAAAGTACAGCCCCATGTCCAGAACTCCCATCAGGCCTCTGCCATGGCTGGTCTGGGATGTGGATGTGGGTGACTGCAACTGTGCAATCCTCACTCCTCCTCTTCCTCCTTCTCAGGATCCGCAAAGTGTGGCAGAAGAGGAAGTGCGGTGTGAAGTACGGCTGCCTGACGATCTCCCACAGCACGGTGGGGAGCATGGGGGCTGCAGCTCTGACCCTTCTTTGTGCACCCTTTGGGGCTTGGTGTCCATTGGACTTCAGGTTTAGTTTTGCCCAAACTGGTCACAAATCTGCCTGGCTTAAAATTCAGTACAAGAGGGGACTGGACGGTCTAAAGAAGGTCGCCCATGTCTGACAGGGTTCCAGAGGTGGTGCCCCGTGTCTGACAGGGGTCCATGGGAGAGGAGGGTGACCTTGGCTGGGGCAGCGAGAGGGACCACGAGGGTCCGGAGAAGCCCGAAGGGATGGGGCTGGTTGGGAGGGAAGGGTTGCCACCTGGCGGTGGAAGCTGGAAACTGCAGGAGGGACAGCTTGGAGCCGCGTTCTCCTGCAAAGGGTCCCCGTTCTCCTAAAATGGGTCAGACGGGGTCTGATTTTCGTGGTTATCCCAAGAGAAACAATCTGTGGTGCTGGTTGAAGCACCACAGTTGCCACTGGAGATGGTGATGGCCATCCCTTGGTGATGCCCATCCCATCATTTCCTGGTCCTTTAACCCACCTCAATCCTCTCACCCTGCAGATAAACCGTCCCCCCGTGAAGCTGAACCTACTCACCTGCCAGGTCCGGCCCCATGCCGAGGAGAAAAAATGCTTTGACCTTGTGACATGTGAGTACCTGGGATGAAGTGCTGTGGCTGAGGTGAGGTGTTTGACCTGGAGGCAGATGCTGTGGTGGGATCTCCCCTTTTTGGAGTGGGTTTTCCCTCTGAAACGCTGTGGCACCCTCTTTAAATGCTTTTAATCTGGCTCTGGGTGTCTTCCTGGCTGTCTTTACAGATGATGGACCACTCTCTCCAAGGAGATCTAGAAAGCTAAGACAAAAAGAGGTTGTGACAGGGCTCAGGTGATGGGAGAGTGATGTACAGTGATTTAATTTGTGATTAAGCAGCTCCTTTGAAGAGATTTCAGCTGATTCCTGCTGTCCTGGGCATCCCCAGAGCATAGAATCTTAGAATGGCTTAGGTTGGAAGCAGCCTTAAAGACTGTCTTGTTCCACCCCTGCACCATGGGCAAGGACATCTTCCACTAGACCAGACTGCTCCAAGCCCTGACCAGGCTTAAACAATTCAAGGGATGTGGCAGACACAGCTTCTCTCCTTTCACCTTCTCCCCTCTCTCCCCACCCTTGCAGACAATAGGACATACCACTTCCAAGCAGAGGATGAGCAAGAATGTGTTGTGTAAGTGCCACAGCCCATCCCTCCTCCTTGGCGTGCCAGATCCTGCTTTGCCTTCCCCATCCTCCTCTTCCTCCTCCCTCCTGCCCAGGTGGGTCTCGGTGCTGCAGAACAGCAAGGATGAAGCCCTGAGCAATGCCTTCAAGGGGGACGGGGGCAGTGGCGGGGTGGCAGTGGGCACCGGGGCGGACGGCAGCATGCAGGAGCTCACCAGGCTGGTCATCAGTGAGGTGAAGAACATGCCAGGAAACAAGCAGTGTTGTGACTGCGGTGCCCCAGGTATGTCAGGGCCTGGGGTGTCCCCCCACCCTGGGTGTGAGTCAGCTGTCACGGGGGTCACAGCATCTTTTGGGGCTGGGCCCCGTGCCACTCCCACTGCAGATCCCACGTGGCTCTCTACCAACCTTGGCATCCTGACGTGCATCGAGTGCTCTGGTATCCATCGGGAGCTGGGTGTGCATTATTCCCGCATCCAGTCCCTCACTCTGGATGTTCTCAGCACCTCTGAGCTGCTGGTAAGCTGCTCTCTGAGCCCAGCGGTCTCCTGGCCCCTGGGAACCACCCTGTGTGTCTCCCAAACCTCCTGTGATGCAGGGTTCATTCCTTCTCCTCCATCCCATCTGTCCCCAGTTTGCTCCAGGGCTTGCAAACTTGCCTCAGTTTCCCCAGTGCAGTGGTGTGGGCAAGGGGGGCTCTGCAAAGCCATTTGCTAAGCAGGGGGCTGCTGGCAGCTCCCCAGGATTTTCTCCCTCCTAAAACAGGTTTGCATTGCCATAAGAGAGCATCATCCGGGCAGAGATGGTGTTCTGGGAAAGCCCTGGGTGGATCCAGTGGATTCCTTCCTTCTGGGATGGGATCTGGCTGGAGCAGGGTTAGTGTGGCCAGGAGGGCTCATGTCCCTCTGTTTTCCTCTCTCCCTAGCTGGCTGTTAGCATTGGGAACACTCGATTTAATGAGATCATGGAAGCCACGCTACCCACGCAGGACTGTCCCAAGCCTTCGGCCAGCAGTGATATGTGAGTCAAGGACTTGAGTGTGCTGGGAAGAAGAGAAGGAGAAGGAAAAGGAGTGCATGGTGTGTGCCCTGTTCTTGTCCCCCTGCTGCCACTGCCCATCAGCTGTAAGACAGCCCTGGGATGAGGCATCCCGGTGTCACTGCTGGATTGCGGTGGGGATCTGCACCTCTTTGGAGGTTTACCCTTGATCCTGAGGCTTCAGGAGGAGGCAGGAGCACAGGGCCCCACACCCCAGCTCCATGCCCATCCAAGCCCCTCTTCTGGCAGGGCTGCGCGCAAGGAATACATCATGGCCAAGTACATGGAGCGACGCTACGTGCAGAAAAGCAGCCAGGACAACCCCCACAGCCTCTGGGAAGCCATTCAAGCCCGTGACCTCCTGGCCCTGCTCAAGGCCTTTGCCGAGGGGCATGACCTCACCAAGCCCCTGGCCAGCCCTGAGGGTCAGGTGAGGCCTGCACCTGGCAGGGAGTGGATTTTCCCTCTCTGGGTGGCTGTGCTCGGGGCTGTCCTGGGTTCTGGGCAGGGATGTGCTGCTTGGAAGATGAGCATCCTCAGGTCCAGCTTTCTTCTCTCTTACACGTAGGAGATGAAGCGTTGTTGAGGCCAGCTCTCCTCTCCCTTCCATATCTGGGGAGATGAAGCACCCTTGGGTTCAGCTCTCCTTTCCCTTCCATCTTGGAGGAGATGAGCATACATGTGTCCAGCACTCCTTTTCCCTTCATTCGGGGGGGAAGATGAGCATTCTTGGACCCAGTACTCCTTTTCCCTTTATCCTGAGGAAAGATGAGCATTCTCAGGGTCATCTCTCCCTCCCATCTCTTGGCAGGACGCAGGTGAGCTGCCGCTGCACGTGGCGGTGCGCCATGCCGACAGATCATCCCTGCCCTTGGTGGACTTCATCATTCAGAACGGGTACGTCCCCAAGTGCTCCAGTGTTCCCTGCCCCTCTCCCTCATGGAAGGAGTGTACAGGATGCTTGTGTGTTCTCAAGCCTTGACTTTCCTGCTGTTGGCCCTGCACAGGGGGACGCTGGACCGGGTGACGCAGAACGGGAACACAGCCTTGCACTATGGTGCGCTGTACAATCAGCCCAACTGCCTCAAGCTGCTCCTGAAAGGCAAAGCCACCTTCACCACAGGTATGAGCTTGGGATGGGCGTTTTGGAGTTCTTTGGTGGGAGTGGTAAAGCTGTAACTTGGATTTGTTCCCCTTTTGTCCCTCGGGCAGTGAACGTGGCGGGCGAGACAGCTCTGGACGTGGCAAGGAGGCTGAAATACAGCGAGTGTGAGGAGCTGGTAGGTGCGATGGAGGAATGGGGGAGAAGCTCAGACTGGGGAGAGGGGCCCAAGCAAGCACCTGAGGAGGGCTGGCATGAAGGTGGGGGTCTTCTGAGACGTGTGGGCTTCCAGTGCTGAGATTGCTGTGGGCTGCCCTATCCTGAGATCCCCCTGACCTGCCCCATCCCTCTGGCAGCTGGAGCAGGCGCAGGCAGGGAAGCTCTCGCTGCAAATCCATGTGGACTATGACTGGGAGCCCCCATCAGAGTTCCCCTATGACAGTGAGGATGAGCTGGAGGAGAAGGTACCTGTGAGATGGTGCTAGAGGGCCTCCACATCCCCAGTGAGGGAGCTGGGGAAGTGCAGACCCTTTTGTGGGGCTGGTGGCAGTGGGACGTCCCTGGAGCTGTATGTGTACCCCAGGTCAGCCCCCTCCAGCGCTCCTTCAAGGGCGCGTCACCACTGGCCGCCAGCCCGCTGCCTGCCTGCCCCCAGACCCGCTGGAGCTGCATGGGCATGGACATCACCAACAAGACCTACGAGAGCATCCTGGTGCCCTCGCGCCCTGCACCCCGCCGGGCCCACAGCGAGGAGATTCCCCCGCCACTGCCCCTCAAAAACCCCACGCGGGGCAACTCTCGCCCCAAACCCAGCCACAGCCCCACCGGTGAGTCAGAGCAGGGGGGTCACCACGGCGGGGCCGTGCCTTCCCCCAGAAACCAAGTTTATTGTCCCCATTGTGTGTGTTCCCCTAGAGCGCCCTGAATTGCCCCGGCAGGCGTCGGAGCCCCACTTCTCTGGGCCAGTGGAGGCACTGGCACCACGCAGCCTGCCTTGTGCCAGCAGCATGGGTGCCCCGGATGGCAGCCCCACTGAGAGCCAGCGGGCAGTGTATTGGGAAACACGCTCCGAGGCGGACACGAGCAGCAGCCGGTGGGGGCCGGAGCTGAGTCCCCCACCTGCACAGCCCCTGCCAGGCAGCACGGTCCCTGACATCCCCCCTGTCAAGTTTGGGTAGGAGCCCTGCTCCAGATGGAGTTGCACTTGGTGTTGGGGGGTCATTGCACAGTGCTGGCGGGTGAGCTTCAACCTCTGCCACCCCCCAGGCATGGAGAATTGCTGTGAAGCAAAGGGGTCCCCACCCTCTGGGGTCTCCAAAGACACTGATGATGACCCTGGGATGCAGGAGGAGACAAGGGCAGCTGTGGGGATGCTAGGTTGTCCTCAGAGACAATGATGCAGATTATTTGGGAGGACACCAAGATCCTCTGCAAATTATCATATGTATTTTTTTCCCTTTTGGGAAAATGTGGTGGGATGTGCTCATTTGAGGGAGTTTGGGTTCTGGGACCCTCTCCACATCCAGGGGGCTGTGGGTGGGATCCAGGTCCCATGGGGGAAGCCCTGATCCCCCTGAGACCTCACAGGATGGAGAACAGGGAGGGGGAAGGCAACAGCAGAGGGGGAGTGACACTGTTCCCACTATCACCCACAGCTCAGAGAGCACCCGCTCATACCGGCGCATTGGTGGCACCGTGGGCAAAATGGGGTCGGCTGGGTCCCCCCAGAGCCCTGGTGGCCCCGAGGACCCTGCTCTCAGCAAGGTGCCCCCTGTGCCCATGCCCAGGAGATTTGCTCCGGTAGGTGCAAATCTTCCTCTCTGAATCCTCAAGCATCCCAGCTCCTCTTATCCTGGGGTGGCAGATGGAGTGATCAGGGGGTCATATCCCTGTTGCCTCCTTTTGGATGGCCTCGGGGTGGGTCTGTCACCCCCTTTTAATCCCATTTCAGGCCAAGGGGAGGCAGAAGCGGGTAAAGGCAGTAGCTGACTGCAAGGGGGACAAGGCGCGAGAGCTGACTTTCTCTAAGGGGGAGGTCATCGTGGTGACACGGGAGGAGGATGAGCATATCTGGGTAAGTCACCATGGCATGGACAGGTGCTGGGATCCAAATCCTGGTCCTTTTCCCCCTCCAGTTCTCTTCTGGAGGAGGCTGGGGGGCATGGATGGGGGACTTCTGCCCCATGTGTACATGGAGGAGGGCTGGGAGCGCTCCACTGATGTGTCACCACAGCTTTGCCTCTCTAAATCCCTGTTGGAATTGAGCAGGGAAGAAGTTCAGGGGCTGATATCTCGAGATAAGGCTCACACTCCCCTGAACCCTCTTTCTGCACCTGCAGGTTGGCTTCATCGAGGGCGATGGCTCCCGCACCGGAGTCTTTCCTGCCAGCTTTGTCCACCTCTTGCAAGACTGACCATGTGGGGGTGGCCCATTTGTCACTGTCCCAGTGGCTGGGAGCAGAGGCAGCTCCCTGCTGGGGGCTTGGTAGAGCCAGGCCACAAGGGACATGTGTCCAGGATCCTGGCATGAGACCACTGCCCTGCAAGGGGGCCCAGACACCTCCTGCATTGGGAGGGAAAACCGTCCATGGATGGCAGCGGTGAGGAGCTGAGGAGCAGAGAATGGACATGCTTGCCGTGCTGGTGGGCTGAGGCTTCTGTGCCAGCCTCTGCTCCCACTGCTCCTCGTGGGCTTCCCGTGGGCTCTGCCCATCCCTTAGGTTTTCTTCTTGCTTCTCTGCAAGGAATTGGGGATGGGGGAGCTGTATTTGGTATCCCCCACCCTCTGCCAGATAGTCATGAACTCTCCTCCTCATCCTGGGGGCAGCCATGGACTGCCAGCCTCCTTCTGTACCCCAGCTGTGAAGCCTTTGGGATGGGCAAGAAATAGGAGGGGTTCTTTTTTGTGTCCACCCCCTACTCCAGGTTCTGGGAGCTTCCTGGACTGGTGGAGTGGTGGGATGCTCCAAAGCTTCTACAAGCTGGTAGTGAAATGCCATTCCCTGATTTGGGGGTGGGGGATGTTTCAGGTGGTACCACAGAGCCCCCGTCCCATGTCCCTTATGTGGGGTGGGTGCTGGATCACCACGCCTTCCCTGGGGGGGGCTCTCAGAGGGGGTTTTGCAGCTTTTTCTGGGACCAGAATACCCCTGTACCAGTGTCCTTGGGAGCTACCTGCCTCCATACCCCCTCACTTTACCCTTCTCATTTCTGTGTCAAATGCTTCATCTCAAAAAAGTCTTTTTTAAAATGTTTTCTGTCTCTGATGTCTAATAAACCATAATTTTTTTAAGCACCTGGGAGTGTGTTGGGGGGTACAATCCCTGCCCTGCGGTGGCAGTTCCCAGCAGGGTGATGCTGCTGATGTGTCCCCAAGGCTCCCAGTCACTGGCATCTGTGATCACCCTTGGGGGCAGCCATGTAGGGCTGGGCTGGGGCATGGGCACCTTCCCAGTGTGCTGGGATGGATCCAGAGCAGGATGCTTATCCTACAGCCACCCCATGTGAGTGCTGGAGCAGGGACAAGCAAGATGGCAAGGTTTTTGTCACCTGCATATCCCAGTGGCCTGTGCCCCATATTGCTGCCAGTCCAGCCAGGCCTGAGGGGCTCCTGGCTCGTACCCCGGGCTGGCACACCATCAGCTGGCAGGGCTCTGCTGCGCTTCAAAGACTGCAGCGTGTCATTTGTCATCACACGGTCACGGAATGTTGGAAGGGGCCCTAAAGGCCGCCCCTTCCATCCCCTGACACAGCAGGGACACCTTCCACTCGACCAGCTTGCTCCAAGCCTGTCCAGCCTGACCTTGGACATTCCCAGGGATTGGGTATTCTCAGCACCAAAATACTCCAATATGTGGAGTACTCCAATATAAGAACTATTCCTGTATACTGGAATTCCACGTATATCGGAATGTTCCAATGTGTGAAGTATAAAGATGGGATCTTGCTGCTGCATCAACTTTGGGAAAAACAGCTTTTGGCACACTGCACTGTGCCCGTGCCCCTCAGGATTCCCTAGCGAAGCCATCCCGCTGGCACAGCCCCGTCCCGGGCCGTGTCCCTCGGTACCCCGGGCTCCCCGCGGCCCGGAGCGCCCCGCGCGCACCTCCCCCGCTCCCGCAGCCGCGCTTCTCGGCTATATTTAGCCCTCCCCCGTGCTATTTCACTTTCCTGGCAGGAGTTTATAACTGGCCGGGACAGCCCCACCTCCTTTCTGCTTTCTCTCCCTTCCCTTCCCTTTCCTTCCCCCCTTTCCCTCCCACCCGGCTGCCCGGGACCCCCATGCCAGCAAAGCCCCGCTCCGCCCGCAGCCAGCGCCTGCCCCGCTGCAGCCCCGGCCATGGGGCCCGCCGAGGAGCTGGTCCGGATTGCCAAGAAGTTGGATAAGATGGTGGCCAGGAAGAGCACGGTAAGGTGGCCGAGCTCCTCGGGGCGCGTGTGCCTATTTACACACATGCATATTGACACACGTGCTTGTTTACCTGAATATTTGAATGTTATTGCGGCTTGGGAAAGGGGGAGCTTTGCTTTTCACACCCCTCATGTTGTCCCTGGAGGGGCTGGGTGGATTTAAGGGGTGCTGCCTGTGTCACCCAAGCCCAGCCTCAGGACATCATAGTCAGCACCCAGGGGATTTAATTTTGCCTCTGATTTGGGGCTCTCCTGTACCCCATTGTTCTCACATACTGGGGTTTGGGGGTGAGGGGGCGTTTGTCCCATGGGTGGCAGCTCCTGACACCGCTCCACAGTGCTGGATTGTGGGCGACAGGTGCTTGGCCTCCAGCCTGTGCACCAACACCCGATCAGGGCCAGGGCCAGAGGCTTGTGTACAAGCAAGGGAGAGCTCTGGGCTGTGAGATGTGACACCCTCAGAGCCCTCAGCACAGCCCTGCCTGTGGCACAAGTGTGCAAAGGGAGGGGTGGGGGTCAGTCTCTTTCCTGGGTGGTTTTGGTGGTTATGTGCTGGGGAAGCCAGGATCCAGCCCTGCCACCCTTGTGGCGAGTGAGGATCCATCTGGAGAGCCTGGTGAGCCGGTTACATGTGCCAAGCCCAGCCCTCAGAGTTAATATTTGACCATTTCCACTGGCCTTTGCCCTGACAAGGTGCAGGCTCCCGGCTGGGGGGGCAGCTCTGCTGCCTCCCTGGATCTGGTGGCTTTTTGGGATGTCAGTGCTTGGTATCAAACCAGATCCCATGGCTCTGTTTGCTGCCAGGAATTACCCAGGGGTCGAGGGACAGGAGTGTTCTACACCTCTCCGGCTGCACTTTGGGATGGGACAGAGCCAAGGTCCAACTACAGCTCAGGAATGCCCCTGCACCCATCAAACCAGGGGGGTCTGATCCAGCCCCTCATGGTGGGAGTCCATAGAACAGTGTCCCCTGGGGGGATACCTGGGAACTGGTGTCTGCTGCTGGGGCTCTAAAAATACCAAGGACAAGGAGGAGGAGGAAGATAGGTAGGAGGAGGAAGGCTCTGTGCTGGACTATCTTTATTCCAGCTGTCACTGCAGGGCATCAGGATGAAATCTTGTGGCTTGTGTCGCATGGACCTTCAACCCCGTGCGTGGGGGACACTGGGTTGTCCCTAGCTCCCACCAGCCTAGATTTTTCTTGCAGATGGGGTTTTCCCAAGTTTTAAGAAAAGCTTCTGCTACCCAGCTGGAGATGTGACCTGGTGCTGGGATGGTCCAGCAGGATTTGGGTGTGGGACTTTTCTATCAGTCTGTTGACACAGAGGCTCAGGCAATCCCAGGGAGCAGCCCAGGGCTGCTTTGGGCTCTCCTGTCGTTCCCTTCCTGGTGCTGCCTGGTGCCTCCTCAAGGGCTCCCGTGGCTTCTCCCTGCTGTAGGAAGGGGCACTGGATCTGCTCAAATCCCTTACCGGCTACACCATGACCATCCAGCTGCTCCAGGTGAGGGGGTTTGGGTGGGGGGACACCCCGTAGCTTGTCCTGTGCCCCGTGCCAGCCAGCACATCCCTAAGGATATGTCCCTGCGTGTCCCCAGACCACACGGATTGGAGTGGCTGTGAACTCAGTGCGGAAACACTGCTCAGATGAAGAGGTGGTGGCCTCGGCCAAAATCCTCATCAAAAACTGGAAGCGGCTTCTGGGTGAGTGATGCTGGGGGGAGGCAAGAACCCCCCAAAGCCTCAATCCTCCCTGGGCTGTCCCTGCTCCTCAGGCTCAATGCTTTCTGGGGGGATGGAGTGGAATCAGCCCAGGGCTAGGATGTGCAGGCTTCTGTAACCTGTAGCCCAGATTTTCCAAGGGCTTGTTTTCACTCTGGGACAGAGTGGTGTAATCAATGTGTGCCCCACCAAGAGCTGAGCATCTCCACAATCATTCCTCACCCCAGGATGCAGCTCTGCAGGTGCCCTGTGCTGGTTTGGGCTGTGACTGTGACACCCAAATCCTTCCCCCAGAGTCCACCACAACAAAAAAAGAGAAGGATGCAGATGGGAAGAAGGAGAAGGACACAGATGGAGACAAGGAGACGAAGGGGCTGGACGTTTCCAGCTGCCCCAGTGAAGGGGTGAAGCACAGCAAGAATACAGCTGAGAAGCACAGGGAGAAGCACAAGGAGAGGTGAGGGCTCCTGCCTGCTGTTGGGGGACACCAGGACCGATATGAGACCACCCTCTGCTTGGTCCTTAAGAGTTTATCCATCTCTGCCTTGCAGAGATGCTGCCATGCAGCACCTCTGGAGACCAAACTGCCTCTGGGACAGCACCAGGGCAGTTTTGGAGGAGGGAGAAATGGCCGTTTTTTATTTTCCCTTCTCTAAAACTAATTATTCCTTGGATGAGGTAATTTTGGACAGTGCTCATCTGACTCCTGCTCTCTCTGTCCCTAGGAAGCCCAGCAAGTGTGACTCTCATGCCACCACCACCCAGGGCCACTCTGCCAGTTCCAGCCCGGAGAGGTACCTGCTGAAGGGTGCCCTGAGCCTCATGCCACGCTCTGCCAGGCTCTGCCAGGCTCTGCCAGCCTAGGGGAGGCTTTGCTGGCAGCCTGGGGTGGGGCTCAGGGTGGGGGGATGCAGATGGACAGGATCCAGCTCACAGGTTGCCAGAGTATGCTGAGTTTGCTGAGAGCTTCTCTCCCTTCCTTTGGGCCTCTGTGGTGAAGAGAGTCCAGTGATGGCCAGAGCGCCACTGCGTCGTCCAAGAAATCACCTTTGGAAGGCAAGAAAGAGAGGTGGGTGCTGGGCTGGGTGAAGATGGAAGAGGTGAGACCCTAACCCCTCACTGGGCTGTGGCTGGGGGTGTGGACCTACCACTTGTCCCTCTGACGTGGGGCTTGTCCTGCCAGGAGAGCCTCTGCTGACTCCAGGTCCTCAACTGTCTCCTCCTCTTCCTCCCCACAGAAGAGGCTGTCAGGGGAGAGGTAAGGAGGGCGTGTCCCTGGGCAGCCTGGGGATGCTTTTAGGGTCCCCCTTGGGGATGCCCTGACCCTGGAGAGGGTGAGAAGTGGCTGGGAGCCCTGATCCTGCTGCAGCACTGGGATATTCCCTGGGAGGAGCAAATCCTCCCCTGGGGCGATTCCTGTTGGCTTCTGAGCACTCTCATGGAGGCGCTGATGGCTGAGGTCCTGCCACAGTCACTGCCCCCTGTCCTCCTGCCCCATCTCTGGTGTCATCCCCACTGTCCCGTTCCGTGCCACTCCCAGGAGAGCCTCTGTGGGCACCAGCCTCTCTCCAGCTCCCACCAGCTCCCAGAGAAACTCCAGTGACAGCAAGGAGGAAAGGTAGGAGAGACGAGGAAAGGTAGGAGAGACCCACCCCATTTCCAAGGGACCCCGGCAGGACCCTGCCCCCTGCCTGTGCCCCTCCGTGTGCCCCTGCAGAGCCAACAGCAGCAAGGTCAAACCCGAGGTGCTGCGAAGCCCCAGCAGCCCATCCTTCTCTGCCAGCTCCTGCTTCCTGGCCCCCTGCTACCTCACGGGGGACTCGGTGCGGGACAAGTGCATTGAGATGCTGACAGCTGCACTCCGCATGGATGGTGAGCAGTCCTGAGGGTGCTGCACCCCAGGCTGGGCTGGTTCTCCTCTAGGACAGTCCTGATAGGAGCATGCAGCCCCATAAGGAATGAAAAGGTTGGAAGGATCTCTGATAAGGGGGTTGGATGAGAGGATGCATCTTTGTAAGGTTCAAGAAGGGTAAAAATAGGTATTTTAGAGATGGAGTGTCTGGGGTGAGTACAGGGGGAGAGGTGAGATTTTCTGGGGGAGGTACAGTGAGACCTGTGACTGGTTTCACACCTGAAAGTCACCCCTTAACCTCTCTACCCTTTAGACGACTACAAGGAATTCGGTGTCAACTGTGAGAAGATGGCATCGGAGATTGAAGACCATATCCTTTGGGGGGCTAGGGGTCCCCAGGCTCCATCTGCTGGGGGCTGTACGTGGGCTCAAGAGTTCTGCTGGGGACAGGGCAGAGGGTGACAGGGACAAGGACAGAGGATGACAGACTCTGCGGTGCTCGTTGCCTGCAGAGGGAGCCCAGACCTCAGCTAGAGGATGCTGAGGCTGAAGCTGATGCTGAGCAAAGCATCTCCTGAGCACCCACCTGCGTGCAGGGGTCGGTGTGTCCCCCCAGTCCCCTCTGGTCAGGGACCTGCCTTCATTCCTGGGGAAATAAATCCAAACCCAACCAAAGCTCTTTCCATGAGCCTGCTGTAGGTGCCTGTGTGTCCTGCCAGAACCAGTCTGTCATAATGTCCAGGCTGCTTCATGCTGGCAGGGATGGAGCCACATCTGCCCATCCCCAACTCAAGGCTTGGGATTCTCCTGGCAGCCGCCTGAGACCAGGACCAAGCCCAGCGTGGTTCCCCTCCTGGGTGCCCTTTTTGGTGCATCCCAGACTCTGCCCAAAGCTGCTGCATCAACCTGTCCATACTCATGTTCTTTGGGAGGAGGGAGTAGGCCAAGTCCTCTGCACCATGAACTTTTGTCCCAGCACAGGGCTTGTGACAGTCCCTGAGCCCCACAGCCTTGCCTGGATGTTAGACATTCCAAGGCAATGAAAAGTCATTTTCCTCCCTGGATCTCAAGCTGTGCTTCTTACTCTTAAAGCCAAGGATGGGACACTTCTCACAGGGAGGAAAACCCCACTGAGATCAGCCACCTCCACGTGAACACTGGCCCTGGTGACAGCAGCCCCCAGGCTGGCATCCCCCAGCTTTGATTCCTTGACAGACCCCACATATCTTCCAGGAGCTGAAGAGCACAGACATGAAGTATCGCAACCGGGTGCGGAGCAGGATCAGCAACCTGAAGGACCCCAAGAACCCTGGTCTGCGGAGGAATGTGCTGTGTGGTGCCATCGAGCCCAGCCTCATCGCTCGCATGACTGCTGAGGTGGGCACTGGGGTCCATGGGGCTGGCACCATAGCTCTCCTCCAAGCTGCCTCTGTGGTGCCCGAGTGCTGGGTCTTGGCTTGGTGCTGTTCACAGCGGGGCTGTCCCAGCACCTCCGTCCCAGCCCAGTGCTGAATGAGGCACAGGGAGCATTAGGAGAAAGCTGGCAGCACTGCTGGGTCCCCTTAGAGCCTTGCAGACCCCCAGCCCAGCACAGATCTAGCTGTGGGATGTCACACTGGCAGGAATCAGGCTAGAGTGTCCCCATATGTCCTCCTCAACCAGGGTCCACAAATCAGGCTCCTCAGAAGCCCAGTTTCCCCTGTGGGGAGACAGATCCCCACAGGCAGCAGTTTTAGTTTGAAGATGGGGTGATTTTTTCATCTGGATGGGTCCGAGCCCTCCAGCAAGCACAGACAGCAGGATTAATCCTGTTTTGGGGGAGGATGGGGAAGGTGTTGGACTGTGGTACTTGGATGTGAGCAGAGCCATGGCCACACTGACCCATCCGGGCCAATGCTGGTGTCAGGAGATGGCCAGTGACGAGCTGAAGAAGCTGCGGGACGCCATGACCCAGGAGGCCATCCGGGAGCACCAGATGGCCAAGACAGGCGGCACCGTCACCGACCTCTTCCAGTGCGGCAAGTGCAAGAAGAAGAACTGCACGTACAACCAGGTCAGGCCTGGCCCACAGGGGACCTTGGCTTGGGGGACACCAGAAGGGTCTCCCCTGACGTGGTGCTGCTCCACCCCAGGTACAGACGCGCAGCGCCGACGAGCCCATGACAACATTCGTGCTGTGCAACGAGTGTGGGAACCGCTGGAAGGTCTGTAACCACCTGGGGAGAGGCTCTGGCCAACCCACCCCTTTGCTAGCCTTCAAGGGGGGCAGAGCCCCCAGCTCTGGGGGCTGGCTGAGGGCTCACCACCTGCCCTGGGCTCTGCTTCTCCTGCAGTTCTGCTGACGCTGCTGGCAATAGGGCTGGAAGGAACATGGTGCAAGACAAGATGCTGTGACACCACATTGGGCAGCTGGGCTGGGGAGGAGGAGTCAGGGTGGCACCAGTGCCTAAACCCCAGCTTGTTGTTCCCTTGCACTGGGCTCTCTCGAACATCTGGAGAACTGGCCTCTGGCAATGCCAAGTTCACTCGAGAAGGTCCCTGTGAATTCAGTGGTTCTTCCCTGCAGATACCTGCCCTTTGGTTGGAGTGTGCTGGCATCCCACTGGGAACAGACTTATTCCTGGGAAGGGAGATGGGTACAACCTGGGCAGCATGTCCTTCCCTGAGGGAAATCTGGACTTGGATGATTTGGGGGAGACATTGCTCCATGGACATGGGGCTGTGCCTGGGAGCTGAGGGTGGCAGAGGGCCTGGTTTGAACCCAAACCCCTTCTTCCTCACCTAAGTGCACACAGAGGGGAAGACATGGTGGTTGCAGCATGTCCAGATGCTGTTGGGATGCCAGTGTGTCCTCCTGCTCTGTGACAAATGGACCGTCCATCCTGGCTTGAAGGCACCATGTCCCAAGAAAGAAGGAAGGATGGCAGGGAGTGGAGTGAGGAAGAGCCCTTCCAGCCAGAGTAATAAAGGCATGAGCTATCTCTGCAGCACAGACTGTTTCCTAAGGTGGGTCTGGGATCTCTGTCTCAAGTTTATAGCTCCCCAGCTTGAACATCAAGGTTGTCCAAGATCCCTCACCAAATTCCAACATATATCTCAAATCCACCAGCCCCAGCTTGGGATATAACCATGGCTTGCTGCTCATCCATCATCTGACTGGTGATTAACAACCTTTAATTAAGGCTGGAGCAGCTCCCTGGCTTGGTGTGGATGCTGCAGGCTGCCCTTAGCAGGGCAGAACTTTCACCAACAGCAGGGAGCGTTTTCCAGGCAAAAGGCATCAGGGACCAGCTGGGAGACATCCCTTTGGCCACGGGAGTTCTGGCATGGAGCCCTGTGGCACCAAGCCCATCCCTTGTTACCATCAGCCTCTTCCAGTGAGGTGTGATGAGGACACAGGAAGGTCATGGTGACCATGGGTGACCATGGATGGGGAGGAGGGTGCTGCTCCCATGCCTACACAAGCCAGAGGGTGAGAGCAGAGAAGGATGCTGAAGCTGTTCATTAACTCATCATTAGTTTTTTAATCTTGGGCTGAGGTGTGAGTTTTTTCACAGGCAGTGCCATTTGCACCCAGACTTGGGTGCTAAACCCTCTGTGTTTGGGGGTCCCTGCCACCCTTGAGCCCCCGGAGAGAGCTCTCTGGGCTGTGCTGCTCGTTAACATGCTGGAGTGATTAATGAGCCTCCAAGGCAATTATTTACACTTGTGACAGTGCATGTGGCTGCAATTAAGGAATATAGTTGATTGTAGGGGGTGAATAAAACATCAGTGTGACCTTGAGCTATGAGGGGAGCACAGGAAAGGCAGGACTGGGCTCCCAGCCGGCCCCAGGGTGCCTCAGGGCATGTTTTCCTGGGACAAAATCCCTTCAGGTGACTTCAAGGAGATGCTCAATCTTCTGTCTGATGGAGTTTTTATATTCAACCTCCAACCTGCAACACTTGAAACAACCCCACAGAGTGTCCAACCCCAGCCAGGCTTCCCAGTGAGGGGACAGCCACTCCAGGTGCTGCCAGATCACACACATCCCTGCCCGAAGGGCTGCCCTCAGCCACCTCAGGGACACCCTGCGGCACAGAATCTGGCACAAGGCCAGTTTTACTTCGCAGTCCTGGCTTGCCCAGAGGTCACCCCCCGTACTCCAGCCCCCCAGCTTGCCCGCAGCACGGGGCTTTGCCGCTGCCCTTCTCCCCCGCATTTTTCCAACCTTGAGAAAACAATCAGAACTTTGCTGTTCTGTGGTTTCCTTGGCAACCCCATTTCCCCATCCTCTCACTTTATGGATCTGTAACTCCCCCAGCCCCGGTCGCCGACCCCCAAAGCGCAGTGGCAGGTCCCTGTGCACAGGGATGGAGCAGGAGGGGATGTGTCCTGTCCACCACAGGACAGCTGATCCTGGAGGGACCCTCAGCCGGACCTTCCCAAGCTCTTGGGCTTCTTGGAAAGGGATGGAGCAGCTGGTGGTGGTTCATGTCTCTGAACGGAACTGAATTAAAGCAGTTTTGGAGCTGGTCTTTACCTCTCTGTGTGGGTCCTGGTGCTCCTGCTGTGCACAGGGTGCCCAGAGCAGTTGTGGCTGCCTCAACCCCGGCAGTGCCCAAGGCCGGGTTGGACATTGCTAAATGAAAGCCATGGATCTGAGCTGACTTGGTATTTGCTGCAGGGTGTTTCCCCTGGGAGTACACAAAAAAAAAAAAAAAAAAAAAAAAAA
>VWZP01005238.1:625-17930 GCA_013396995.1 Dicaeum eximium
GGCCGTGACCGTAACTGCACCACAGGGAAAGTGTGGCAGCCGAGCGGCTGTCACTGGGTTCGGGTTCTGTTTGGGGTTAATGCCGTAGTTGTTGTTGTTTGTTTGTTTTATCATATATATCAGTAAAGCACTGTTTTCCTATTCCCATACCTTTGCCTGACAGCCCCTTGATTTCAAAATTCTAGTAATTCAGAAGGAGGGGGTTTACATTCTCCATTCCAAGAGAGGCTTTTTCTGCCTTCCTTAGCAGACACCTGTCTTGTAAACCAAGACAGGATGAAAAACCACTCATACTGTTGCTGGGAAATTTACCTTCCTTGGAAAAAGCTGGAATGTTCTGAGGAAGGAGCCTTTTATCTGTTTTTAGTCATGGACTTCTTTGTCCGCAGCAGCACCTTGGATCTCTCCTGGCCCGTGAAAACTCCCAGACCAGATAATTTAAGGGAAAAAGAAACAAACTCAAGGTGAAAACTAACAAGGCTCATAATTGAATTGAAAGCTATAGCAATAATACTAGTGTTGCTGCTAGTGACGGCAGAGTAGGGAAGGTTCAGCAGCTCAGGGATTGCTCTAGTGCCCTTCACTGGTCTTTCCTGCTGGCTCATTAATTAGAACTTTCGCAAAACAGTCAAAAATGGTTTCCCCTTAGAAAATCCATTCAGCAGAATTATCCATCCATGAATATATGTCAAGACAAATCTTTTCACCTTGCCCAGGTCATTCTGATAATGTCAAGGCAGTGCATTTCAGTCCTCCTGATGATTTGTTCCAGTGACAAAATATCTTGCTTCACAGCTTTCTCTGTAAAATTCCATTTTGGCTTTACACAAACATATTAACATTCATTTTCATTTAAATGGACCTTGCAATTTGCAGCATTAGTGTTTTGGCTTCAACAATTTTAGAGCCAAATGTGTGCTGCCTACTTTGCTGTGGGTTACTTTCATTGCTGGATGCAAACAACCATCAGTATTATCACCAAGTTTGTGACATGTGTTTGTCCAGCACTGGGCTAATACTGAGAGTTTGTAAAAGAGGGATTTTGCAATAAAATTTCAACCTTTTTGACTGTTTGTTCCATTTATGAATTAAATAGAGCTTGGAAACAACAGAACCTGCAGTGTGATGGAAGATCCTTCTTTCATGTCCCTTCAGTTGCAAACACTGCCATGTGGTTTGGCATTCAAAAGTCTTCAACAAATTACCATATTGGTGCTAATTTAGCAAGGATTTTTAGCATGTCCCAGTTCTGCTTTCCAAGCCTTCCTTCGCCTCCTTCAGCCTGATCCCCTCCTGAGCTCACTGCTAAGGTGAGTACTGCTCCCAGACCCACATTTCATTCCTCAGAGCCTTCAGTCTGGTGAGGTCACCTCCCTTCTTCACAGCTCCCTGGACCCTGCCTTTCTATATATCTGTCTCTTGCCCAGCTGGAAAGTGGCACGTGGGAGATATATGGTCCATCTTGCTCCATGTCCTGGGTGGCAGGCCGTACCAGGGTATCCAGCTCAGTGAGTCATTTAGGGGAGAGCATTTTCCCTTTCTTCCTTTTCTTCCCTTTGCCAAGCCCTGCACTGAGTCACCAGCTGTAAGAAAGATCCCTCCCAACCAAAGCATCAGATGCAAGGCTCTTCTGAAACACCATCTAGGGAGGTGTCACCCAGCAGATACAGAAGGAAATGTGTAAATCCCACCCTTGGCCTTTTTAAGTCTCTGCACCGGAAAGCATCTCTGGTCCTTGTGGACTAGCTGGACGAGAGGATTTCATCCCATGTAGGCATTAGTTAAATGTTCTGGGAAAAGACTCTTATCTTCCTTTTCCTGTACACCCATGAAATCCCCACTCTCAAATGGGGAGGGGGGACACAAGTCTGAATGCCTACAAATAACTCCACTGGAGAGGTATTCCTCCGAAAAGGAGATCTACAGAGGCTCAGCCCTTCACACTAATAAAGGGCCCTTTCCTCAAAACTAATGCTCTGGGGAAGCAGAGGAAGTTAATGCCTGTGCTTCAGACAGGCTGAAACATCCATTTCTGGTAAGTACATGTGGGAAATATTAGATATCAATGCAAATTCTGTCTAGCAAGCAGCCATGTGGTCTTAATTAGCAAGACTTAACTCTGTAAAAATGAAGAAATTTATCTTCTACGCTCAGTGCTTACTGCACAGCTGGCTGTTATAAGTTGCTTGCATTTTAAGACCAGCAAATTAACTTTTTTATGCAAGCCCCTCTTGTAAAATGCCTGTGCTGATGGCAGTGAGACGCTTACTTTTCATAAAAGCACCTGCTCCGCTCCTTCTAAGGGATAGGTGCAGAGTTCCAAATAATTAAGTTATCTTTGCACTTTTCTATGCAAAAAAAAAAAAGGATATTTTTGGAATTGAAGAGGTTCTCAGAAGGCAAAACTGTCTTTTGTCAATCCAAAACCCAGAGGCATGTGCTGAAAATGCAACCTTGAACTATCTGTACTCTTGGTCAGCCCACTGGACTGGTTTGCCTCCCTTCTGGCCAGAGTGGGGACCATTTCTTCTGCTTCGTGCCAGCTGGCACAGTAATAGATAGAGCTGGAAATATTTTGGCAGTCACCCAGGCACAAGGGGTAGGGTGATGAGGGGAGCCACATGAATCACATCCTTCCAGGAGTAGCAAATTTCCTCCTGGCCCCTTAAAAAACGAGGGGAAGCAAGGATTTAGTTTATATCAAAACTTATCCCTGCAACTTGCAGCTTGGTGGGGACAGCCTTGGAGGTGAGTCAGTCCCTGATTTGCTCCAGGCTATGATGAAAATTGCTTTGCAAGTTCCAGGGCTTCCAGCTATTGCATGTTCCTCCCTGGAGAGCGTTGCTGGGTTTCTCTCTGGAGCAAGTCAGGGTTTGTTTTACGGAAACCTTTCCTGCAGAAGTTGGTGCAGAGTGGGGCTGACTTTGTAATGCTGCTTCTGATCTGATGCTTTGGTAAGGCTTTCCTGAAGGTAAAAGGTTAGGTTAGTGAATGTTTGAATAAGTAAGCTGGGACGTTTTAACTGTGAAACTATTTTCTCCTGCCTTCACATAAATTAATATGTTTTACCACATGGGTTCCTATTTGTGTACCAATACATTTCCCCCTGGGAAAAGCCAGTACTCGCTTTATGAGACATGTCCTTTTGCTAAGCAAGCTAATTTTCTTCAGTATTTAACTGGGTGGGCTTTTTAATGCAGATACCCACTTAGAGTTTTCAGCCTCCTCTGTATATTTATTTTAAGAAACCTCAAATGAACAAATTTGTTGTGGCATTCCCTACGCTCACAACAAGCAGCACACCCACTGAACCAGAACTAAGTGAGCTGGCAGAGGAGCTTTCATTTTGTTTAACAAAAAAAAAAAAGTGAACAAAAAAATGGAGCTTTGAGGGGATGAAAAAAATCTGCTTATGAATTTGCTTCAGCAGAAAATGTGGGAAAATATTTTAAGTTATGAAAATACTTTCATTTCACAGTATAATTTCAGCTGCATCAAATGCTCATCATTTCTGAATTGTATTTGTAGTTTAGAATTGTCTTTGAGGAAGGAAGAAAAATAAACAGAGGAGAAATGAGTTGGGCTGAAAAGCTGTTAAATAAGGCCTTCCATCTGAAATCAAGCAAAATAAATTCAGGATAAGCTTAATTATTTTGTGCATCTTTAGTTTCAGCCACTAAGCTGAATGTCTCTTATTTATACAAAACAGCTTCTTTTTTCTATTAATCATAAGAAATAGGTCTGTACCCAAGTTAGGAAATTTTTGCTTGCCTTTCATCTGATATTCCCTGCAGGTGTGTGTTGGAGTTGGATAGCAAGGGTGTGACTCAGAGGCACAGGAATCCTAAAAATCAGCTCTGGAAAAGGGGACAAGTGTCTCCTGTGGCCCTCAGGCAGGATGAGTTCTCTGTTGTGTCTAGCTGAGTACAGAGGGGTTTCAGGCCATCTGCTAGTCCTGCCCTGCTCTATCTGTGCAGGCCTGGTGGACCTGCTTGTGGAAGCACTCAGCCTCACATCCCAAATCCTCCCCAAACATATCCACATGTACCATCCCACATGGGGCCAGCAATACCAGAAGGGGAAGGGCTGTCATGCAAGGATGTGTTGGATGAACATTTAGGGACGTGACACGAAGGGCTCTGACTACATCAGACCATCTCTGGAGCCATATCCCAGAAATGCCTAAGAGAGACAGGCAGGGGAAAAAGCAGCAGGAAGAGGCCATACAGTGTGCCAAGCCTGCCCTGTGCATTATGATTCTGGGTACTTTTGCTGCTCCAGCTCCAGTAGCACTTGGCGAACTCAATGAGAATGGGAAGACTGGTGAGGATAGATCCACGGGATGCAGAATAGCACCCCTCAGAAGGTTCTGAGAATGCAGGGAGAGCTTTGTGCTGCACCCAGGAGGTGTAGGAAGGGCTGCCACAGTGCTAGGGCTGTCTTACTGCATGGGCATCAAGGTGAGATTCACAGTGAAAATTACACAGAGGGATGCAGGGTACAAAGCTCTGTCAAGAGCTATCCCTCTCCTCGTCTCCATATTCACACCTTCCAGAAGAAAGCTTTTCCTGATGGATGCAACCACTTTTGGGAATAAAACCTTGGGTCTTCCAGTAAGGTTTCCCCAAGTGAGGCCCCCCTGAGAGCAGAGATTTCCCTGTGCAGGTGTATCCCTCAGGTATAATTCCTTTGATCCCACACCTTCAGGCCTTTGCTTTGTCTCTCTCTGATTGCTTCCCTTGTGTACATATTCCATGTAAGACACATGGCGGGGACAATGGCAGCAGGATACGCAGGGATTTGAAGAATCCATTAACACTGATAACATTACACTGCAAAACAAAGCATCCATGAAAACATATCCCACGGGATCTAAAGCAAAGATTCATTAGCTCAAGCCAAATAATTCTTCTCCAAGCTGCCTGCTAGGGAGAGCACTCTGTGAATGGCAGCTGGAGAAAAATTGATTTATTCTGGCCATGAGGAGCCACTGCTCCTCTCAGAGTTTGTCGCCAAAGAGGGAAAGAGAGACTGGAACTGCTTAAGCCATCAGCACCACTGAAAGTATTAGGAGAGGCCCTGGAAACAGAAATTATTTTTGGTTTTGTATAAGGTACCTGTTGGATCAAATAGGGCCTTTAGCATAATGCCAAGCAATTAAGCAGCATGAGTCCCCAGGACACAGGTGATTGCAGCTGGAACTCAGTGCAGAGCATGAAATGCTAATGAAAGCAGAATTGCTAGACAGGATTGAATAACTGGTCATAAGTGTTTTGCTACTGGGAAGGAATAAAACCCCCCTAGGAAACAGCAATCTGTGCAAAACAAAATTATTTCCTGACTTTCACCAACTAGTAGATGCTGTAAGGCTGGGAGCTGTGGATTTCTAACCTTTTCAAAGAGTTTTTATCTAAATACTCTTTGCTGAAAGTCAGCACTTTCTCCTTAGCCATAAAATCAGCTAATGTGGGCTCGTCTCCTAATTACATTCTTGGCATTAATGGTATCTCCTAATGGCCAGTTTCAAAGGCTTTTTTGATAGGGAAGGGAGAGGGATAAGAATAAAATTTCTAGTTTTTGTAAATTTGAGGCTGTTCTGCTTTGAGTAGAAGTGAGCAGAAAGCTGAAAGTCTGGCTTGAGCTTTTGTAAAAAGGTCTCCTTAGAGCTCCAGAAAAGAACGAGCTCTGAACTCTCCTGGCATTGAGAAGGTGTCTGCAGAAATCAGTCCCACAGGCAGGAGAAGCATCATACATCAAGAACACCTGGGTCTCAAGTCAGCTGTAGAGGGAGCATGCAGGGAAGGAGAAACCCAGGCTCTACGTGTTTTCTCTGAGAGAAAAGCAAAAATCTCTATTGCAAAGTCCAGTGACATCAAAGACAGGGCTCAGCCTGGGGCTCGAGTGAATGATTCTGGACATTTTTTTCTACAGTTCTCAGGGTTAGGTAGCTGGTTGCAGAAGTTAGCTCTTTCCGTGCCTCTGTGGGTGACAGAACCAATGCAGGAACTTTATTTTTCCAAAGAAAGGAAGAACTTAATTCTCCCAACAGTATCTTGGTATTAGATAATTCAGGTTTTCTTTGACCCAGATATAGAAGGGAGCAAAGCTGAAGGTGAAAAATGGACTAAAGCTTGGGTGGTGTGGAGTGGGCAGGAAGAGCTCTTCCAAGGCTATTTTTACCCTTTTGGCACCCACCTTTTCTTGCTGTGAGTGTGGTTCTCTGTTCTTCCTTAGAAGAGGAAGCAGCACGAGGATGCTGGACATTCACAAAGGGCCTGAAACAGCATCTCACCAAAATACCCAAGAAGGGCCAGCTGGACAGCAGCCAGTGACAAGTTCCTTGGAAAGTGAGGTAACAAGGAGGAAAATTGTTTGGTAATGCCATTTCTTTTTAAACAGTTCTGTCTATTTTCCAGTCACCTGCTGGGATGGCTGGAGCTGAAGATCCTCAGATATATGAAAAATATAACAGAAAGAGGTAGGTGAGATACAGTAAGAGTATAAGTGAGCAGTGGGTGGATAGGGGGATGGGCAAAGCCATGCTATTCTCAAACTAGTGCAGGCGTTTTATCCATGGAAATTTGTCGTTAGAGTGCCCCAAAAGCACAGGGTGGGAGTGTTAATGCAAAGCCATGGAACAGGGCATGGACACATTGAAGACTTTTCTTCATCACAACTCAGTGGGTTTAGTGGAAAAGAAGTAACTTTAATCTACAACCCCAAACAGCAGCAAACCCAGGGTATGCTGTACCTCTGGCTGGGTGAAGCATGAGGTCAGAATTTCCTGTTCTAGCAGGAGAGGGGTGTCAGGCTGAGGATGCAGAGGATCTGTCAACCTCTGGATTTCATCTTGTTGTTGAAATGGATGGCAGCTGGCCATCTTCCATCTGGATATCAATCCAATTCCTTGCTCTGCCACTTGTGCAAAGTAGGCTGAGAGGTCACCTGTCAGCCTGGACATAAAGAGTATAAATCCTGGGGATGAGATGGGCCATGATTAAGGGCTGAAGGGACCACAAAACATAAAACTCACCCAAGCTCTTGTGCTTCTCATTACCTTGTAGTGTCCTGGAAACAGCCAGGAGGAAACAAAACGCCTGCCATACTGATGGAAATTTGATAGCCTAAGTTTGGGCCATCCATAAGTCAAAGCTGCTTATGCTACTCCTTGAAAGGATTTCTGAGAGGAGATTTGTAGGAAGTTGGAAGCTTCTCTGGCATTTGGGGAAGATGTATAAATGCATGAGATTGCCAAAAATAGCCCAGAGGCTTTCCAAAGCAAAAACAAGCAGACTTCACTCAAGCTCACCAGGAAAGCAGAACAGATTTTTCTGCAGATGGGTTTGCAGTTTATTAACTCCTTGGAAAGACAATGACTGCTGGCCCATCCATCCCAGTCAGAGCCCCTTATTACAGCTGAATACACACATAAACTGGCTTATTTCAAGAGGCATTCACAGGGAAAAGAGGGCGTGCTTTCTCTCAGCTAAGAGTCAATTGCCCTGCAGTTTGGGTCTTAAGACTTGGGGAAATTTGCCAAGATGCTGGGAACGATCCTGTAGGATAAGTGCTGCTGGGATTGGTACATGGTTTGGGAAGTACTCAGCAAACTGAGCCTCAGTTTCCCTACTCTGAAGAGTTTTAAGCCTCATTGGAGCCACTGTGCAAAGCAAAATTGCATCTGTCCCTTGTGTCAGTAATTTACCATGTCTGAATAAAGGTGCAGAGAAACTTGGCTGTCCAGAAAGCCTGAGCTGCTGTGACAACTACTTACACAAATCAAGTTCTCTGACACAATTCTGAACAAGCACTTGGGCTAGATTATTCCTGCTCCCCTTACTCTGCAACAATGACTAATGCAAGGTTTAGGTCATTTTTAAAACAAGGCTTTCGTACTGCTGTCCGTGGCATTGAAACCACTGAGATGGATTGCAGATGCAGCAAGCAGCCTTGACAAATGAATGTTCCAAGTATAAGCATTTGGAAAGTCAACAAAGGTAATAAATCTGTGCAGCATATGGGGAAAAAAATAGCTGAATAAAGGTTTTTGGGGATGTTTGGCCTGGGCACTGCAGAGCTCTGACGGTTCTGGAAACAGCTATCATTATTATACATTGCTTTTGATTACTTTATTTCATCACATGGACCCACAGGCAAAGCACGATGTGCTGCAGTGGGCATTTAACTGGGAGACGGATAAAAATGTGTGGGATATTTTTGCTCTTCTCCTGCCTGGTTTGCCTAGGAGAGCCTGCAAGATTTTTGAAGCAGGATATTAGTGTCCAAGTCTCATTTTTTAACTGATTATGAACAAAGCTGAAAAGATTTTGCACATGTCTAAAGGTACAGGTAGATTTGCATCCTTAGGCTTTTGGGGTGCCCAGAAGGATGTGATTAACCGATTGGTATCTAATCTATGGGTGCCTTTTGGATATCTCAGAAGTTTTCCTGCATCTTATAGCATTCTTAATGATCCAAGCTCCAGCTGACCAGAGCCTTAGCTAATTCCTGAAATAGAGGTTTGGCCATCTTCAGACCTGATGATAAAGCTGCTCTGAAAACCAGGATTTCTATGCAAGATGCAGAGGTCCAAAAATTCATATTTACAGTTCCAGCCTTGATGATCCTTGCATCATTTCTCAGAAGTGCTCAGCTACAAAGATCTCCCCAGCAGAGCCAAGGAAAAGTAAAGTTGCACTTGGTAGCAGACTCCATCCCAGAAATTTAATAACATTTATTCTTATGGGCATGTCAGAAATTATAGGCTCCAATTTGGTGCTCCTGAAGTCACTGGAGAGAGGACAATTAGCACTAAGCTGTCTCTGTGAGTCCAGTATTGCATTATTAAAGTCTTCTTTGCCTCTGGATTTAGGGACACTGCCTTGCAGTCATCTCAGTGATACAAAAATCTCAAATTAAAAATGTCAACAAATGGCACAGAATTAGAGTACTTTGTTAGCGACTTGTTCTAGTTTTTATTTTGCTTCTCCCTGTTCCTCCCTTGTCATCCTGCAGCCCCCAACCCCTGCATGAGTTTCCATAGAAACAGGAGGAACAGGTTCCTCTGCATCCTCCAGTGGGATTCAGGCAGCAGCAGAGATTCTCTGCATAGAGCCATTGTTGTAAACAAAAAGAACGCCTTTGTCAAAATCAGTGTTTCACCTGAGAAAAACACGAGTGAGCTGCCACCCTGTTCGTGAAGAAGTTTGTGTTTTCTGCCCCAGCTCAAGAGGTGCTTTCTCCTGCAAAAGCAGGGAATGTGGTTGCACACAGTTACTGACCCACACATGCCACGATGCACAGAACAGTGTGAAACTGCTGTGCCTGGCACTGAACACAGACATTCCCTGCAGAAACCAGCAGCCAGCTTGGACAAGACAAACACTGGCAGGGTTGTTCTGTAAAATCTCATCAGAGCTGGAGATGAAGCAGTCCCTCATTTCCCTACAAATCCACGCAGGGACACAACGGGCATTGCAGTGCCTTCAAGATTTCACCTCCCATCTCTTCATACAGCTCTTAACTGACACATTTCTGGGTATTTTGAGACAAAGCCTCAATTGTATTTTTATTAAATTACGATAATTTCATTTGAGCTGGCATCTTAACCGAGGAACAAACCTATATTAAGTTTTGTGTAGCACTTTAAAAAATCATTTAATCATAAGATCCTTTTTATGTATGGATGTCTCTTGTCAAGAAACAAGCTTTACATTAAATGTCCACATGGCCAATGATTTGAGGTCAATATCTACTCTCACAAAATCTTTACTGTCATTTTTCAAAGCCAACAGGACATATAAAGGGGTTTTA
The DNA here is from genome assembly GCA_013396995.1 of Dicaeum eximium. Taxonomy (NCBI): domain Eukaryota; kingdom Metazoa; phylum Chordata; class Aves; order Passeriformes; family Dicaeidae; genus Dicaeum; species Dicaeum eximium. The sequence goes on from VWZP01005238.1 coordinate 10,439, forward strand.
AAAGGAGTCTTGATCAAGTTCAGTTAATTCTGCTATTCTATGATAAGTATTCTAAGTAACTCACACTTCCACTTCTTCTACCTCCACTTCCATTTTCTTTAAATGGAAGTTTCTTTCTTTTAAAAACATCAGTTAATTTCAGTACACTATGACATCAGCCTCTGCCGACTTGAAGGCACTAGTTCATACACTGCAATACCTACAAAGCACAAAGGATTCCACTAAACAAAATTAATCATGACATTCTGCCAATTATAGTCCCTTCAAAGCTAAAACTTCCAGTTTTCTGAGCAATGCCAGGAATGCTTACAGAGATTGGACTCCTCACAACTTATCAGCTGCTAAAATTTTCATATTTTTCACTGGGTGCAGAAATAAGCCTTGTCTCTTAACAGAAGATTTACATACATGATAAATGGAAAGAGAAGGAGGAAATGAATTCATTCTGATTTGTAACTCTACCTGAAGGTCATGAGCTTGCTAAAGACATCTAACAGCATAACAAAAAAAAAAAAACCAAAAAAAAACCAACTCTTAAAATGCAGTCTGCCCAGAGTTCTGACCCCACCTTTTGATTTCATTTTCTGAAATCCAATATATCCATTTGCTATTGACAGTCATTCCCTCAGAGAATGACCCTGTTATTTTAGCGAAGCCCCAGACATAGGAAATTCTAGCAGACAGAGCCATATAACCCACTAGAACTCTATTGTTCCTTTGCAGAAGGATGAACAATTCTCTCACAGAGCTGCATTTCGTATTCTCTCTCTCTGCTGGTATCGCCAGCTGCCTCCAGCTACCTCCAGGTTTCTCCACAGCACACTCCCAGACCTAACAAAATAACCCAGCTGTAAAAATCTCATGACACACTGATAGAATGCTGCAACTGCCTTCAGCCATAGGTCCATGACAGCAGCAGCAGCTCCCTCTCCTCTAAGGGTAGAAACCCAAACCATCTGGATTACTCAGAATCCAGGCACAGCTGATGCTCAGATTTTTTTTCCATTTTCCCCCAGTTCTGTGTCTGGATGAAGACTGCTGCTCCTTCCCTAGACAATCTGCTACGTGGTAGATCTCAGTTCTGTCAACCACTTGTGCTGTGTTTGTAAACTGCAGGTAATTTATGTTCCTCTCCCCATGAAGGTTTTAATATTAAGATGCCAACATTTTTGTCTGGATTGACTGATAAAAACTATTTTGGTCTGTTTTGCTAAAAAAAACCCAAAAACATCAGCAGATGAGAGATCTGTTCTGCATTTCCATATTCTTTATGCCTACCAGGTGACCTCCTTTGTTTGACAAATAATTCATCATGGCTCCAAGACATGCAGAACATACTTTTGCTCACAGATCCCATTCTGTCTGTGAACCTTCAGCCTTTGCGCCTTGCTCTCCACAATTATTTTACTTTTTAAAGTTTTATCTCTTGATTATCCAGTCTAATTTCAAATTTAATCTGCTGCAAATTCTCCAGGACAGCTCATCCCTTTATAATGATCTGGTAAAGCTGTGACAGGCATATTTATTCAGAAGAAGCATCTGATTCCCAAGAAAGTTAATGAGCACTTCCACTTTTGCCACAACAGTGTAATGAAAACTACACATCCCACTGTTAAACCAGCTGAAATATCACCATCCTGATAAGACAACACTACAGTGGTGTTAAGCCTTCCTCAGTAATGTCATAGCTAATGATTCAGTTCTTTATAAGGCTGCATTGATATGGGAACATGCAAGACATCACCATTTTTATTTACTGGAACCTGGAATCTCCTCATCCTTTGACATTTCAGTGACAACTCTAACATCAAGCACACCCTTTATTCCCTATAACTGCACCTGTTGGCTGGTGAATACCATGATTAAAGACCACTAATTCCTTGCTACAGTGCTTTATGGATGGAAAGCCATAAGGTTTTATTTTACTGAGAAAACAGAATGCCAAACTTCTTTTCCCAACTAAGTTACCTACTCTCATTTCCTGTTCAAACGACAAAAACCAACACAGCACTTGCAGAGCTCCCAGCTTTCCCTTTTCCTTCTGTGTGCTGGAGGGACTGCTGTGATCTTTCCTGCTCATACCCAAGGACATATACACAAATGCCACCATCACCAGACCTCATGCACATTTCACACTCTGTTCTTTGTGGCTGTCCCATTCCAGGTGCCTCACATCATTATCACTGCCTTGGATACTTGTGCGGTCTTAGCATACTTTTAACATACTAAGTCCTGATTTTGCACCTGCAATTGCACCCGAGTTGGATGCCTTTTGTTCCCATGCCATCTCTTTCACGGGATTTCCTTTAAGGACGATTGCTTTGCAAGAAAGTTCAGCATCATCATCCAGCCAGTGTTTCCTCCCCATACAGAGATTGTTCCTCCATCTCATCAATAACAGATAATTTTTTTTCCTTTTATTTTTAGCAAAAATCTGTTTATATTGTGAGCAGATTCAGCTTCTCTTTCTTCTTTCTTTCTTTCTTTCTTTCTTTCTTTCTTTCTTTCTTTCTTTCTTTCTTTCTTTCTTTCTTTCTTTCTTTCTTTCTTTCTTTCTTTCTTTCTTTCTTTCTTTCTCTCTTACCTTCTTTCCTACTTTCTTTCTTTCCTACTTTCCTTCCTACTTTCCTTCCTATTTTTCTTCCTACTTTCCTTCTTTCCTTCCTACTTTCTTTCCTACTTTCTCGCCCAGACCAAGAACCTTGCGTAGGAAGCTGATGTTTGCAGTCTTCTGGAGAACAGATGCCAGAATTTGGCTGTGATCCTTGTGAAACAAAGACCTCAAGATGTATCTGGGAATCAACAAATCTGTATCAGTTTTCCCTCTTTAAGTAATGCCCAAGATTCAGTCTAAAATACACTGCTGATTTACAACTTGCCAAAGGCAGTTTGTTTGAAGCACCCTGTCACACTCACTCATCACTTTTAAAACACTCACAAAACTATTCTGCTTCCTGGGCTAGCACAGCAGCTTGCTCACAGGACTTTGAGGTTTAATTTCAATCAAGATTCCTTGAAATTAATTTGAGCAAATTCCATTATTCATGCTGCTCTTCGGATTGTCGCTACTGATAGTTTATACTCTGTTCATGAGCAATAAAATATACCTTTCTACCTCCAGCAGTTTAGGCAGTCCCCAGTCATATCTATTTACTCTACACCATGATTACCACTTCTTGTAATTTCATTAAAGCACAGGAGGTTTGTGGGGGTGCTTTACTTTCTGCTATGGTGCTGTTAAAATCTATTCCAGAAACACAGTGTCAGAAAACTGGGGGGTTTTTTTCTGGTGATTTAGTCGATGGATTTTTTTGCTTGCTTGCTTGCTTGCTTTTTTAAATCCCTTTATCTTTAATCTGCTTTAGAAGTTCTCCCAGCTCCAGGTGAAATTTCTTAAGTCTCTACGGGTAGTGCTGCTGGCACACAATTCCTTAGCCAACATACTCCAGGGCTTTTAGAGGTCGGATATAAAAAAGATCTTCTGTCATTCTCTTCTAAAATGATTGCATTTCCTCTCTCAAATAACAGAGAACTTTTTTTTAAAAAACAAAATCCCTATTTGCTTTCATTTCTTGCTGACAGCTTTCCTGAAACTATAGTGTCTACGCTAAGTTAATTTCTTGGACAGCTGAAATCACCACAGTTCACTCCTCTCCCCCACTACTCTATTACACTGTTGAATTTTTGCTATGGCCTAACAGCCACAAAAGGCTTGTCTGGAGCCAGTATCTTCCAGGAACCACCCATTTTCCTGCAAACATTTTCCCTCTCCTGAGAGCCGAGCCCTGTACCAGCAGACAACACCCAAAGATTTCGTTATATTCCAAACTGCTGTAGCTTTACTGAGGCTCTGTCTCAGGCCCCCTTTAACCAGGTTCCTGGCCCATAAATGGTTTGGGCATATTTACTTACCCTGAAAGGATTTCTCCTCTATCCATTCCCTTCTTCCCTTGAAAACCATACAAGCACGTGGCTTTCACAACATTCTGCAGCTTGGGCTTCACCACCTATGTTGGATGAGGTTTATGTCCTGATAGTTTTTGCATCCAGCTCCTTTTGGCTTCATGTGTTGCTTCTTTTGCAATTTGAAAATTAAGGGAAATTCAGGCAATCCATACCCACATTTCCATGACCTGCCAGTCATCTCTCACTCTCTCTGCCCTCCTCCTCAACCACCAAATCTCACACTCTGCTCCAAAACCTCCAGAGCCTGTACTGTTATTGCTATTTCAGATAAAAAAGTGGAGGAGCAAGCCCCTGATGCACAGATAAACACCCTTTCAGTGGATGAGCCAGTGGAAAATCATTAGTGTGTGTCCTGTTTAATACAAATGGGAGATGTCAAGTGTTGTGGACAGTCCAAAAAGTGAGGTCAGATGTGAATCACAGTGGGTATGCCCACTGTTATGAGAAGAAAGTTATGCATAGGGGCCAGGGAGAAGGATGAGGGAACACTGATGAGCAGAAAAAGGTCTGTGATATGTGGGGCAGAGAAAGAGAAGGAATAAGCAGCAGACAAAACAGCAAATGTAATGGAAAGCTAGAGAACTGGAGGAAATTCCTGGTGCCAGCACCACTTTCTCTCTTACAAAAGAACCCGAATAAAAGAGAAAAAACTTTTATCTTGGACTGACTTCCAGCATTTGTGGTACCTAATTGACTGCAGATGGACTTGGTGTTTCAATTGTACAAAATATCCTCAAGTCGCAGCCTGCCAATTCTCAAAGCTATCAAGTTGTCCTCTTTAGGATGAATATAAGGACAGAGACTTCCACTCCTCTGGGAAAAAGCTATTAGATACTCTTTATTGAGGAGAATTTGACAGCTGGAGTAAAACCAGTCATTTCAGTGATGACCTTTCCCACCTGAATCCTTCAGGGGTTTTCTTTTTGAACTTTCCACTGCCCTGCCCCCTCACATCAGTAACTCACCAGCACCATACTGTCGCATCCCCAGAGGCGTTCCGCCCCTGGGATGTCGACATGGTTTAGTCCAGCAAATGGTTCGCCCCCAGGTTGCCTAGCAACCTGCTGTCAGTTATGTTCTTTGCACACCCAGTTTCTAGCAACTTCTGTTAACTTTGTTTCATGATTTGTACCCTCATGTGTCACTCATTCCCTGAACCCTGTTGATTCGTTTAGACCCTCAGACCCTCCTTTCGTGTCGCTCCCGATTGGCTGTCCTTGTGTGTTTATAACCCCGAACCCCCAAGGTTCGGGGGCCATTTTGCTGGCAAGCCTCCTGGTGTGACCACGCTGGTCTACCTCGAGCGTGAGCCATTGGTCCTTTGCTTGCTCCTGTCCCATCTCAATAAATTGAGGTACATACAGGACAAGTGAGTCTCCTCGTCTGTTCCACGCGCGCCATCAACAACTAGCAGACAGTTGCGGGAGCTGACGCCCTGACGCCCTCCACCCGGGGACGCCTGGTTGTGCGAGTGGCAGAAACACCGAACAGGGACAACTATCATCCACTGCTCGCGGTACGCAGACCTGTGGACCCAGGAACCTGCAGTGTCGCGGCACCGCGACAGGCTGGCGCCCGAACAGGGACTTCCTCGTCGTCAACGCGAGTGAAGTTCCTGGAATCGACGACCCCGGCGTGGCTGAAGTCGTCGTCGCGCGTCATCCTCCCGTCTCAGACTCGCCTCCGTTCTAGTGGGGTGCGTCTGAGTGGGCGTCTGGTCAGCCGCTCCAGCTCCGGAGAAGAGGGGGCCCCCGACGAATCGCGGTCGGTTGGAGCGCGGATCGGGAAGAAGATCCGGAGCGGCGCAGACGGAGCGCGTGGAACCCTTCCCCAGATTTCGTGGTTTGTGTGAGTAACCTGCGGGGAAGTGCTCGAAATGGGTGGCTCTAATAGCACCCAGAATTACGAGAGACGGGGAGTGTATCTCCAAGTTGGGGCTTCCCTGGCGGGAGGGAAAGAGAAAAGGTTTAAGAGGGAAGAAATTAAGTCTTTTGTCGATTTTCTTTTTTCTGAGTTTCCAAATCTAAAGAGGGACGATTTGTTTTCACTTAAGTTTTGGGACGAAGTGGGGAGAAAGTTATATCGTTGCCAAGTTCAGGGGAACAGGGAGGTTTCAGGGTTTTACCCTATGTTTGATGTCCTTTTTCGTTTAACAAAAGAAAGGGAGAGTTTAGGGGGTTCAGGTTCGGTTTTCCCCAGTTCTCCCGGTTCGTGTCTTTCCTCCCTTCCCAATCCTCATCCCGCTTTCCGTTCCCCGGTCCGGGTCGGTGATGGCCACACCGGCTCAGGCACTTCTCCTGAACCCTCCGATCCTCAATCCCACTTTCCCGGTTCTGTCTCTCGGTTTCAAAATGGCGTTCACTCGGTCCCTCAGAGCCCGCCAGAAAATGGCGGTGCTCTTCCCCCTTCTCCTCAATGTTTTCCCGCCGTTGTCGAGTCTCCTCCCTCTGCGTCGATGTTTCCCGTGTCGGGCCCCTCAGACCTCCGCGCATTTGCGTCGATCAATCGAGCGTCGGGGCCCGCCTCCTTTGTGTCTCCTCCCTCGTCTCCGCCCTCGTGTCCTCCCTCGTGTGACGTGTTGTGCTCCTCCCCTGTGGGCGTTCCCTCCTCCGTTGTCCACGCCCAGCAGCGGCAGCCCGCCACTTCCGGTTTCCCGAACACCGGAACCGGAAGTGGGTGTGGCCGGAAGGAGGCCATCTTGGCCTCCGGGGATTCGGCTTGCCGGAGCCCCCCGGACACACTGGCCGCGTTTCTGCGGAGGCTGCACGCGGCAGTCCCCTCATCCCATCCACACAGGGACCGACCGCAAACAGATTGGGGCTCTCTCAAAAGAGAAGCCGTGGCCCAGGGTGATCGTGACATAGCCCAATCCATCGACATCAATGTCTGCCCGGTCACATACGATGACCGTGGAGACAATCCGGAATGNTACGATGACCGGGGAGACAATCCGGAATGGGCACAGTTCCCCTTTAACGAATTAAAGGAACTGTGCAAGGCCGGAAAGGATTACGGGCGGTCGTCACCCTACTTCCGGAATTTGATTAATATAACTTTTAATTCTCACACTCTTATTCCCAACGACATACGTTATCTCATATCGCTGCTGTTACCACCCTCTGAACTCCTTCTGTGGGAGACCCACTGGAAGAAGCAGCTGCGCGCGATCGCCGCAAAGAACATCAGCGATCCGGCTGATCGCCGTCTCCTCCTCGACGCGCTCACCGGGGAGGGTGACTTCGCGGCTCAGGATCNACTTCGCGGCTCAGGATCATCAAGTTCAGATCCCGTTCGAGATCCTGAAAGACGCCACCTAAGCCGCGAAGGAGGCGCTGCTTCGAACACTGGATACCACCAAGCCGGTAAAATATTTCACTGACATTCACCAGGGTCCCACAGAACCCTTTACATCATTCGTAGACAGACTGAGGGAGGCAATAGAGCGGCAGATAGATAACGCTGACGCACAAAGAGAACTGTTACCAAAGATGGCCAAGGCTAACGCCAATGAGCCGACCAAGCGCAT
>VWZP01005239.1:0-84251 GCA_013396995.1 Dicaeum eximium
CACCCCTGCCCTTCTGCCCGTGGCATAGCTGCCTAGGGGTGGCCAGGTAGGCAAGGCTCACTGTGGCCCATTGCCCGCGGGCTGCACCGGGATGGCCTCGGTGGTGGCACCTCACCCCCTGGAAAAAACTGTTTGCACTGTTTTGATTTTCTTCTTAAATGTCATCACAGAGGCATTACCAACCTCTGTAATTGGGCCAGCAGCATGTCCATCTTCAGAGCCATCAGAGATTGGCTCTGTCAGACATGGTGGAAGCTTCTAGCAGCTTCTCACATAAGTGCCTTCTGTGGCCCTCCCCACCTACTAAAAACCAGGCTGTGCCAAATCAACACAATATTTTATATTTCCAAAGACTTCAGATGAAGCTTCATAACTCAATTTCAGGTATTCAGGAAGACAATAGATTATTTCCCTCAGCTGTGTGGTAATGAAACACTTTGTTTTATTGCTTCTGTGCTTTGAGGGATGATGGGTCACAGAGGAAAGTGCTCATTTACAGGCAAGTCTTGAGTTGTTTTCTCAAAGATAAATTATTATATTGTTGGTGCTGGATGAGGCTTTTTGTCCTGATCATTTAAGATAGGAATGAGTCTTGGAAAACATTGATACTAGATTTGTTTACAATGAGTCTTATGGCAAGTATTGCTGTCACTACAAATTTGTTTTCACACTCCATGCTGACAAGGTGATGCTCTTTTTTCTTCAGCGATCCACCTCGATTTGCTGATGAGATGGATCATTGCAGACTGCATCCCTCTCCATGCAGACATGGAACTCATCCAGCACATCACAAGTGACACGTAGGCTTCAGCTAGATCTCATTCAGTCAGTCCGTGCTGCACCCATGGGGAATGGGACCAATACAACCTACGTGGGCTGCAGTGTATTGCTGACATAAATGTAAACCACAAAGATACAATCACCTTTGAATATCAACTGAAAGTATTGCCCTGGTTGCACTTGTTTTAGGTAAACAGGGTCTGCTTCACCAATACTCTTCAAATTTACCTTTTAGTGGTTGAAGTCATTACAGCTTTTAAACAAAATTTAGCATCCTTGAGTTTTCAGATTGCTGCATAAATGCATGCACGGCTTGATTTCAAATGACAAAATAGTTTAGGGAAATGAAACAGACTTTAGCAAAGATAGCTCAGACTTAGTTGTTTCAGTCCCTCTGAAAGAATGAAGTCACAATGCAGCTTTTGGTTGTTCCCAGACCTTTGCCCAGCTGTCTTATGTCTTCAGTTTGTACTTCTGTCAGAGCTTTCAGTCTTGGTTCTCCTCTGAAACTGGTTGAGGTCTGTTCATCCCAGGGTTCTGAGGCTGTCCCTCTGCAGTATTTAAAAAGTGAACATGCAGCACAGCTGGGTTCAGCAAACCCCATGGGCAAAGGATGGTGAAATTCCCACCAGTGGGCTGGGGTAAGTCTGAGTTAAAATTTCCGAGTAACTCTACTTTAAGACTTATTCTCCAAAACTTGATGGGGCTGTAGTGACTTGTCCTGTTTTAACAGCCTTAGTATCAAGTGTTCCTTGTGATCAGACATGGCAGGAGCTGCAGGCAGACACTGGTTGCTCACAGAGGCACTGGGTAGCCTGTTGTCATTGTACATTCCTGTGCATGCAAACCCAGAAATCATGAGTCCAATTTTAGGGGCCAAAGTGTAACAAAAAATGTGTAACATTCACTATTTTTATTCCAGAAGTGTGGTTCAGGGGAGAACATAAAAGGAGAAGATTTGAAGGGTGTTTTCTTTCTGGTTTTAGTTTTGTGGTTAGTTTTGCTAAATGATGGTGCTCCTTCAGGCTGGGTTCTGTATCTGTTCAGTCAGCAGCTATGGCTCAGGGCTTCCAACTGATTGAGTAAGGGTTTGCAGTAACTGAATGAAATAAGGGACAGCCCCTTGAAAGAAAGGACAAGTGGTCATCCTTAGTGTCGCAAACATAGTAATCAGTTGCTGTAGCTAAAGCCTGAGAAATTCTGAGACTGAAGACAGGAAATTGTAACTAAGGCACCTACCCTTACTGTGCATTGCTTAGGGGTTTGAATTATGCAATCTCAGAAGATGGTGCAGTTCAATGTGGTGCATGCAGCTGCTTCCCATGCACCTTCTGCCTGCATTGCTTTGCTTCAGCACCATATCTTCAATAAGTATCACCTTTTTAATCTTACATATTTCCTTTCCCACTGGATAGTTTATGTAATTTATGCATATTTAGTGCTTGGTGACAGTTGAAACTGGGATTCATTCAGCCAAGAGGACAGTAGGGAAAGCAGACAGCTGATTATGGATCCTCCACTGTCTGCTGCACAGGTTGGAGAAGATCCCCAGGAACTCAGTGTAAGACTGATGTGGGCTGAGGGATCTTGCCCAGCTGTGCATACGGAGGCATTGTGGGCATGTCTTCACCTGTTTCAGGGAAAAGTTCTTTCTCCTAGGACATCGAACACCACACACAGTTGCCTGGGTATGTATTTATTGCCTTCTATAGAGGGAAAAGCTGAAGGGAGCTTGGGAACTTCAACAAGAAGCAAGTAACCTGCAATAGTTCTCCCAGTCCAGCTAATGTCAGCTGACAGCACTGACAGAATCACAACGATGACCTCCACTAAGTGCCTTCGGAAACAATGACTGTGGTATATTTGCTGCCTTGGGTGCCTTCATAGCTCTTGGGAACCCATGTTTTCAGGCTTATCTTGGTAAGCACTAGAGCTAGATACTTTATGAAGAAATTAAAATGGAAATTTTAATTTGACTCCAAGTGTTGAAGCTCTTCGGTGGAAAACCAAAAAGCACAAGGCTTGTGATAAAAAGCACAAGGCTTGTGATAAAATCACAGTTCTTTGAAGTAGCATACTCCAAAACTTTTACTTAAATTCCACCTACACACTACAGAACTGCTAAAAAAAATGCATCAGATCCTCATGGATCTGCAGTCCTTGCTCATTTATCATCAACTCATCTGACTTGCACCCTGTAACTAAATTTAATACAAGTCCTTCATGTTCCATCATGGAACTGGACTGTTGTTTGCTTTTTGTTGATGTAAATCTTATTTGTTATAACAGAGAAATGCTGAAAGGGTTGTTTGCTCAGCAGGTTTCTCTTGGTGCTACAAGCTGAATCATTGTGTGCTGTATTGGCAAAATCTTTCTTGAAGGCCAGAATTTGAATGGTTTATTTAGTGTGAAGAATGTGAAGAACTATCCTGAGTACATGGTCTTGGTGCTTTCTAGAATTGTTTGGGTTCTTCTTGGTTTCTATCTAACTGTATTAGTTGGATATTTGGCAATTAACATATTTTTATGTGAACCATGGACTGCTGGAGCAGAGTGGAATGGGGCCTTTAAGTAGGATCTGAGTACATTGTTTTTATGATCTATGTCTTTGTCGTGTGTGGAGAATGCCAGTTCAAAAGACTTCGACAAATCCTTTACCTCCCAGAGCTTCTAATAAGTTTTTCTTTAGGATGTAGAATTTTAGCAAGGAACTTGAGTTTAAAAATGTGGCAGCCAATTATACTCTAGTGAGAACTCCTTTCAATATTTCTTTCCTCCATCAGACTCTCCTAATTTGTAAATCTCCCAATTCTGCCATGGGAGCACTGCCTACCTGTGAACATGGCTAGTCTTCAGGCTGCCATAACAAAGCCTGGATGGGATCACAGAGAGGAAAACCCTTGCATGGCCAGAAGAGATCAACAGTGGCAGATAGGAGAGTCAGGATCTTTTTTAGTATTCACTGGGCTCACATTCCACACACAGAGAACATGTTAAGCATTTGAAACAAAGAATGCATTGTGCTTCTCAAGTCCTTTCTGTGACACTGCACTTAGGAAAAAAGGGAGATGGACTTTCCCAAAATTGGAAACCTTCAGCATTCCCATTTTTTATAGTGTTTAGTAAGAATAGAATTGTGATGCAGTGTGAGTAATTAATACACAGGGTCTCTTAAGTCAGTATCATGCTTAAAGAAATTGAGCTTGTGGTAGTATGTACTGGCATCCTTCAGCTGCAGTGAGGAACAGAGGGAATTTTATAGTATTGACCATACAGTAATTTTCTTTTTTTTCCTTTTTTACCTCAGATTTTTTTTGATATCTGATTTTCAGCCAGGACCACAAGCTAGAAGTAATATGTTCTTAGTTGTTATTAAATTGTAATTCCTTGTTTCCTTCCATGAATCATCGCTTTCAGAAATTCTGAATCCCTCTTTTCCAGAACTCTATGAATTCCATGATTTTCACCCAAAGTCTTAAAAGGTCACTGCAGCAGAAATTGCATGTATTAACAAACTTGAATATCAGGACCAAACCAAATGTGGAATGAGACAAAAAGCTTCCATCATCTCTCACCTTGGAGGAGACAGCAACTGTTCACCTTCCATTCTCTCTGACATTATTCAAGGTGTATGACTTATAACTGCACTTACACTGTGCTATTCTCCCTAAAATTTGTATGATCTTTTTCCAAGTGAGGAAGTGCTGCTCTGGCCACCCACCAGCATCCTCTGCCCATGTTCCCTAAATTCCTCCCCTTACCTCTTCTCTCATGCTTGGTTCCCTGGCAGAGGCCCTCTTGCTGAGCTTTATCCAGCAGCAGAACTGCCTTGCCAGCCCACAAGTTCTCACCTCTTATAAAAGTTCATTTCTTTATTGACCCTCCAGATCACAGGAGCCCTCTTTTCCTCAGCCACACACTTGCTTCTCTCCCTCTGTGCTCCTAGGTAGCTCCATTTCTTCCAAACCCCAGGTGTTGTATTCAAATTAGAGTACATTTCTGGGTGGCTTATATTTTGGAAAGTAGCTGTTTCTCCCAGCTGTGATTCCTGTCTGTGATCCCATTTTTGTGAAATGCTCCTGAAACTTCTTAGTACAAGATACCATCTAAAAATAAGGCAGGTTTGCTAACAAAATGACACTGAAACACAGCCAAGTTGATAAAAAATGCTTTAAAAATAATTTACAAGGAATTTCTTAGCTCTTAGGTTCACTTCTTTAGTGAAATACAAAAAGCTTGTCTACATGAGAGCCAAACATCAATTTTAAAATGCCACCTAGAGTTCCTAGCTAACAGCCAGTCTTGAAGACAAATTTTATTCCAAACCTCAAAACATTTTTTATTTCAAATCTAAAAGAAGAGTTCCTGCCAGCATTTCTTACCACAGTAGAATTGACCTGATTTACTGCTTCCATTCAAGCTGGTGGGTGTTTGCAAGAATTTTGTAACTTTGAAAACTTATTCCCTATTACTGAAATGCCAATGTATGTGTTTAAATACCTGTTTTAAGGTACTCTAGTTAGAAAAAAATTGGCCTCAAGCAACATAACCAGATGATCAGTTTCCTAGTTCCTCCTTGTGCCTTGGCACAGGAAAGGAAAACACTTCCTCTTCCTTCTGAGGGCCCCAGACTTCCTGTGCCATCTATTTATACAGTTGTTGTAATGAACCCCAAGTTAACCAGTTCCTCTCCTAGTTTAGCATAGGCTTTACATCTTTTTACTTCATGTCTTTATAATCCATTTGCAACTTCTCTTAAAGTCGTGTTCACAGCTGCTCTTCACTAAACCTGTCTTTGGAGTGTCTTTGGCAAGGAGTTCTCTTGGCTAGATGGCATTACTTGAATACAGCAGATACAAAGGAAGACCAGAATTTTTGGTCAACATACAGACATACAGAAACCTGTTGAAAAGTTCAGGTGGTTGAATTTGGAAAGGGGGTCACAAGATATAGCCAAAGTCTGGTGATTAAAGGGATTAGTTGTACCTGTCCTCATGAAATGAACAGCCTAGAAGCCAGTTCAGCAAGAACACAAAGAGCAAGTTGTAGCTAGTTGTGCTCAGCCATTGTAGTGTGAGCATAGAGGACTGGAGGAAATTGAAAACTGGAAGGACATGCAGAACTGGGGGCAGGCCCTGGGGGACAGGAGACACCAAGACATCCTGTGGGAAAGAAGGTTCACAGCCAAAAGGGCTAGAGTCAGAAGTGGAAGGTCTGAAAGTCGTGGTTTGAGATGCAGTTGAAATGGAAGGGCCGGTGGTGAAAAGCATAGTCACGTTCAGCTTTACCCATGCTTTTCAAGGGTTCTGGATCTGGATAAAGGAAGCTGAGAGATTTGCAGAGGGCTTCCTGTAGTCACAGAGTTTGCAAGGAGGCCTTGCAGGTGTCTGAGCCCAGCGTTGCCCTGGTTTTGGGCTGAGGCAGGATCAGACACGTGCTAGCTGGCTGTAAGGAGTGCCTGGGTGCATGGCATTGCTGTCCCTCGAGGCCTTGCAGCACCTCTGCTTGCCATCTTCTTTAGAAGAGAATTTACAACTTGTAAGACTGCTGCTGTGACATCTCCAGGCTGTCCCTTTGCCAGACCATACAAGTCCCTTTCTTCTGAGCTGTCTGTGTGAAACTAATTTTCCAACTCTTCAGTCTTCCTTGGAAATTTTCCTTGGGACTTTCTGTGGTACTTTATAAGTACCATAGCTTATGGTACTTATAAGCTCCATAAGAATTGGTGCCCCAAGCTGGCCACAGCAGTCCAGCTAAAGCCTTAGGAACTCAGTACAGCAGAAGAATTTCTTCTTGCATCTTGTACGACACTCTCATTAATAGATTTTGGAGAGACTTCTGCTTTGGATGTAGCTTCCTGCTATAAAATTGCTGCTCAGTCTCTGATTCACTGCTCTCCAGATTCCTGTGTACAACTCTGCTGTTTTGTGGGCTGTTCCCTACATTGCATGTATTCACTAGGTCTTTCCTTTCCATATGTTGTGGCTGCCATCAGCACAAAGCCGAGGTACCAGCGGGGATGATGGAAGAATCCCCACGGCAGGAGAGCCTGCCCTCCACACCTCTCTGGTGTCCCATGAGCCCTGTGAGCACGTTTCTGGGGATGTAGTGTGTTGCCATGGAGATGACACTTGCCATCCCCGTTTATAATGACTTGAAACAATTCACTGTGCAATTAAAGCAAGATCTATCCTGTGATAACCCTGAGGAAACAGTTACTTACTAACTGCAGGCAGGAGGGGCGGGAAGTGGATTTCATTGTTGGCTCTGCTGGGGTGGCTCCAGCTTGCTCTGCGCTGCCCAGTCCTGCTCTGGCTTGTTCACAGTGCCCTGTTCTGCCTCTGCTTCCTGTCTCAAAATCCAGAACAAGCTTGTGTAAGCTTCATTATCCATCACCACTTTTCCTTCCCCACCTATAAACCTTTGCCACAAGTTTGAGTGGGAAGAAAGCAGATGTCCTAGCAGATGTCCCAGATTTGGGCTGCTTTCCTCGCTTGCTAGCAGAGACCAGCCCTCAGGGGGGTCATCCGGCAACCTGTGCACTCACAGCAACATTACTGAACTACACTTTCCATGTTCAACTGATGCTGCTTTGGCATCATCCCTGCAGTCCCAGGCAGTGCTGGCTGGAAACACAGCACAGCCTCGGCCATGGTCCTATTGCTCTGTGGCTGGGAGCAAAATGATGGAAGTTGGATTTGGAGGGGCTCACGCAGCACAGGCAGTATCAGAGTACCTTGCACTTGTGTGCCAACGTGACTGTTGTCTGTCATGCAGGCTTTGTTCTCATCCCTCCCCTGGGAGAGAGGTGAGTGCAACAAAATCTTGCTTTTACAATTATCTCTGCCATTTCAAACAGCGTACAGTGTTTGCTGTGCCTCTGTGCAGAGGGAGGCAGCACAAAGCAAGGTGCCCTGCTCTTTTGTGGGGAGTGGGGATGTTTGGGGGTGTGTTTGAACTGGGATGAACTTGTTTCATAGTGTAGGCAAAACACAGAGAGAGCTGCTGGGCATGGCAGTGTGTTGGAGGGGTGCAGCCCTTCCCACACACTTCCTCTGTTGCGGTCCTTGCAAATAATAACAATTATAATACAAAAGTAAATTAATGAAAATAATCCAGTGATTTTGCTTTCAGACTTTCATGATAGTTGAGCTGATGTGTAGCAAGGTGGTGCCACTGCCTTTTGTGGTGTGGGGAAGAGCCCTTGAGCACCCCCACTGTGAGTGTTTGCTGAGCAGGTTTGAGGCTGCCCATCCTTCCCTCTGTGCTTGGCCATGGCTGGTCAGAGCTCCTGACCCTGCCAGTTCCCCATTTTCTTATTTCAGCTCTCACCTATCTCTGTGCAGCTGCTCGGGCCACATGTTCAGTTCTTTGCTGAATTCTGTCTTAAAATATGAAATGCTGTCCTTTGTTTTACTGTGTGCCAAAGGGAGTTGATCCTTTTTCTGCTGACTGGACTTGGGGAAGGTGGGCTGTCAGAGGAGCTGGCACTGCTGGAATGGAGGCTGCTTCTCTTTGGGAATGAGCATCTGGGTTCAGATGCATGCAAAGCCCAGCTTCTTGGCATGGCCACAAATTCCAGTTATCCTTGAGGGAGGAGAAGGGGGGCTTCATCAAGAAAGGTGGCTGGGCACAGTGGGCCAAGTTAACAGAGTAGAAGGGGTGTGCAACAGCAGAGCTCTCTGCTCATGTGTGCCCCCAGCCAGGCTGCACGAGAGCTGGGGCTGATGGCCGTGCTGGGGAATTGGAGCTGGAACACAGGCTTCAGACTGTGCAGTGAGTTAGAGGAAGGAGGCCTGTTGCAAAATGCTCTTTCTTCTGCTTACTACAGAGACCAGGACAGTTTCAGAGACTGAACTATCCTTGGCAGCAAAAAATGCTAATTCAGCCTTTTCTACCACTTCTATCAAGACTCCATTTGGCCTTAAAAGTGCTGTTCATGGGAGTCTGTCTTCCTGCAGGCACCCTGGGAGAGCAGGAGTTGAGGGGCAGAACAAGGCTAAGAAGACAGTGTTTGGGCACTGAGGGTGGCAGAGATGCTGTGCAGGAACAGGATGGGGGCCTTCAGGCACAGTCAGGGGAGATCTGGGGAAGCAGGCAGGTGGTGAAGTAGCAAAGGAAAGTGAAGGAGGAGTTTGGAAAGAGGAGGAGCAGAGTAGGCTGCAGTAATTCAAGAGGTGCGAGAGCACCGACAGCAAAGCTTTTCTCCTACAGGGATGCACAACAGACAACAGACAATACATTTTCCAGTGTATGAGAATAATAAATCTTGTTAAATGGAGAAACAGTTATGTGGAAGACAGAAAAGGAGGCTGTACAGGCAGAGGTCTCAGAAACATCACCCATGTTGTGAAAATGTGCCTTGCTGAACTTTTAAAGACATGCAGGTGTAGCTAAAAATGAAAGGTATTTTTAATGGCTGGCCTGAGGGCACTGACAACTTCAAATGCAGTTCACTATTGAAAGCACTGTCCTAATTTCTGGCCTGAGATTTTATTCTTTAGGAAAAGTTAAAAAGAAATCTTGTTGCTGCTAGGACTCTCTGAAGACATTTTCCTGTGTTCTGCTGTGGTTTTTGCTCACATCTGTTAAATTTCTTGGATTTTCTACATTTGCCTTTCAAACAAAAGAGTTCACAGAGAATTAGAAACTGAGCTAAGACGAATGGCAAGTAAATAAGCTTGTTCAAACATGTATTGAAACTTTGTGTGTGTTACTTTTTACTGGAAATCATTGCAATCCCAAAATAAATTTAAATATCCTGCCTGTTAGTCAGAGGCAGAATGTCTGTGTAACAAGTTATGTCAAATTGGAGGCACAGCTTTAATTCCTTACTAATTAAGCATGTTTCCTATGCAGAATCTAGTTTTATGCTTGCAAAACAGTGCCAGTCAAGCCTGCCATTGAGGTGATCAGGTCTTCCTTCAGATTGTCCAGTTGTGAGCAGTTCCCAGTGTTGATCTTTTAAGTCAACAACAACAGCCTTGTGGGGATGGAAAACAACTGCCCTCCACCATTCTGCCCCCACTTCTTGCTCTTTTATGGCAGATATAAACAAGGCCTTCTTGGCTTGGTTTCTGTGGGAAAACCTTTTGTCCAGAAGGAGCACCCTGCCAGGAAGAGGGTGCCCCAGGGAGAGGGATCAGACCTTTGCCTGTGTGTTGCTGTAGCCTTGGGATTGGATGGCATTTCAGTGCAGTTTGGAAGGTGATGCAGGGTCCTTTCCCTCGGTCAGAAGTCTGTGCTGAGCCATGAGAGACCATGTCTGTCTTTGGTAGGGTCTGTGGTTGAAGCAATGGGGCAGAGCTGCAGGGATAGCAGCTGTTCCTGCTGGCAGAGTTACTATGCCAATGTGTGGATATAATTACACTGAAGCTTTGGCTCTGGACACCTCTAAACCCTTATCCCTGTGTTTGGCCTTTGTGGGTAACCATTTGCTGAGATTAGTGGCCAGGGTGTGCTTGAGACAGGTTTGGTGGCAGAATTCAGCTGGCACACACAGTGTCATGCCATGCGCGTTTGCAGTCTTGCTGCTCTCTAAATCTCCATCCCAGCATTTCTGTGTGGGGTGGCACCTTGTTTCATTTGAACCCAGTTCTGAGCTTTTGAACCCTGGAAGGGATGCTAACGTCTGGATTTAGCCATGTTTACCTAGAATTTCACAGAAAAATTCGTCCTGGATACCACAAACTATAACACAATCTAGGGCCTCTGTGCTCAGTAAAAGAGAGAATACAAAGATTAATCTGGGAGAATTATTTGTTTTTAAAATCTTCCTTTGCTGTGAAGCCAACCACCCTGAACGCAGTGAGAGAGCTCTTCCATTTGGCTTCAGTGAGTCTTTGATGTTGGGACTGGCTGTGCTGGCTCTAGCTGGAACATGTGAGCTTATCTTTTTCTGTTTGTTCTGTATAGAGCCTGTGGTCAGATGGGCAGCAAGAGCAGGTCAGGTTCTCTTCTGGGCAGCAGCAGTGGCTTTTTCCTCTCTCTCTGCCTTTGTTTTTTCTTCTGCAAGGGGCAATATTTATGTGGTAGGAAATCCTATGCCATGACTGCCTCTGTGTTTTGTTTCAGGCATCAGAGGGCGTTCCCGTGAAGTATTTTCAGAACCTAGAGGAACTGATAGAATATTACAAGAAGGAGAACATGGGTCTGGTATGGCACCTCAAATATCCAGTGCCACGGGAAGAGGAGGAGGCTGCTGATGAACTGGAGGAGGACACTGGTAAGAAACCCACGATGTGACTTGGTGATGCAGACCCTTGGCTCATACCTCTTGACTGGAGATATCAGTGCAGGCAGGAGATTAGAACATGTTGTGCCATAAAACAGAGCAGAGCATAGAGAGGCCTGAGCTGGCAAGGCCCTGGGGCAGTGAACCCTCATGTCTCCTGTGCTGTGGCACCTGGAACATCAGTTCAGCTCACTTGAGGGAATACACTGAGACCCTTTTCCTCTGTAGAAATATACTGCATCTGGTGTGGGGGTGGTTAATCTGGTGTCCTTATCTGGACTCCAACTGTTTATGTCCAGCCATCTCCCAAACCTCTGCACCCTCTCCTTGTCTTGCATCTGTAGGGCCTCTCTCAAAACAGAGATGCTCCCTTGGGGCTTGGAGCAAATCTCTCTGCTGTGCCACACACCTGCAGCTGCTGAGGGGCATCTGAAACCCTTCAGCTGCTCTGCTCTATGGGACATTTTTGACAGTCCAAAGCAGAGGGCACGACTCTGGCAGAGGCAGACAGTCTAACTCCATGTACAGAGGCAGGTATATGATGAAGAGATGTAATTGGCATCATCCCAACTATTTTATATCAAATGCCACTGTGGGTTCCTGACACTGTCTCGGATCATTCTTTGGATTTTTCCTGGATCACCCCTTGGATCTGTCATAGTTCTCCCAGAGGAAGGTCATGTCCACAGAGCCATCCTTCCTGTCCTGTGTGATGTCTGTCTGGAAATAATGAGCACTGCAATCAAACTTGTCTGAAGGATGCAATCCATGGGACAGACAGACAGGCCCTGTGAACTAGGGCAGATTGATGTGCCTGTGCAACCCAGGATCTGTGTAACCCTTTGATGGAACCCCCTGTACATCTAACAGAAGCTGGAAGATTTTGGTATGCAATTTTCTGGAAGAAATAGAACAAAATTTTCCAAATTTTGCTCAGGAAAGATGTTCCTGGGTTTTGGCCAGTTGTACTGAGTCTCCAGCTCCCAGGGCTGAGGAAGGAACTACAGCAAAAATAATACAGAGAGAGAGGCAAGCAGCAGGGAATGAAGTTCTATCCAAGATTAAGAGCCTTCAGATGAAGAGAGATTAGCACTGGATCTGGGCTGCTCATGTACAAAATTTATTTTGTTGAGGCACTTTGTGCCTTCATGGTGGAGCCATGTAGGGCCTACAGATGTCTGGTCATCTTAGATGTGAAACTGCAGAGATGAAAGATGAGCACCCTGCAGATTAACCACCCATGGCTCAGTGCTGTGGTGGCTCTGAATCACAGCAGCAGCCCAGAAGCAGTGGGTCAGTCCTGGGAGTCTTTTTGTAATGCAAATTCCACCATTAGGAAATAACCAAACAAAACCTCACAATTCAACCAGCTACAATACAACATGTGTAACAAAGTGTTGGAGCAATTGGTATGAAAAGAAAGGTAAACCATGGCTGGGATCAATGGAGATGAACCCACTCTTCTCCCAGGAGAGGGAGATATGATGAGCAGCAGGAAGACACAGCAGGAAAATCCTTTTTCCTTCCAACTCAATGCCTACAAGACAAGGCAGGATATTCAGCCTCTATGCACTGGATCATGGGGTCTATTTTCTCCATCTCAGTTTACTTTTGCTGTTCGCTTCTTTCCATTAGCAGCTTCTGGTGCTCCTTCCTTCATGTCCCTCCATCCATTCTGCATCAGTAGCAGATCCCCATGATAATGGGAATGGCATGGGTGAGGTACAGCTATGTTCTCTAAGCATTATATTCAACTTAACAAATTAACCTTCACAGCTGCTGTGCAGATGGGAGAGTCAAAACTGGCTGGGGTGGAGTTCACTGCAGGCAGAGGCAGAGACAGAGACAGAGGCATGTGCTGCCTGCATGTGAGGTTCAAGCCTGACACTTCATCCTGCTGCTCTCACACCACTGCCATCCCTGGAAACACAGCTGGGCCAGTGCTGAGCTCTAAGCTTCCCAGCTCTGACAGAGCTCCACAGACCCATCAAAAAGAGGTGGCTTCTGCCAAGACTGCCCCTGCAGGGTGGGCTCTGCCCTGCCTGGGGTGAGGGACAAGAGGTCTCATTTCAGTGCTGGAATGACTGTGGCTTTCCTTTCCTTCTTGCTAGACCTGGTACCCACACCTCCTGTCCTGCCCCCACGGAATATCCTCATGGCACTGCCGAGCAGTGAGACAAAGGAGGTCTCTTCTCTGCCTGAAAACTCCCGGGTGGCAGATGTGAATAAACTGTCCCTTTCTGAGACACTACTCCAGCGACTGCAGTACCAGGACACAAGCAGGTAAGGAAGGGCAAGTGACAGGGCTGCTGAACCAGCCTTCAGCCCAGTTCTGTGCTCGCTAGGCCTCTGTGTTTGGGACAGCTGAGGACCTGTTTGATTCAGCAAAATTACTCCTCATTTATACTATCAGATAAAGAACAGAATCAGATCAACAGTGCATTGACTGCTGTTTACAGTCCTGCTGTTGTTGTCTAGAAAAAAATACCTTTCTGAGTTATTAAAATCACCCATATACTTTCTCCACAGAGGTATAGTTTTCTAATATAAAGCATGAGTAATATCTGAGAGAACTTGGTTTATTAGCCACGTGCCTAAACAGTAGGAATTTGAGAAAAATAAGAAAGCTATTTGATATTTGGGAGTAGAGAGAAGAGCTGGCTTTTGACCTGTTTGTTTCCTTCACAGTGTCTCTGACGAGCATCTTAAACTCATCCAGGATTACCTGCGAGTTCACATCATCAGTGACTTTGAGATTGTGCAGACTGGCTCAAGCAATCTTCCTCAACTGAAGAAATTACTTACAGCTCTTTGCAAAGGACTCTTCAGGTAACTAGAAGCTGGTTTTCAGAATGTAATGCCATAACACTGTAGTCTAACAGAGGTTTCATGTGCATGCATTCAGAACCCTCATTTCTGGCATAAGAAATTGGCTTGCCCTCAAAAGCAGTATATTTAGATCTTGTGACCTGTGATTCTGGTCCCAAGATATGAAATCTATATAGAAGAGACAGCTCTGACAATCAGGTTTTCTTCTAGGTGGTTTCAGACAGCGGAGTATTATATTTTATGCTTTGTTTAGAAAGAAACAAAACAAAAAGTGCACTAACCGATTAACCGCATAATTTGGTAATGCATAAATGACACCCACAGGATTGTCAAGCACAAGCCACTTATGGAAACAAGCAGAAATTAGTGTATAGCTAGATTTTAAACACTGATTTTCCTTCCCACTAATGCATTGTAAACCTGGAGTGATTCCACTGATGTTGGTGAAGGCCAGCTCAAATGAAAAAGGGAACAAGCCTAGACTCTGGACTCTACTCTTTACCTTTCCTGTTTGTAGACCTTCCATGTCACAAATATAAAAACTCTGACAGGGTGCTAGAACACTGCAGAGCTCCCTCCTTCTCTGGTGGAAGGATGTTGTTTTCCCCTTGATGATTGTAAGCAAAGGGACCAGCCCATACTTGTGCAGAGCTCTTGGAGCACTCTGTAGCAGAGGACTCATATTTCCACACTTCTCTCCATGGCTTCCATACCCTTCTCTCTGGTGTATACAGAGGTAAGGCTGGTTGTGCTGCTGGCCTGATCCTGTTCTCCTAGCTGCCCACAGACAAGCCCCTGTGAGGACTGAGGACAGATTGTTGCAAAAGCTGCCCTTCTGCACCCTGCCTGAGCGTTTTCCTTCTCTACACACACAGAAGGGGAGACCCAGGTGGCCAGCTAAGAATAAACCTGAACAATGGAAACTCAAATCGAATGAAATCACAAGTGAGAGTCTTGTGTTACTGAAATACCTCCGGTGCTGCTGTTGTAATGATGTTTGGCTTCTCCCATTTCCAACTTCTTATTCTACTTCAGCTTATCTGGGTTTCACAACCCTGTTCCTCATAAATGCACGTGGAGACATGAAAGAAAGGAGATGCATTATAAAGGCTATAATTCCCTCAACTGCCCGGATATCTTTAACATTTCTGGATTTTCTGTAGGATTTCTGGTTACTGGACATTGCAAAGTGACATCCTAGAGCAGAGCTGGGTGAGTTCTGCTGCTGGTGGAAGCCTACTGAGTGTAGGGACATGTCTTGGTTTAAAAGACAGGTGTCTACTGAGGAAGGCAGGAACCTTGTTTATTCTCCCTCAATAGATAATTTGCACATAGAGTTTTTAAGGCAGTTTTTCAAGCACTTGTGATACCAGCACTTGTGCAACTGCATGTGGACACACAGGCTTCTGGCACTTCAATTAAGATCATTAAAGGTATTTATACTGTCAAGAGAAGAAAACAAAAGAAGTTGCAAATGTCATTAAAACCACCCTGTGGTTTTAGTGGGCTTAAATGCTCACAGGCACTCTTCCTCCTCCTCACACAGCCTACATGTTACACTGTGAACAGAGGGCAGTTTTCCCATGGAAAATCACTCTTGAGTTGCTTCAAACAGTTGCTGCTGTATTTTCAAGAGATGGCCTGCACATGACAGTAAATATCCTTTCACTTTTCTCAAACTAAACTTCACCCAATGTTCCTGCAACTGCTTGCAGCCTCTTGGTGTCTGACTCTATTGGTGAAATCAGTGGGAGTCTTGGGTATGGGACCAGAACTGTTTGCAGTGACACTGGTCCTAGGTGATCCAGAGGTGAATAGTGGCACTGGAGGAATAAAATTAGCAGAACCAGATTGCTACATGTGTCTTATACTGCTGTGTCCCACGGCATGTCTTTCAGACTGAAATGTCAAACATGAATGTTTAATTTAGGCAGTTAGTCATCCTTGGTTCAGCACCTAGACAAACATCTTCAGGCAGGCACACTTTTGCTTTGGAGCACTTTCCCTAACAAAGATGGAATAAAATCCAGTCCATTCAGACTTAGGAAAGTGAGGGAAATCATTAATATCCACTGTTGACTAGACACATTGCAAGCATCCTAGTGCTGCTCACCACCATCACCTTCCTTTTGACCTGTGCTCCCTGGCTGCTCTTTCCAGGATTAGTCTTGTCATTATCAGCATGCAGCTTCTGTGCCAAATTCACACAGCAGTTTTTCAACAAGTGAGCATCCTGTGGAATCTCATTGGGAAGGGCTAGAGGAATGTCATTGTTACCTGTAAATGGTTCTGCTCAGGAGATCAAGGGCATCTCTTCCACCCCCTTGCTTTGTCCAGCTCCTCTTTGTCATGTGAGATAAAATATCTGGGAATTTGTTTCCTCTTTGTACTGAGTCCCCAGCATTGTCCCCAGCACTGTCCTCAGCAACCCCAGCAGCTGCAGGCCCTGTACAGAACTGAGCTGCTCCCACAGCTGCAGCATTCAGAGGCACCAGACTGTGCTGGGCTCTGAGGCATTTGAGTGCATTTGGATCTACGAGTTGGCATAGTTGGGTTGATGCTGCTTGTACACTGTATCTTCAGGTTTTTCCCTACTGGGATACCTTTCTGGGGAGATTTAGGAGTTTAGAACCTCCAAAGCAAAACCCAAGGAGCAGCCAGCATGGCCATGTTCCAGCTTTACAAGACAAAGTCAGCTGCCTGACTCACACTGCCCTGTTGAGCATGTCTCCAAGCAGCTGGGATTTGCT
This sequence comes from Dicaeum eximium, assembly GCA_013396995.1. Taxonomy (NCBI): domain Eukaryota; kingdom Metazoa; phylum Chordata; class Aves; order Passeriformes; family Dicaeidae; genus Dicaeum; species Dicaeum eximium. Next base: position 16,594 of record VWZP01005239.1, read on the forward strand.
CCCAACACGCATCCCACAGCTCAGGGGCCACATGGCAAGAGCACACCCAGTGTGGACATGTGTCCAATGTGAACCTGTGCCTGTCATCTCGTCTGTGTGGCTTTGTCCGAGTGTGAACAGACCCAGCCTTAGCCCTGTGCTGTGTCTGTGTTCCCAGTGAGGCCTCGAGGACTCTCCCATCTCTGGAGTCCATCCAGAAGGTGTTTGAACAGCAGCTGCATCCTGGTACCCACCAGCGCTCCCAGGTAAGGGGGCTGGGAGGTGGGAAGAGCAGGACAGGTGTGTGGGTGGCTGTCAACAGGAGCAGGGATGGCTCTGGTGTGCAGCCATGGCCAGTGGGGTACAGGTGGGCACACACCACTTCTGTTCTCTTTAGCCTCATTCTGCTGCAGCGCAGAGGGCACACAGTGAGTTCTATCCCACAGTTTCAATTATCCCATGGCCCTCTCCACCTGCTCCCCCTTCCTGTCCTAGAGGAAAGTGCCAACAACTGCCTGAGGACTCCCACCTCCCCATCCTCCCTCAGAATGTGGGCTGGCATTGCACACTTCTTTTTCCATAAACCTCACTCCAGGATGTTTCACTGCCACACCCTTCCTTTTCCCAAGCCCACTTAAGTCCCCATGCCTTTCCTCTCCCTGCCAGAAAAACAAAAGTCCAGGACTTCTGTATGCTGAGCTCCAGGGCTGGTCATGCAAACTTGCCCCCAGCAGCAAGCTGACTCCCATGCATGGCCAGCTGCCTCAACCCTATGGAGCAGGTTTGCAGATTTGTCCTTCCAGCTTCCCACACTTCTGCATGTTCTGTGCTCTTGTGCTGCCCGTTATAGATCAGAATGGTAAAGGTACAAGTGCTGCTCCTTGGCCTGTGTGAGGTGTTCCTGGGACTGCACTCCAGGTTGTGCTCTGTGGGCTTGATAATCACTCATCTCCCTCTCTCTTTTTGTTCTTGTGCTGCGGTTTCAGGTGCTTGGTGAAGCAAGTCCAGTCAATATTGTATTGAAACTCAACCAGCTGATTTCTTTGCTGTCTTCCATTGAAGAAAAGGTAAAGTTTTCAAGCTATTTTATATCATCTTCTTGTCCTCCTTTACCTCTAGTTTGTTTCTTGTTCATCATCAGTGCAGTGCTGTGCCCCAGTAAGATTGCTTTGTTCTGTTTTCATTACTCTTAGTGTAGTGCAGAATCACCAAATGCAGTAAATTACACATGATTATTTTACAGGTGAAAACACTGTTGATTGAAGGTCCTGATTCAACACACCGGCGCTCCCTTATCCCCCCTGTCACTTTTGAGGTAAATTGACTCCTTTAACGATGCTGATCATAAGGTGGAAGGACAGTAATGTAGATTTATGTCAGTATCTCAGCTTCTGGGAAGTTTGCTGTGCTGCCACAGAGATAACAGCTATTCCTGGATGCTGTTTGGCACCATGAAAATGCCTAAGAGATGTCTGATGAGACTGGCATAATGATATGCATCCAAGAATTGAGAGAAGTGCTGCATTTGTAATACATGTGACTGAAGTGTAGAAAGTCCCTCATGGAAAACCTCTCTGTATTCCTCTAGGTGAAAACTGACTCCCTAGGAATTTTCTCGAAAATACAACTCAAAGTGGATGTGGAAATGGGAAAACTGATTATCAAGAGATCTAAGGATGGTCCAGAAGACAAGTTTTATACCCACAAGAAAAGTAAGATGTCAGCTTAATGTCACAAATCCTGACATAGGCTCTGGGTCCCTGGATGATGGGGAGGGGCTCCCTTCAGCCCCACTTGGGGCAAGATTTGGCCCAGAGGACAGGGAATTCTGCTAGGTCCTGGGTGCTGCAAGAACACCAGTCAGCAAGACACAGATACCTCAGTACTGGGATAACCAGCTTTCACAGATTGTTTTAGACCCAGTCTCTGGGTCTAAATGAAGACACTGGAATCAGCACTGCAAGGAAGCAGGTTTTGGTAGAAGATTCCCCATAGAGCTGGTTGCAATAGAACCATTTTTCTTCTGAAAAGCAATGTCACTTGAAAAAAACCCAACATTCTGCAGGAACATGCTGACTTCTGTGATGATTTTTGATGGTAAAAAGTCAGACACTCAGTTTCAGTAACATTTTTCAGTGAATTTCCCTTGATTTTTTTGTATATAGATCAGTATCTCTCATCACGAGCAATGCCAGTTTGGTCTGTGATTGCCTGATTCAAACAACTTCCCTTTTTCCTGTTGTCCTTCTGAACAGGCTCACTGAAGTCGAGACAAAGAGATTTGTGGGAGAGTGGATTATGCCCTTGGGCTCTCTCCTGCAAGAAAAGCAACCTGTTGCTGGCAGTAATTGAAAAGATGAGCTTTCATGCATGGCTTTCTCCACCTGGTGTTCATAATAATTAGCTGTTATTTTAGATGGGAGGAATCACCTTTACCAGCAAATGAGGTCTTACATCCTCTTTCACATATGGGGAAGGAACACGTGTAGGCTGGCTCCTGATATAAGGGGATTGCCTGCACAAAGTTAAGGTTTCATTTCACACTGCAAGGCTTGGGATGGAAGAGAGCTCCAAGCATTAGAGTTTTGGGGGTCCTCTTCACCTGGAGTCCAAATCTGTTCCTATTGGGAACAGGATTAAGCAACTTGAAAATGCAGGTCTGCAAGGCAAATTCCACAGACAGAAAAGACCATGTAAATCCCAAGCCGTTGAGTAGGTTTCTGTTCATTTTGGTAGGACCCTTATTTCAGTGACTGAAGCTCGTGACACCCAGCCTCTGTTCAGTCTTGCAGCTCATCAAGTCCCAGAAGCTTCCAAACAAGCTGGTGATTGTTGTGGAAACAGAAAAAGAAAAAACACAGCGGAAGGAATATGTTTTTTCTGATTCCAAGGTATGTACATGGTGTTTCTTTCCTGCCAGTCTGGAGCAGGTACCTGGGTGGAAGTGGAACATGGGGCATTCCTTGGTAGAAAGAGGACAGTAGTTGCCCTTGTAAAAAATAAATTTCTCCTTTGTTCTGGAAACATCCAGAAAATGAAAAGTATACTGTCTAAAAGGAGATACTGGACACCTAAGTGCTGTCACTGAGGCAGGAGGGGAGAGCAAGCCCTGAGGAGATGCAAGGAGTCAAGATGGCCACTGTGAAAAGGTTCTTACAGACAAAGAGGGAAGAAAAGATTTTTTTTTTGACCAGCTCAGCATTTGTTAAAGTAATGCAGAAGCTAAATGCCCAAAAAAGCACCACAGGAAAGGCAGCCTCTTGGAAGGTTTCAGGATAGTGCAGAGCTAATCTGCCCTTCAAGTGTGCTGGGAATTTCCTGGTTCAGCTGGTTTTTCAAGTGGTCATGTTGGAGGAGTTAAGTATCTCATTAATTTTCTCTGCTCCTCCCTGTTTAGAAGAGGGAAGGATTCTGCCAGCTTTTGCAGCAGATGAAGAATAAACACTCGGAGCAACCAGAGCCTGATATGATCACCATCTTCATTGGCACCTGGAATATGGGTATGGCCTCCCTTCTACCATGGGCACTCCTTCAGACACTGCCTAAAGGTGTGCTCAGCTGGCACAGCAAGCTCCAAACTCTGTGTTCCATGGCAGGTCTGTACACCAGGGCTGTCCTCTCCCTGGGACAGGGGAAGAGCTGATATCTTACTCTCATGTGTGGTTTGACACTTCTCATGGTTCCCCTTAAAGGACCATGAAGGTGTCCCTGTTGGGTACTGAAGGATTGCTCAAGTGACAGGGAATTGTGGCTGGCACAAAGCTGATGCAGCAGTGCACATCATTCTCCACCTTGCAGAAAGGACAGAAGCAATTCCACAAACTGCACATCAGCTGCTCTCATTTGACTAGGGACAGTTCATGTCCAGCCTGGGAAGACAGCTGAGTGTCTGTGGTACTTAAAGAAGGAAACAAAGTGTTGAGTGGTTGAGGACAGTGGAATATAGGTTATTTTTCTCCCTTTTGGGACAGAAGCCTGGTTCAGCTGCTGTGAGCTGAGCTGTCTGTGCTTGGCCATCCTTAAAGAATAAGGTCAAGGCAGTGGCAGGCCAGGAGGAGTACAGCTCCCTGCCTTTACTCCTGGCTAGCCTTGGCCTTGGAAAGCTGATCAACAAGAGGAAGGTGGTCAAAGCAGAATCATTCCTTTCTCAGTGACTCAGGTGGGTATAACATCATTGTCATCTTAGAATAGTGTGCCCTGGCTGATATGAAAGTGATACAAGATGTGAAATCCATGATTTCTGTCTCTGTGTGTTATCTTCATCCTGGTTTTGACAGGACATGCTCTGATTTCCTTTGGTGTTTGATGTGTTAATAAAAGGTGCAGCCCCAGCCCCAAAGAAGATCAGCTCCTGGTTCCTCTCCAAGGGGCAGGGGAGGACCCGTGATGACACTGCTGACTACATCCCTCATGACATCTATGTGATTGGCACCCAGGAGGATCCCCAGGGAGAGAAGGAATGGCTGGAGACCCTAAGGCAATCTCTGCAGGAAATCACCAGTATCACCTTTAAAGTGGTGAGGGGTTATTCCAGCTATTGCATGGAACTCAGGAGATGAGGGTGTACATGTTGTACAAGTAAAAGAGATGGGAATAAATGGGATTTTGCCTGTACCTCCTCCCTTTCCCTCCCTTTATTGTCGTTGCATTTGGGTGAGAGAGAGTGAACTGAATATGTCTGTGGGCTCCACAAGATGCCCCCCTGGAGCTGTTGCTATGGACAGTGACCCCCCCTCTGCCAGAGCAGGGACTCTGCCAGCCTAGGAGCAAGGGGAGATGGTGAGCACTCAAGTCAAGTGCTGGTGTTATTGTGACTTTCAAAAAGGAGGAGACTGTTAAACTTCTGAATCAAACATTGCCTAGATCTCGCCCTAGGCTATTGTACTTTCAAAGTAGGATGTAACAGTACACAGGCAGAGTCATAAGAGAAACTGAACCTTTTTAAGACTCGCTGTGGACATTTCTGGGTTTCAGTGATGTCAAGAAACAAATCTAAGTATATCTGGAAAGCTAAGTCTCACGGTAATTGGGAAACTATTTTGTGCAAGCAAGATAATCCAAAGATTAACTAAAAAAGAGGACTAGAAAATAGCAAGATCCTTCCTTCCAGCATTGATTAAAATGACTGAAAATATACCCTGAGCACAGGAAGAAAATCTCTGTAGAAGTGCTATTGAAGGAGTCAGGAAGGCTGCAGGCAAAGTGCAGCTTGGCAAGTATTTGCAGAAATAAAACCTCTACCCTTCCCATTCCTGCAGATAGCCATCCATACCCTCTGGAACATCAGGATCGTTGTCCTGGCCAAGCCAGAACATGAGAACCGCATCAGCCACATCTGCACAGCCAATGTGAAGACAGGCATCGCCAACACGCTGGGTGAGGCATGGGCAGGGCCTGCCCCCTCAGCTGCAATCTGCTCAGCCCACACAGAACAGATCTTCTTCTACAACACTCCTGGGGCAACATTTATGGGACACTCCTAAAGTTATATCCCACTAGCACTGCTCGTGTTTTACCCTGTAAGAGAGGAAATCTATTGGTGTGTATATGTAACACACATATATATATGCACATATATATATTTATATTCCCAGCAAACACTTTTGACTGGCTATCAGATTGCTCTTTCTTGGGTTTCACAAGGAAGTTGCACTCCTCTCCCTTCAACTAATTTTTTTAGCACCCTTAAAACTTTGTTCCCACAATCTGTGCTGTATGCACTAATTTTTTCTATGTTGATTAAGTCAATTTCTCTTCTCCATCCTCCACTTTACTTCACATGTGCTAGGTGCTTTATTATGTTTGCTAGACTCAGCCTGGAGGTGGATTAATTTTTTGTCATTTTTGACTTCCTTTTTGGCAGGTAATAAAGGAGCAGTGGGGGTGTCATTCATGTTTAATGGAACCTCCTTTGGGTTTGTTAACAGCCATTTGACTTCAGGAAGTGAAAAGAAACACAGGTAAGATACATCCTCCCCTCTCAAAAATGGCTCTTGAGCCAGGGTGAAATTCTCTGGGTCATATTTGTAAGGAGGGCCCACCAGACAGACACAAACATATTTTCCTGACCATAAATTGTTTAATGTCTCCTGGGAGGGCATTTAAACAAGGGACTTCTGCTATGTGGCCATACCACATAGTGGCAGGGGAGATGGATGGCAAAATTATTTCAGAGCCAAGTGTAAAAGTCTTACACAATACTTGCATGACCTGTCATGAAAACTCACTGCATGATGAAAACAGTTCCATGATCTACAGTGTTTTGGAGAAAAATGGGAAATTTTCCCATCCCAAAATAATGTGCTGAAGGGGACTGTCTTCCTCCTCACTGTAGGCAGTGCTGTGAGCCCTAGGACACAACTGAGAAAGATCTCTGAGGAATACCAGGAGGGAGGCGTAGAACAGGAATATCCCCCTGGTGACTAATTCTCTATACCCAGCTGTGAAATAAGTGTTCGTGGATTAGGCAGGTTCAGGTCAGCACAGGACTGGAAGGCAAAGATCCTGACGCCACTGGGAGATCAGTGCCCACACTGGGAGGAGCTGGAGCAGTTGGAAGGAGTGGTTTTGACAGTGAAGAGGATTTTAAATGAAAAGTTTGGCCTTGTCATCTTTCCCAGTCCAGGAAACAGATGGTGTGGGATTTCTGCACAAAGTCTTTGCTACTGATGAAGTTAACTTCTATGGAAAGGTTCCTCAGGGCCTGGAAGAGCTGCCAAAATCTAGTTACGTGTTTGCTGCTGAAATCTGAAGGAAACATCTAATGCTGGGTTTCTAGGACATACAGCTCAGAAAAGCACAGCCCCAGGAGGCAGCAGAAGTGGCTTCAGGAGCTCATTCCCTGGGCCTGTCTGCTGGAGTGGCAAGTTCTCAGTTTCTGATCTGCTGCTCTGTAGCTGCTGAGTCGGAGCAGCTCCCTCCTGGTAAAGCTGCAGCCTCTGCCATCCAAGGCATTTGGAAATTACATGGCAATTTAGGATGTCAGGCAGATGTTTCTTGTCTTGACAGACGCAACCAGAACTACACGAACATCCTGCGCTTCCTGACACTGGGAGATAAGAAACTGAGTCCATTTAACATCACTCATCGTTTTACTCATCTTTTCTGGCTGGGAGACTTGAACTACCGTGTGGAACAGCCCCCGACGGTGCGGGACGCTGCAGAAAGCCCTGCAGGGACAGCGCACTCTGTTGCTATAGGAGTGCTCTCTTCCAATCTAGGGCAACATGGCAAAAAGAGGGGAGACAGAAGGGATCCCCAGGGCGTGGGTGTGGCCCCAGTTGAGGGAGAGTAAAGAAATCCCCTTTGCCTTCTCCAAGGATTAATGGACCTAGAAATACCATCTGGCACACTTTGCTGCTTCAGGCAGCCACAGTTCCCCAAACCTCCCAACTTTCCTTCCCACTGTGATCAAGCATGTGTTCCTGAATGGCTCAATCCAGAGACTGCCTTTCTGCTCTGGTTGGTGAGCTTGGAATGGATTAAAGAGGCCTTCAGGAACAGGCAAGCCATCATAAATACTGAATAGGTTTCAGTACATGGGAGAAAACACCGAGCTTGGTGTTGATGTGCATGTGGTTGTGAGTGTGTGTGTTCTTGTGTAGGGGATGTGTGGGCATTTCAATACCTGTTTTGATAGACAAATGTTCAGCCACACAAAAAAGGCTGGGGCATTGCAGTGAAGGGAAGGATGGGGAAGTGGCAGGGGCTACAGGTCAGTCGAACAGTTCAGGAGCACTCATTAATTTACCTGTGAAGGGAGTATTTATAAGAAGGTTTTGCATCATCTGCAGCTCTGCTGTTTCCCTTGTTGGCAGGAAGCAGAGAATATTATCCAGAAGATCAGGCAGCAGCAGTATCCGGAGCTGCTGGCTTTCGACCAGCTCCTCCTCGAGAGAAGAGATGAAAAGGTGTTCCTGCAGTTCGGTGAGATCCTGCACTGGCTGGCAGGTTCCTCTGCTACATTCACCAACTTTCTCTGTCAGCCCCAGCATGGGGCAGGGTGCACAGGCCAGTGGCTCTCTTGCCCAGGTGAGGGTTCCCAATGGCCAAGCTGTAACCATGCTCTTTCCCTGTTTTAGAGGAAGAGGAGATTACTTTTGCTCCAACCTACCGCTTTGAGAGAGGCACCCGGGAGAAGTATGTTTACACCAAGCAAAAAGCTACAGGGGTAGGTTAAAACTGATTTCCCTTCAGAGAAGAATGTGACCTAAACCAATCGCTGTGTTTTCTGCCCTTGTAGTGTTTTGAAAGGAGTCAATACAAACAAAAAGACTTGACACAAATATATGGTTCTTGGGTGAAAATTTCCTGTTCTTTTGTGAGCTGGCCCTTTCCATTCTTCTTGACATTACTTCTCCTTTGGTTTGCAGATGAAGTACAATTTGCCATCCTGGTGTGATCGAGTGCTCTGGAAATCCTACCCCATGGTGCACGTTGTGTGTCAGTCCTATGGTGGGTGGAGAACAGATTGTCGATAGCAAGGCAACCAGTCTGAAACGGAAATGATTCAGAACAGAGTCTGTAGGATCTCCCTGCACTGCCAGGCACTCAGCATAGAGGGACCTGATGTTAAATGAGGCAGAGGGGAGCCAAAATCTCTCTGCCTGTAACCTTACAGGGCTGGGAATTAATTCTGTTATTCTTTTATATGCAGAACACCACCTGGACAGTTGCAGCTGTCCAACTTTAGGCCATGCTGTAGGAACACTTTACACCAGTTATTTCTTGGCAGCAACCACCACTTTTCCTGTGCAGTCACTTCCAGGAACTCCTGACAGTGAGTGCCAGCAGGACAGACCCTGTGTGCACAGTCCAGTCTGCAGAGACTGGAGCTGCAAACACATCTCTTGTATCAAATCATATTCCAGAAGAACTGTGTGGTACCAAGAGCCTGTTCCCTTTCCCGCTGAGAAGCATCACTAAAGTGCAGTGCAGGGAAGAGAAAAAACCCGCAAAACATGTTTAATAAAAGACTCAAATACCAGTTCCTGAAAATGTCATTGACTACATATTTAAGACTGAGCATCTGAGTATGCTGTTCATGGTTTCCTATGCATGGATTGGGAGCAGGGCTGTGAAAGTCTCTCAGGGATAAGGCAGGTTGATCTGATCACAGAGCCCATGATGCTGAGGTGTGGGGTTGAATAGGCCTCTCTGGAATGACTGGGTTTGCTGGAACTCAGTGTGTGCTTAGATCCAATCAGGCCTTGCTCACCCACTGTTAACCTTGGGCCAGGAGTTGCTTTGTAGCATTGAAGTAGCACCAGTGCATTATTGTTTGATTTCCTGCCATATTAGAGCTATAATTAGCTGTGTATGTTGCAGAGGTAACCAGGAAGCCTGTAAGGGCTTTTTGTACTGGAGGAATCTAACACTGACAGTCACCTACAAAACAACACAGTAAAATGGTATCCCTTAACCAAATCTTTCTGTATTCTGAAAGAAGAATTACATTCATGTGTACTGACATGAGTTTATGTAGAGCAACACTTTTGACTAGAGACAGTTACCAGAGAGACTGTTATTTTTCCTGGAAAATTACTGAAGAATATTTCTTTGGCAGTGATCTCCCCAGAGCAGGGCAGTAACCATCCTCCCTTTCTTACTGGCAGGCTGCACCACTGACATAATGACAAGCGACCACAGTCCTGTGTTTGCCACCTTTGAAGTGGGAGTCACCTCACAGTTCGTTTCCAAGAACGGTCAGTCAGGTTGGGTGCACGTGTGCCATCTTCACCTTGGATACAGAATGCTGAGAGAAAAAGCTGATTCTTTAAGAGTCCCCTCAAAAATGCCCTCTCTTTATCTCCTGCTGAAAGTGACATTATTTTCCCTTCCTCTTTCCTAGACTCCAAATACACAGATTCCCAAGGGGAGATAGAGTTCCTGCACTGCTATGCTACTCTGAAGACCAAATCTCAGACCAAGTTCTACATTGAATTTCACTCTAGCTGCTTAGAAAGTATGGGTTTGCCTGATTTTTTTTTGTTTCTGCCAGTTTTCTGCATGTTTGGATTAGTTCTCCTTCTTCTTGCTTTGATCTAAAAAAACAGCTATGTGGATCATGTGTTCCAATGCAAAAAAAAGGATGTCCTAAAGATTTGCTATAGTTTGCTAGACATTCTATACTGTCAGCAATACAGTCCAAACCTCACAGCCAAGGGAGCTGTAATCCATGCTTAGACATGTAGCCTTCCAACAGTTTTTCCACCTTGTGTGTCAATCTGATAATTTCTTTCTTGATGGGAAACTTGTTCTTGCTTATCACACAGAAAATGCCTGCATAGCAAAGACTTGATTGATTAAATTTCTAATTGTGCCTGCTACAAACGATCAGGTGATTTCAAAATAAAGCATCTGCATTATGCAAACAAAAATAATTTTAAATAATTGAATTAACCTGGTTTAACAAAGAATAAGTCAGAAGATCATCTAAAAGGGAAATGAATGCTAGTGATGTGACTTTGTAAGTGAGACCCCACAGCACTGCAGATTTCACTCCCTTTGCCCATGCTGTGGGGCTGAGTCTCAGCTGTTTATGTAACACAAGCCTACATACCCTTGCTGTGGGATTTTTAAAGCAATCTCCCAGCACAGAACTGCTCTTGTAAGTGGGACAGCAAGCCTTTGGTGGATGCTTCATCACATTATCGCATGTCAGAGCACTGTGTCAAAGACAGTTCCATAAAAGATTATTTTTTGGCTGTATCAAAATTTGCATAAATTTCTATGGAAACAGTGTATTACGAATCTTAAATTAGAATTTCAAAAGTATGCTATCTTGAGTGGCGTAGGAAGAGCTGTCATGTTCTTATCCTCTGGTCCATGTATGCACTGATCTCCTCAATGCCAAGTTTAACTGCAAAATGAAACCATTTAACAATGCTCTAGCAAAACCACTTGCAAATTTACTGTGTAAAAATTCATCCAAAGCTCAGACTTTAAGCTTCTTAATGCTTTTAAAATTTGCATCCAAGTAGGAAAATAATTGTAGGCTTTTTGGAGACATAGTGAAGAGGATTTGTAGCCCAGTTCTTGCTGTCTTTTTCCTGGTAAACTTCTTTCTTGTCCCTTTGCAGGCTTTGTAAAGAGCCAGGAAGGAGAAAATGAGGATGGAAATGAAGGGGAGCTTGTGGTAAAGTTCGTTGAGGCACTTCCAAAGGTAAACTGGGACTATACCTCCATATTCATATGGAAGAGAAGCTTCCACTTTCATCCCATAAGCAATGTTAGGTCCTTTACTTTCATAAGTACTATTTTCAGGAACGTTGTGGTCTTGTTTACACTCAAAGGAACTGTAAGAATGCAGGATGGGCTTAGGCTAAACAGAGTATGTTGTAAGCAGGAAAGGACTTTCATGTCAGTGTATTTACATTTCTATCAAGAATTTTACTGGTGTGATTATGCCATTCAGGACCATGACTTTTTTCTCATCTTTTTAGTGAACATAATGCTGGTTTGAGCAGGCCCTATTTTTTTTAGTTTTAAATGGAAAAGAAAACATCCCTAAGAGTAACTCTGCCCTGGAGTTTCTTTACCTGGTCAGATAAAACTTGGTATATTTTAGAAAAGTTGATGAAGTATTTTTTACCTGTGTTAAAAAGAACATCAGTGGCCAGAAGTAGTATTCTGTGTGTCAGTGTCAGCCAAAAGTCCTGTCCTTGAGATCAGAGCTTTTCTTCATTTTTTGGCATGGGTTCTTGAAAGAGCTACAGGAGCTCCTGGATTTGGAGCAAATGTGTATGTAAATAGCCCAGAAGCAGTGCTGACTTTGGAAAGAGTGCCTTACACTGAGAGACTGGGGAAAGGCTCTACAGTAAGTGACTGCAACAACAGCCAGATGGATTTTTGGGAACAGACTGTAATCAGAGTCCAGATGCCTTCCTCCTCTGGCAATTTTCAGTCCTGGACTACAGGAGAAAACTGCAGTTCATCCCATGAGTGTCAGATTTGCAGCATTCCATTTGCTGTGCTGGGACTCAGAGTGCAACCTTCTACCACAGATACCCAGATATTATCAGAGGCTGATCCTGGAGGTGACATGATACCCTCATGGGTTTATCCAGCAGAGTTTTCCTCATTTGGGACTGAGTTCCAGGGAGAAGTGTGCTCCTGTCAACCATGTGTTGTATTGACCCACCTTAACTTGTCTTTGCAGCTGACTCCAATTATTTCAGACCCGGAATACCTACTGGATCAACATATCCTGATCAGCATTAAGTCATCAGACAGTGATGAATCTTATGGTGAGTGCTTAGCTCTAAAATTCTGGATGAGTCAAAGTCTACTCAGATTCTTCCAAACTACTGAAAGAGTAGGAGAGAACAGAACTCCTATAGACTGAATATCCATGATTTAGAACTCAACATACACAGAAATACACTGTGGGCAATGTTTTGGTGAAGTAATTATGATTAGAGGAATATGAACTCAAAGCAACAACCTGTGTGAGCTTGACCAGCTCTTGAAAGAGCAGTGGCTTAAAAATAAAGTCCTTTACAGGAACTAAATCAGGAGTCAGCATGTTTAAATGCATTTATTCAGGACATACAAATGCCGTTTCACTTGCACTTACTTGAGGCATTTCTCCTGGCTACAGAAAAGTATATGGCTGTGCTTGTGGCTCCTGGATTCTCACCAGCCAGAGACTGCAGTTCTTCTCCACAGAAGGCTCTTTGCCTAAATCCCATTAACAGCAATAGCACCTAGGCTCATAGGCTTAATAGGCTCATGTTTTCTTTACCAGGAGTGGAAGCTCAGAACCCTGAAGTTACCCACAGGTAACTTTGATGCCCAAATCCTTCACACATGCATGAAGTGAAATAAATGCCTCTAATTTCTTGGGAGATATTATGCTCCTTACTGTGATCCAAAGCAGATTCTCTCCAGTAATTACAGACCTGTCAGTGCACTGGTAGTAGATGACACAAAATATTTCAGTGCTTAGTTTCTCAGTCCCAGCCTCATTGTCTCCCTGTTGTCTTTTAGGGGAAGGGTGCATTGCCTTGCGAATAGAAGCAACAGAATCATTAGCTCCTATCCATACTGTGCTGACACACCATGGAGAGAAAACAGGAATCTTCCAAGGTGAAATCAAGTTACAAACATCACAAGGAAAACAGAGAGAGAAACTGTATGGTAAGGAACATCATCATCTCTGCAGTGCTCATGCTAGAGAATGCTCACCTCAAAAGATTTCTGATAACTGTCAAGGAATTGAAAATTATCTCTGCAGTGCCTGTAGTCACAAAGAGTGCTTTTGATGCTGAGTGCAAGGAGGTGTGAGTATGGTTAGCTCTCAGAAGCATACCTGTACTCTTTCAGGAAGACAGAACAATTGGATTCCTTGGGGTTTTTCATCATTGAAGTAAATTAAGCAGACTGAGAGAGCCCCCTGTCTGTCACCAGCGCTGGTTTTACTGAATGGGGATACTTACTTCCACTTGTGGCATGACACACTCCATGCCAAGCTCTCCCTGCTCCAGTCATCCTGGGGAGCAAAGAGTATGTCAGGATCTCAGTGAGCAGTCCCTTAGCTAGAAGATCACAAATGTTGCTTTTTTCACCTTGCTATCTGTTGTTCTCATTCAGAGTACAGAAGCAGCCATTTACAATTATTCATGACATTTACAATTATTCTTAATGGTAAAATAACTGTATGTGGCTGTTTGGTGGGTCATGACCTTTGTATTTCAAGACACACATTTCTTCCTCTGTCAACAAGACATGACATGTATTTGTGGGCAGTTGAAAACATAACAGCAACAACAATTTAAAACTGTCCATCACTCTGATGGACAAATAGAGATGCCTTAATCAACATGGGAACACAGAAAACTTGAGCAGACAGACTCTGGAGATATGTGTGCCTCTTCCTTTCTTCAGATTTTGTCAAGATTGAACGTGATGAAATCACTGGTCAGAAACCAAAGAACATCAGCAATTTAGAGCCTAACAAAGACTTGGATCAGACTAACAGGTAAAGGGCAAGTGGGTAAGTCAGTTAGTTCCAGGAAAATGGTTGGTGCCATAAATGCAAAGTTGGGCTTGCTGTGGGAGCAGCATCAACAGGTGTGCTGAGCACTGGGAAGCTGCTTTGTGGCTCTCTGATCAGGACTGGTCAATGCTCCTGTGCCCAAAGCTTCAAAAGCTGAGAATGCATTAGCCAGACTGTGTCCCTGCACCCTCTTAAAAAAGGTCCTTTTATTTCCAACAGAAAGTCAAAATCTACTCATCTGATGGCCAGAGAGGCAGCAGCCATTGCTCGCTACTGGGGGAGTGCTGTCCCTTCTCCAGACAGCCTGGGAAAGGAGGATATCTTACGGTAACCTTGCCACCTTACCTCTGACAGCTTGGAGCGGGAAGCTATGCTCAAACCGCCTGAGTTTTCCTTTCCAAGAGTCATAGGATGAGTCTGAATAAGGCTGTCCTTTCATCTGTTTTCACTGGGGTTTTCCTTGCAGATAGCTTCTGGCTGTGCCCAGAAACCCACAACAACCCCTATATGTAGCTGCAGAAGCTGAGTGGTCTATGCAGCCTGGAAAGGGAAGCATCTGCCACAGCCACAGGAACTATTTTGGGGGTAGGGGAGGTGGTCTTGACCCAGCTGCTTCCTCTCCAGTGACCAAGGGGAGTGAGGCACTAACAGGATTCCCATTTATTCCCTGATTGTGAAGCAACAGTGACTAAAAAAAAAGTTTAAAAAAAAGTAGGTAGTATTGACTCTAAGCAGTCAGTGGGCACGAACTCCTCTGTATCTGGCAAGGAGACAAAAAACCCCAAATGTATTTGCGCATGTACCTCCCTAACAATATTTCTTCTCTTTAACAGCTCCACCCCCACAGACATCAGCAACCCCAACTACCTGGGCATGGCTGCCTTCTCTCAGCAGCCCTCTACAACCTGCCAGCTTAAGCAGACACCTTCATCAGAGCAAGCACCTTCCCTCTGGAACTATGAGCAGCAGTCCAAAGAGAACACCTCCCTAACGGGACAGAGTCAGTCATCCTCCACATCACCCTCCTTGTCACCTCTATCTCCAAAACCATCCCTTCAGCCTACAGCAAACAGAAGCATTTGTAGTTGGAGTCAAGAGTACCAGTGAGTGTTTGAGTTTTGCACTGAGGCTGAGCTCCTCTCTCCTGTCATTCTGCACAGTCACTGTTTCATTATCTGTTTAGAGAGTTCAAGGTGCAGCATATTCTTTACATATTTTATCTCTAGAATTGGAAATATAAGTGAAGGTCACAAGTGCAGACATCGCATACTCAAAGAAAACTAGTGTAGCAGTTCCTCAGACAAAGATAATGAGTTAAACTTACAATTAAATAATGGAATCTTAGAATCGTAGAATAGTTTGGATTGGAATGGACCTTACAGCTCATCTCATTCCAACCCCTGTCATGGGCAGGGACACCTTCCACTATCCCAGGGTACTCCAAGCCCCATGCAACCTGGCCTTGGACACTTCTAGGGATCCAGGGGCAGCCACAGCTTCTCTGTGCCAGAGCCTCAGCAGCCTTCTTCCTAACATCTAACCTAAATCTCTCCTATTTTAAAACTTCCCCCTTGTCCTGTCATGAACTGCACTCTCCCTTCTTTGTGGAAGTCCCCTTTAGGCACTGGAAGGGTGCAGTGAAGACTCCTTGGAGTCTTCTCCAGACTGAACAACCCCAGTTGTCTTAGCCTGATATATGTAAGTTTAATTCTATACCAAAAGAAGAGAAGTTTACAAAGTTGACTGTAATAACAAAGAAGAAAAGGGGGTAGTGTGGCACAGATCCTTCCCCTAGATGGGAAGGAGAGGTCCTTCGTGTGTTATACGTGAAATACTTTGACTGAATTTCTACTGGCACTATACAAATGTCCAGCTGCTGCAGAAGGCAGACTCCATGTACTGCCTCTATCACAAGCCTTGGTGCAGAATTTCCATCTGGCAACTGAAAATATCACATCTCTTCTCAGCTTAGTGAGGTGATGAGGCTACTTTACCCTAGTGCATGTGTGCAATCTGTGTCCTTGTTGCAGACCTCTCCACAGCCAAGAGACAGCTGCTCTCTGAGCTGTGCTGGAGCTCCCTGGTAAATGGGTGTGGCACTCTGGAAGTCAAAACTCGCAGCAGTCAGAGCTGCCAGCACTGCTCAGGTCTGTTCTGTACCCAGCAGTGCTCCATCATGGCTCAGCTCTCTGCTCCTGCATGCATTGACTGCCAGAGAAGAGCCTGAGACAAGGAACACAACTCATTTGAAGACACACAAAGAACATGTGCCACTCACCTTTATTCCACTCTGCTCAGTGATATTGTGGCTGATTTTTAAAGTACTTTTTAGGTAAAAGCATGGCCAAATCATGTGGTCGAGTGACCCACACCCACAGGACCTGCTGTGTCCATTTGTACAGCTGTGCTGTCATTTCAGGCTGAGCTGCAGCTCAAAGGGCTCTGCTGGGAATGCACATGAATTGTCTCACCCTAAAGCAGAGCTATTATTCTTGCACTGTGCATTTGCGTGCATTAAGGAAATTTATCCCTTCCTTAGGAATACCATGCTGCATTGGTAGAAAGAGGAGATTGACCTAGTTGTAAAATGCCACAGTATGATGTGAGCTCTTATTTTAAGCCTCTAGACAACCATTTCCATCCTCTCTGCCAGATCTGAAGATTAATATTCGAATTCAGATTTGTGTGTGTCGCAGAGTCATCAAAAGACCCAGCACAGTTTGGCTCAGTAGTTTATCTGTGTTTAAAAAGAAGCCAAACATCACTTTGACAGGACTGTAACCTAGCAGGGAGTTTACACAATGCTATGCATATCTGCTCTCTGCTGTCATGTTACTAATGATTAAACAAAGCAAAAACAATGCACACTTCTGTTCTCTCTCCCCAAATTTAATTGTTTTTCCTGTTTGCCCCTTTAGGCAGTCAGTTTAATTTGCTCACACTCATTTACTATTCATGTCCTCTCTAAATCAGTGACTCTCTTGCCTGCTCTTCACAAGTCTCCTTTTCACCCTACTTCCATAACTGTAGGCCGCCTGATGTGGGGAAATCCACAGCAGAGACTGTGCTGCAGGAGGAGGGGCAGCAAAGGCCAGAGATGTTCAAGAACCCACTGTACGGCTCCATGGGCTCCAAGGGCAAGGTGGCCCCCAAGAAAGAGCAGGAATATCCCAAGGCCTTGCGGAAAGAGCAGCTGCCACTGCCTGAGCAGAGCTGTCATCTCACAAAGCCACAGGAGCCTGAGTGCAGCAAGACCTCTGGCAAACAGCCATCGCCACCTTTCCTGGTGCCCACACAACGATTCCGGTCCTACACTTCATCCTGCCAACTGGAAGAAAAGAATACAGGGGAAAAGAGTCAAGGCAAACCAAAGATGACAACACCCTTGGAAAACTCAGCACAGCTTAAAAAACTCGTGAAGCCATCAAGGGCTGAAGTCAGCCTGAGCATCCAGGGACAGCAGAACAAGCCACCCCTTCCCTCCAAGAGCCGGGCAGTGCTGGACATGCAGAACTCCAAGGGCCGTGACTATCGGGACAGTTCAGAGCTGCCGCACTCTGGGAAGCACCGGCTGGAGGAGGGCCCGGTCAGCAGGACAGCTACACCGGTGTGTTACCTGGGGGAATGAAGGGGGCTGGGAGTTGTCTTGGGCTGTGATGTCACTGCAACTGGAGTAGCATTGGCTTAGTCACTAAGTCCTCACTCCATGGTTCCTATCTAAGCTCAGTGCTGTCCCACAAACCTACAGGGCTTGCAGAGCAAGGGGTGCCAGGGAATATCCTGAAACAGTATTGCTGCAGAGGATGGCATGTTGTGAAACTGGCCTTAGCTTTGCAGGAATTTTTACCTTTTTCTGGATTGTTTAAGCCTGGTGGTCCACAAGTGGAATGCAAATAGTCAGTACATTGCTATGTCTTGTTTCAGGCATACTGTGCTGCTCCTGAAAGTGGCCGATCCTGGCCTGATAGCACAAATCTGTAGTATTGGGCAATGGATTTGCTTTGCTGTAAGTAATAAAAAGATGATTAAAAGTAGTTAGTAGTTTGGTAAACACTTAGCAGCTTAGAACAGTGTGTCCAAAACCATTACTGAACCCTCTACAGAAATAATCAGACATATACTTTCCTGGAGTGATGGGTTTCTTTGTTGTGGTTCGGTTTGGTTTTGTGTTGTTTTTTGGTTTTTTTTTTTTTCCAACGGAACACAAGAGCTGTATGAGAAGGAGTAGAGGAGGCCTTAGTAAATGCATCTGCGAGAAAAAGCCCACTTGAGCAGGCTGTAGGATTTTTTCTTTTCCAT
The DNA here is from genome assembly GCA_013396995.1 of Dicaeum eximium. Classification (NCBI taxonomy): domain Eukaryota; kingdom Metazoa; phylum Chordata; class Aves; order Passeriformes; family Dicaeidae; genus Dicaeum; species Dicaeum eximium. The sequence continues at coordinate 34,871 of VWZP01005239.1, forward strand.
CGCCATCAAAACTTGTAGAATTGACAATATACAAGCTGATGTCTTCTCTTGTCTCTACAGTGAACACAGCACAGCAGCTGGTGGCACCCTAGGAGGAATCCTGATGGGAAGAACAATGGAGACTACTGCTTTGTTCACACTGATGTCCTCTAGTCTGGTTCTAAAAAAGACTGAGAAATTTTATTTTTGAGGGTGTAGCCCTCTCTGTGATTATGAAAATGTTCTAGCTGAGAAGTTTATCCTGTGTGGCTGAGACCAAGAGGGGCCAGGACCACAATACCAAATGCAAGTTATTCTTTTGAGTGTCGCTTTGGTACTTCCATTAAAAGGTGGGTGGCCAAGTACATGCATTAGTAAATGTTTTGGAAAAGAGGACAGTACGGTACAAGGATTAGGAGATGGAAGGGGTGCATTGGAAAAATCCCCTTCCTACAAAAGCAAGATTTCTATTTTGTGTTACAGGATTCCTATTAAAGAGTGATATGTAAAAGAAAGCATCTTAAAAGCGGTACAGCTCCAAAAGCATGTCCTATCCATGGAGCAAGGAGGTCAGGGAGGGTGGGGAAAGAGTCTGAATAGCAGAATACTGATGCAGGTCACACACTCTCAGTGGAGCCAGCCTTGCCTGGAGCTCGGGGCTGCATCCCTGCACCATCCTGGGGACACAGCAAGTGAGGGCTGGCCCGTGGCACTGCAGCTCCTTTTCCTTCAAGCAGGCCCTGCTTTGATACCCCAACAAAGAGAGGGAAACACCAGAACCACAAGCAGAAATGGGGGAAGAGGAAGGGCCCAGGAGTAAAGCTGCCTGGAATGGCAGATAGCAGCACCCCAGCCTGCCTGGCAGCAAGCACTCTGCTTTGGAGGACACTGGCCAGCTGGTTTTGGAGCATTCTTAATAGACTAATGCTGACTTTACTGTACACTTTTGTTCATTGAATGAGAATGAACAATGTTAACATACTTGTAATTTCTGTTATATTCGTGTTAAGTATTAATGCTGTGGTTACTATTAGAGTAAGCCTGTTGTGACTTAATCACTGCTATTGTTTCCATGTTGGTTACATAAAAAATAATAAAATAGTCACCTTTCTGGTCATTCTTTATTGAAAATTCAAATCTGCCTGTCACATGATTCAGCTTTAGGTGGGTGTTACACCAGCTTGCTCAGTGACAGTAGTACCTGCCCAGAGAAAACACCAAAGGCACCAAGGAGAGCAGGGAAGACACGGCAAGGATGGCTGAGAATGCATCTGTCTGCACAGGCCTCTTGTGGATATAGCTGGTTTGAAAACTACAGGACCTGTTAGCAGGTACAGTTACTAATTATGTGAGCGTAGAAAAGGTACAGTAATTTTACTGGAGGAGAAGAGGCCAAGCACAGGCTTGTGAGAATGGGTGGAAGAGGACAACCTGTAGGTAGAAACCTTTCATGAGGAGATGATTTTGTGCCATGCAGGTTGGAGTTTCAAGGTATCATTACTGAAGCACCTGGCTCTCCAACCTACAAATCAGCAAGAGAAGACCATGAGTTTACATTTATCTTGCTTTACTCACCAGAACCCTCTCTGTGTAATCACCATAATTCAGTAGCCGTGGTATTTCCCTGGCCCTGGGGAGCATTTCACTTTTCCAGGTTGCAGAAGAACTTGTGTGGCCACCGAGTAAAACCTCCCTGGAGCAGGTGAGCTTTCTGTCCAATACAGACAATTAAGTTCCCAGTAATTCTGGGCTTTGTTCTTCTACTTGTGGAGATGGAAATGGGATGAGCTTTCTATTTAAAAAAAAAACAAAACTTCTCAACAATGAGACAAGCTCAGATTTTTTTGTTTTATCTCTGACTCCCTAAACTGTAAAAAATAAAGTATATTTGCCAAAGTTTAGAAACTAAAAGCTGGATATAAAACAAATATAGCTTTTGGTGTAAACATTCTCCTAATTGGGAATGCTGCTTAAATTGTGCACTGATTTGCAGACAAACAGATTTTGAGAACACTGGACTTGCTAAAGCATAAAAATCCATCCAGGTACTTAATTTGGCCTGTCCTTTAGAAAGGCATGTTGCTGGGGGAGAAAAGCAGCTCTCTTCCAAGTTTACAGCAGAAAAAAAAATACATTCCTATGCCTCTGCTAAAAATGGATTGCCTACCCACTTTGGGTTCCTGGAACCCCAAGTCTGATGAAATGGCAAACGCCACCAGACTTTGTGCAAATGGACAGTGTTCAAACGAAGGCTCTGTAAAAAGCTTTCTGAAGCCTCTCTGGATGAGAGTCTTCTCGGGTGAAGAGCTTAGGCACGGAGTGGAGAAGTGCGATAAGTGGTGAGACACTACACAGTACTTGTCTCTGTGGCCAGACTGGCTGTGCCTTGGGATGGTAGAAGTGGTAACAGCAGCTGTGGGAGCTTGGCAGATGTGAATACCAGAAAACCGAATTTAAAAAAATAAGTCTGGTGCTTCTGTTTATTTAATTATTAATTTCTGTCACAAAGCCTCTAAGATGATAGCCACTGGTTTTACTGCCTGTCTTGAACCACATGAAAGCAGAACTGAACACAAGCTGCTACTTTCTCTGTCATCCCTGAGTTTGAGACCCTCTTGCCAAACTAGGCACATTACCCTCTCTGCTGCTGTCCAGTTAAGCTGATACAGTTAGTATGAGCAAAAGACATGAACTGAAGGATATAAATTGTCAAAAAAGTACTGATTTTCCCCCAGATGTATTATCTATCCATAACCTTCCGGCATCCTTTATTTTAAGTTCTTAAAATAGCTGGAGTCTTATTTCCATGGAGACCCAGCTGTCAAAAATGCTTGAAGTTCCCAGCTACAGGATGTAATGTTGCAGAACACGGTAAGTTTTAAACCCCCCATTTCCTGCCTGCACCTGTGCACCTAACACCAGTTTCCTTGTCCTCATCAGTGTACAACCACCACAGGGCACCTTTAAGCCTTTTCCTAAGATGTTGTGGGCGACACATTTTCTTCCTGATAAAGGTAGGGTCTTAGAGAAAATGGCTCAAGGAAGAAGAAAAACAGAAGGAAAACCAAATTAAGGTGAGTTACTCACTCCAAAATAGCAAGGGGATAATTCTGATGTTAGAAATGATGTTGCTTAAGCCTGTAATCTGCTACGACCAAGCACCCTTTTTCTGTACAGCTTAAAACTAACCATTTAGTCACTATCCTCCCACTTGTTTTTAAAATGAAAGGTTTGCTAAAATTTTACGACATTTTTCTGTTGTCATTGTGATAATACAGTAATAGTCCATGTGATTGAAGGGACGTATTGGTCAGAAATCAATTGATTCACCCCCAGACCAAGCTCCTTATTTTTATAACCTTGCAAAAGCTCAGATATTTATGTTTGACTAAACTGTGGGTGTCAGGACTAACTGACCGAGGTGGCGCAGGACAGTTCCCAGAGGTCTCCTAACCAGTATCAGCAGATGGACTGGAAATAGACAATAGCCAGATATTTAACTTTTATTTCCATAATCTCCTCCTGAGAGAAATGGACACTTTCCCCTGTGGGACATTTGCCGACAAGATCCTGTCCCTGTTGTCACTTGTGATGTTCCTTGCTGATAAAACAGCTCAAAGGTGCAGCCAGTGGGCTGGGCTTGGGAAAGTGACAGGTGCTGCAAAGCCTCTCCATCATCAGCTACAACTGTGTGGTGCTCATGTTGTTGAGGCTGGAGTATTTAGTGATAGGATCAATGGCTTTGCCTGTTCTCCGTGCCCAGCTGGCACTGTCTCACATGCTGGTCACACCTGCCACCAAAGGCAGTCCCCAGGGCATTCCTGCAAGGCCTATGGAAGGATTCGTTATGCAAGTGCTACAGAATAATCCAAATACTCCTTTCAATGTGCAGGAAAGGTGTTAGCTGCAGAGGTACAAGATGTTCTTTCTAAATATATAAGTAAGCAAACATCAAGTTATTACTCACATGAATATGAAAAAGATCCTCCTAACTCTACAGTGTGTGCATGGTGTTGTTTCAAATGAGGCTCCTAATAAAAAGTATTTTAAGATTGCATTTGTGTTAAACTACTGAAGTTTCTCAGAAATTCTTTCAAAGTTGAATCCCAGGTTGACAGAAGAGAGAGATTTCTTTTTGCCTACTGTAATTTGCTATATTTTTTTCTGCATTATCTTATTATGCATAATCACAAAGCATTATCTCATTATGCATCACCAAATTTTCCTGAACTTCTGTTCTCAGTTAATTACCATTATTCGGTTTCATTAATTTTATCTGCAGATAATCTTTGCTCCAGCTCCCAAGTCAGCTAAACTAAAGGATACTTCAGTGTACCCTTTTAGATGAAAACTAACTGACATTCTTCTGTAGCTCTCAGAAAACTGTGATCAGAACTGTTTTACAAACCCCAGTATTGTAGAAGCCATCACAAAAACCAGACATGGGTCTGCTGAATGTGAGGCTTGGACTGAAGAATCTCCAGAGCCCCATCTAGACTCAGCTATTCCATACTTGTGTGGTTCTATTTAACTGAGACCATTCTGTGCCAGGGACGGTAATCTGCTACACATTACAGTTATTATTAACACTTTACTGCATTTTTTTCCAAGTCTGGTCTAGATTACACAGAAAACAAATTAGTCTCTCTTATTATGAAGTATTATATTATATCGTAACTAATAAAGATGGCACAGAACAGGGTAGTAAATGTTGGGCTTGAGAGAGAATGCATGGATGGAAATGGATGAAGGTGTCCAGCAACAATTGCTTCTTCACTGCAAAAGGAGCTTTCTGAAAAGCAGGCTAATTTGTTGGTAGTCTGAAATTTTTACTTCTGAATTAGAGTGTTGAACAATGCTGCTGGTGGCAGAAAGGTGCTTCAAGTGAAGAAGTCACTTTCAGACTTCAGAACAAGCTGCTTTGTCACATGTTCTTACAGTTCTTGTGGATATAAAAGGAGAGCAGGATGACAGATGATGACATGGAGCAGGGATGTGCTATTGGAAAGACTTCCAGAAACCTCTGGTTTATTTAAGAATATTGTATTGGAGTGGAAGAAGCATTGTTAGCAGGTACTGTAATGAAAATCAGGATATCCTGCCCACTACAGAAATCACAGACTACAGGAAGGTGGACATCTGTAACATAGTGTGATTTTTATAAATTCAAACATATACAGATGACAATTAATATAAGTCCTTCCCTTGGAACATTCTAGCAGCTGCTGTAAATAGTAAAACGTGCAATGTTTTAAGTAATTCACTTATCTAATGCTTGAGGATACTTTTTTTTTCCCCCATGTCGTTTCTACCCTGATTCTTTTTCCTGCCCTGCTGAAAGAAATAGAGGACAATTATTTTCCCTCCCAGTTTTAGTGAGAAAAGCCTGCTCTCAAAGTTCAGCTGAAGGATTTTTTTTTTTGGAGGGGCTGCAAAAAAGCAGAGGGTTGGCAGTTCAAATGCAGTGAGGAACTTTGGGGCTAATTATATATTAAAGGCAAGGTAAAAGCCTCAGGAGAGGAGTTATTGAGTCTGATCCCTGTATTTCTGTATCTTTGCCTTTCCCTTTCCCTCATGCTTCAGTTGCTTTCCTCTTTCACTGCAAAGGATTAAGATGTAGAGAAGAAGATTTGACAGGATGAATTTCTCTCAGCACTGCCCTTCAGGAGTTCAGTAACTATAGCTGTAGAATTAGGACTTAACCTTACAGTTGTTATAAAAAACCCAGACCCCGAGTGGCAAAGAGTTACAAAAGTTTTATTGAGAACAATAAAAAATTTTGCAAAGCAAAAGGGACAGCCATGGGAGCGTGGCCAAATGCCAGAGGCTTGTGCACAAAATGGTGGCTCCACTTTTTATACCCCTGGTGTTGCATCAGCTTTATGCATATTTATTTTGATTTTACATAGTCTTGCCCCACGTCACTTTTTTCGGCACTGACGTAGTTTTGTCATTGTGGTCATCAGGGTTACCACTGGATGAAGTTCTACTCCTTTTAAAGTCGTATCTCAAAGGTTTGGCTAGCAACAGGCTGTCCAATGTAAACTCATAAACCCACACTACAACATACAAAACCATCCTCGTGAAAACCACCCTCACAACTAGGCCATGTAGAAACATCAACCACTTTATAACACATATCATTAATATTAACAACATTATAATATTTGATATCAATTCATTTAAGACCCTGTGAAAGCCAATTCTCATTAACTCGTTTCTCACACAGTTACAGGTAATTTTAGGTTTTTAAACAACTAATTTGATTTTGTGATGTATAAGTAGAATGAAATAGGCTGTGTGCTTACACTTGGCCAAATCAGCTTTACAGAGAATGCACATTACCTCGTGCACTGTGTATTCATAAGACAGAGCTGTGCATGAGCTATTATTAACTCAACCAGCAGCACACTCTCCTCCAGTCTAATAATCTAGTGAATCATCTATTTCATGCTGTTACAATTTCATAATTGCATCTTCATTCATTTACTCAAGAGAAAAACAAAGCAATTTAGGCAGTCCAAAACAAAAAGCGTTATGAGTTCTGCTCAGCTTCTAATAAATTACAATAATATGGTTACCTAACACATTATTTAGAAAGTTAATCCACAAGTGCCAGAGGTTTATGTCCATAAAGCAGACGGAGGAGTCCTTCAGCTTTATTCCAATGAAGGGACAGAGTCTATCGGGCCCCACGCCCGCGGGCTTTTCTCTCTCGAGGTTTCAGAGGGCACAGCCTCCCTTTTATCCCAAACTCCCGGCCACACGTGTCCCTCTTCCTTCCCACATCGGCTGAGCTGCTGGGAAGGCACAGCCTCCACATATTCCCCCCTGAACCTGGCATTTTACCCCAAAGTTCAGCCTTGTGCAGACCGTTGTCTGTTCCAGGAGCCCAAACTGCCTGGGTCCGGTAAGGAACCTGCTGCCCAAAGTCAGCAGAGACATTCAGACCCACTCCAAAGACGTTAACATCACTTCACCCATTAATTGTTTGTAAAGACATCAGCACACATCTTTCCTCTCATTAAGCAGTTGAAAGTAGAGCAATGGAGCGAGTTGTTACGGATTTTTACATTTGCCAGAGAACTGTGCCTTTTTCACGAGGCTGGCCAGAAGGTGGGAGTGCAGGGAGGGTTGCACAGTAGCTTCTGCTATGTTCCAAATGAAGTAGCTTTTCCCTAGAAAGCCTCATGCTCCGTTTCATTTCACCACCACCTTCCTTGAAGGCTGAGCTGAGCTAGGGCTGTTCAGCCTCGAGAGGGGCCCTAATCCATGTCTGTTCCTGTCTACAGGGGGGCTCCGAGCAGGGCCCAGGCTCTGCTCCAGGGAGCCCAGCAACGGCAAATGGCACCAGAGGAACGGGCAGGGACCCGATCCCAGAAAGCTCCCCATACACAGGAGGCAAAAGCCACTGCCCAGGGCAGTGCCCCAGCCCTGAACAGATTGCCCAGAGAGGGTGTGGACTGTCCTCTCATGGGATATTCCATAGTCCTCTGGATGTAATCCTATGCCCTATGCTCTGGGATGGCCCTGCTGGAGCAGGGAGGTGGGACCAGATGAGCCACTGTGGGCCCTCCCAGCCTGACCCCATCCGGTTATTCCATGATTCTGGGCAGGTGATGAGCGAGGCGGTAGTATCTTGTAAAGGGGAGGAAAGAGCACAAAGACCACTCAACAAACGGCACTGCAGGTGTCTCATATTTGCGTAGTGTAGTACAGCACTCTGCTCTCTGCGGAGCCCTTAACAAATGTTTCATGTTCACTCACAGTGACACCCGTGCTTTAGCAGTAGCAGGCAGAGGTCTGGCAGTGGCTGCCAAGGCTGGACAGTCCTGCTGTCACGCAGGCACCAGCCCTTCACCTCACCAAAGCCCCACCGGTGTCACTGGCACGACACAGTGCTGCGGGGACGCTGAGCTGCAAACGGTGCGAGCGCGGAAGGCTCGGGCTGTGTGACTCGACGCGCCCCCTCCATAACCGCCCGGCCCGGCCCAGCGCCGCCCCGCATGGCGCTGCCATCGCCCCCCTCAGCGGGCGGCCTGTGCGCATGCGCTGATACGGGGTGGCCTGAGCCTCAACATGGCGGGTTTGCCACTCTCAAGGTGGCGGTTTAGGAGTTCCCAAGATGGCGATGAGGCCACTCTCAAGATGACGGCTCAGGCACGCCCAAGACGGCGGTGAGGCACTCTTAAGATGGCGACAGGGCCACGCTCAATGTGGCAGCGGGGCCACTCTCAAGGTGGCGCCTGCGCGGAGGACACAAAATGGCGCGGCGCGGGACCTCCTCGCCTCAGAAAGCGCCTGTTCTCCCGCCTGAGGCCGACCCCGCTTCCGCGTTTGCAGCGCGATCTCGCGCGGCGCTTTCCGGCCCGGGGACACGGTGCTGGGGTCGGCGGCGTCGGAGGCGGCCGGACAGCGTCAGGCAGCGGCGGCCCAGCCTCTGTCGCCGTCGCGGCGCGCCGCACAGACACGAGGGCCCCTGACGTAGCGCGGCGCCATGGCGGGTGTGGGGGCGCGGCCGCGGGCCCGGGCCTGGCTCTGAGGGGCTCCCGCCGCCTCCGCCGCATCCCCGCGCTCCCGCCGCCTCTCTGACCCTCCCGCCGCGCTCCGCTCCGCTCCACCCCGCCCCGGCCCGCCGCGGAGATGGCGTCGGGGCTGCGCGCCGCCGGGTTCCCCCCCTGGAAGCGGCACATCGCGGAGGAGCTGCGGCGGCGGGACCGGCTGCAGCGCCAGGCTTTCGAGGAGATCATCGCCCAGTGTAAGCGGGGCCCGGCGGGGGCGCGGCCGAAGTAGCGCTTCTCTTCTCCCTCACCGGTGCCCATCAGTATGTGCAGGGAGGCTGCTCAGTGGGGAGGGTGTGGACTACCTCTCTGGAGGTATTCCAGAACTGGATTCTGTCCGCTGCCGTGTGCTGCGGGATGACCCTGCTTGAGCAGGGAGCTGGGACCTGGTGACCCGCTGCGTCCCTTCCAGCCCGAATCGTTCTGGGATTTCTCCTCTTCCTCAAAAGTGGGAAAGCCGTGGTGGCACAGGGCCCCTGGGGCCTCGCCCGAGCCGTTTTCATGGAACTGTTTGGGACTTGTCTGTAATAACAGGAAAGCTGGACTTTTTGCTTTATCGAGGAAAATATGTAGTTGTTTCAGTTCTCTCAGAGGCTGAAGCGCTTTGTGCTCTGGACAGTGATTGAATGTCTGAATTGTCTGTACAATTCTCGCCCAGTTCCTTGTGGAACCGAGAACAATGTTGCTATTGACCCTGCTAATGGTCTTTTGTAAAATTCGGAGCTATCCAGGGGCCAGCACTCTCTATTCAGGCCTTTCCTGCCCGCCCCTCTCCTGCCTCAGCTGTGTCAGGACAGAAGGGGGGTCCCACACACTGTGGGGGAAGGCAAACGGCAGAGCTGGCTTTGGCCTCTCTGCCTGGCCTGTTCTCCTGGTTGCCATCCTTTGAGGAGCTGTAAAGAGTCTGAACTTTGAACTGTCTCTGTTTTAGGAGATAGCCATGCACCTGAGCAGTTGCTCTCTCTTTCTCTATTAAGCTTTCATATGACCAGTCCCACACAGCATCTGCATTAATGAGGAGCTCCTGGGGCTATAGGTGGGTGTGCCTTAACTTGTTGAGATCAAAGAGGAGGGAGAGCACACTGATGTGGTGGAGAACACACCACTGATGTGGTGGAGGCTCATGCAGCGTGTGGCTGTGTCAGAGTAATTTAAGGGGCTAGATCACAGCTAGTGATCTATGCAGGAGAAGATGGGAATCTGGATTTGCTTTCTGGTTGTCTTAAGTGCACTTTTTTTGCTCCTGCAGATAACAAGCTGCTGGAGAAGTCAGACCTTCATGCAGTGCTGGCTGATAAGCTTCAAGCAGAAAAATATGACATGCAGAGCAGACATGAGATCAGGTATGTAACATTCCTTTTTTGTCAGTAGCTGTCTGTTGTACACCTTGTGACCTGAACCCCTGTTTGATGCCTCACACAAACAGCTCCTGGATCCCTACAGTGACTTGGCATACAACAAGCTGAAATTCTGTTACACTAAATACAACTTAGAGCTGTGTCTAAGCCTGTGATGAAGTTACAGTATGTTTAGAGTGTGCAGCACAGAAGGATCAGGTTTGGGAAGGAAGCTGATTTATCGCAAACTCATGGAACAGAGGTGGACCACAATGAGCTGCTGCTCCTGGTCTGTTTGCTTTGTAACACTCACAGTGTTTTCCTGCTCTTCCTAATGAGTATAGGATGATTTAATGGCTTCGTTTCTTTCAATCTGTGTCATCACTTGAAAGGGGAGAACAGAAATAAACCATGATTGCAAAGTGTCAGTCCTAAGTAAGCACCAGATGCCAAAAGGAAGGTGTTTTGTGCTTGCTTTTTAGGAGTTGGGATTTCTTGGGAAGCTTCCTGCCTAACCTGGGAGTAGCACTAGTGCTGAAGGCAGGGCTTGTGCTGCTGGTTCTGCTGGTGGTTGACTGCACAGCAAACCATGTGCCAGAAGTGTCCCTTGGACAGCCTGTCTGTTCCACAGGTGAAGGCTGGCCAGCTCTGCCCTCAGTGTATCTGAAGAGAAGGCAGGGCCAAGGAGCTCAGAATTCCTACTTGTGTAAGAATTGCTTCCTCTGTTGAGGTTCTTTTTGCTCTTGTCCTGAAACCAGAACCCCTCTACAGCAGGGAACTGTATGAGCATGTCCAGTTGGGATGCAAAACAAATCAGTATAGCAGAGAAGGAAGAACTGCTGGGTTTACAGGAATTGCAGGCAAAACTCCAGGAGGCTGGAGTTAACACCCATCTGAAAGTTCCTGAAAGCTTTCTGATGGCTGCAGCTGTCTTGAACAATTTCAGTTTGTGGGAATTGTGTTCTGGCTGAATGCCAGATCTAAGAAATGATGCTGGACTAAATGTGGATGAGAAGAAAGCATCTGAAAGTAAACACTCAGCTGAACTCTGATACTGAGCTCAGTATATGACAGGTGTTTGAAACAGAATTACTTTTCTAATCCTAGATAGCTGAGGAAAAGTGTTTTTAGTTCCCTCAAGGCCAAGGAGTAGTATCTAGTTGTGGCTATAGGAGCCATAGGATGTGTTGGCTATTACCACAGGACTTGGCTTCTTGTATGGCTGCACAGATTTTTTTGGAAATGCAGTTAGTGCAGCATTAATTCAGTGAGGGGTTGGTTTGTTGTTTTTTGAGAAGACCTTTAGGTTGCTGATATCTGTGAGGCATTCGGATGGATTACCTGTTTCCCCCTGGACTGTTACAACACAAAATGACTGCAGAAAGGGATGCAGTTACCTTGTTCTGTTTGTCTGATATAAGGGTGTTGAAGTTAAAATTATTTTTTAAAAAGCTGTAATTCAAAATATAGCTGATAATGTGCTCAGAGTCTGTGTGTGTATAGGCTTTCAAAAAAGCTTGGTTTTCTTTCTTCCTGTCTCTGTGCTTTCAGAGACATGAGTGATAAATGTTACATTCTATAGTTGCTTGGGGCAGAGGGTGATATAAATATTCTGATATGTAAAAATTCAAGATTATCTCACAGTAATAGTGTTGGAAAACACAATTAGTAATCAGTTCAAAATTTATGCACAAAAAGAGTATAGTCAGGCCAATGGAGAAGTGACTTATCACACCTGGGACTGTAAACCCAAGGGCCTGGGAATAATCCCTTGGTTTCCTGGCTTTTGGTTCTGTACCCTCTCCATACATCTTGCATCTTCAAGGTTCACCAGCCTCCTCCATGAACAAATCATGGTGGTAAAATATTTGTAACTGTTCCAGAATTTAGAGAGTGTACTTCTAAGAATCAGTCGTCTTCATGCAAATTTAAACAAAGGCTAGTTATCTTCCCTTGCAGTTTGAGTTCTGGTTTAGAAATGTACAAAAAATGAATCTAGTCCTTAGGAGATGTAACTTCCCAGTACTGTGTGATGGCCTTTTGGCTGGTGAAGAGTGTGTGGTGCAGAAGCCAGCTGTGGCTTGGTTTGTTACAAGTCACCTGTGTCCCCGGAGTACAGAGCATCCAAGGGAGGCAATGTCTGGACCCTGGCAAAGGCACAGAAACAACTGGATTCTAGTTTGGGACATCTCTTCTTCTTCTCTGTCCAATTGCAGCCCAGGACATGATGGCACATGGAATGATGCTCAGCTGCAGGAACTGGCCCAGCTGAAGATAAAACACCAAGAGGAGCTGACTGAGCTGCACAAGAAACGTGGCGAGGTCGGAAAGTCTTCTTATGTTCTCTGTGGTTCATATGTGACCTTTTGGGAGCCTGACCATGATTTTACCAGGCTCATTAATCATTTTTTCCTCCTTTCATCTAGAGCCTTTTTAAGCTTCCCCAATTTTTGATGATTAAAATCAACCATACATGAGCTGGTCTGTAATACTGTCACCAGGAGATGAGAGCTTACATTGTCAGCATAGCATGATTTTTAAGTGCTAATTTTTCTGCTTCATTAATAGGTTTTTAGTTGTATTAGAGGAGGAAGGAACTGATCTGGGCCACAGAGCTGTATATGGCTAGTAATTTGGAAAGACTTAGAATGAGTGGGGCATAGGGGGCTGTGTGTGGTTTCACTGGTCTCACTTTGCAGCACCACTTCTGTGGCAGTGCACAAAGTAAACAAGCACCAGCCAAGGTTGAAAGAGCCACAGTGCTAGGCTGGAAAGGGGAAGGGGATGCTGTTTCAGAGCCCAGGAGTTTTGTAACGATGACACTTGGGCCTGGAAGAGAGGAAAAAACAGGGGTCTTGGATTTGTGTTTTGGGAGTTTTTTTGACCAGGAGGTACAGAATTTCAACAGCAGAATTGGATTTTTAAAAGCACAACAGTGGACTGAATGAGTCTTGAATCTGAATAGGACTGCACACTTGCATAACGAAAAGGTGTAAATGGCCTGGAAAATGCTGTCATGCTCCTTTGATCACACCCCACTGGAGGTGTGGAGAAGCTCCAGTGTCAGCAATTCTGAGCTTTCTGAAGAGGAGATGGTTTGTTTTCTATAGGGGGTGTGGACCAAGTGGTTACACCACTCAGAATGCTTTCTTTGCTCTCAACCTGGTGTCCTAAAACCACTTACACAGGCAGGTACTCTTCGCAGAAATCAGTCTTCCTTCTTCTTGGGCAGCTGAGGCTGTGCTGCCAGGTAAGCCACGAGCTGGCAGCTGCAGCTCTGCAGCATTGGCCTCTGCCTCTCTGTTCCCTGTGCTCTGCAGGCACTCCACCAGCAACTTCCTCTGTGAGAAAACTCTTGGTGGCACCTGTGTTCACAGTGAGAGCTGTGTGTCTCCTGAAATGGCTGTCCTGGCCATGACAAGACGATTTGTTTCTTGGTTGTCAGTACTCATTTGTTGTTTACTTGACAATTTTTAATTTCTGTGTTGGTTTTTACACTATTAAAATTTCTTCCTAATATACATTCTGTTTGATCTGACTATTAATGAACCTTTTTGAGGGAACAGAGTGAGACATCAAAGGAGAGCAGCTTTTTGACAATTCATTTTTGAAAGTGGTTTTTCTGATTTAATGACCTGTGTAGCAGATCTGCATAGAAGGCTGTGGTAAAAACAACCTGAAATGTGTGAGCATGGATTAGTCTGTGCTTGCACTGAAGGCTCCTCAGTGTGTTATCCACTGACATCCCTGCAATTTGTAATGAAATTTTCTCCTCTCCCCAGCTGGCCCAGTCTGTAATCGATTTGAACAACCAAATGCAGCAGAAGGACAAAGAGATGCAGATGAACGAAGCCAAGTGAGTAAGAACTGTTTTGTCTGTGACCAGACTTCTGATGGAGTTCTTTATTGGAGTTATGATATTCTCTAGGAGTCTTAGCCCAGGGCTAAAAATGCCTTTGTGAAGCATTGTGTAAACAGCACAAGGGAGATGGCACAGGTCCCAAAGAAGGTCATCATGGTTTTGTATGTTTTGTTGCCATTCCAGGATTGCAGAGTATTTGCAAAGGATTTCTGAACTGGAAACAGAGTGCCAGGAATTGCGTAGCAAACTGCAAGATCTTGAGCGAGCTAATCAGACACTGAAAGATGAATATGATGCTCTCCAGATCACCTTCAATGCCTTGGAGGAGAAACTAAGGAAAACTACTGAAGACAACCAGGAGCTGGTCTCACGTTGGATGGCAGAGAAAGCACAAGAAGCCAATCGTTTGAATGCAGAAAATGAAAAGGATTCAAGGTGAGATCCATGACCTTTGTTAGATAAAACTGATGTATTTTTCTGTTATGAGTGCATAGGATAAAACCAGATTTAGTTTTGACCTCTGAGATCTCTATTCTTGCACAACACAGTAAGAGTCCAGAACTTTTTTTCTTTTTCCAGACAACACAGACTGACACTTCATGAAAACATTCCTGTCTTTTAAATGAATAAAACATGTTCTTTTGTTTCTTCGGCAACATTTAACTGTGTGCTGAAGATCATAAATCAGATAGAAACTGTGGGGTTTTGCTGTTAGTAGATTTGGACTTCTCTTGTTCATATTGCATCTTACACTGCTCCTAGTTTTATCCTTTTTTGACGTGACTAACTTCAGTTTTTTGCATTCCTCAGGAATGAGCATGTGCCATGAGACTGAGCTGTGTAAAACTTACTGCAAAAGTAATTTGTATGGCTTTTTTTCCTTGCAAAAGAATTTTTCTTCTGAATTGTTTCAGCTTACTTGCCAGCTAATGATAACCTGGTGACTGACCTATATTACAAGTCTCACAGTAGCTGGCAGTTTTGTATTAGCTTCACTAACATAATCATTATTTTGGCAAGTTCTTGCTCTCCAAGCTAATGGATATTCATATGGATCATAAAGGACCATAGGTTCACTTTGCCTTACTGCCTCACTTGAGTGATCTTGTCCTTTCCTACTCACAGTAAGGAAACTGCCTCTGTTGCTCAGAGTATCTCAAAAAGCAGGATAAAATTAGAGTAGGGGACTGTTATGTGTGGGTTTTTTGTTGTTGTTGTTGTTGTTTGGGTGGGTTTGGTTTTTTGGTGGTTTTTTTTTTGTTTTTTGTTTTGTTTGTTTTTTAATCTTATGAGGCCCATCAAAACTCTGCAGAGTAGCTTTTGGAATGAGATTAAGGAAATGTTGTTTTTCTTTTTTAATAACCTTGGATTCTCTTTCTTAGGAGACGCCAGGCCAGGCTGCAGAAGGAGCTGGCAGAAGCTGCCAAAGAGCCCTTGCCTGTTGAACCGTAAGCACTCTTGATTTATAGAGTCTCTTTCATCAGTTTATGCCTCAGGTTTATGCAGATGCATGATAAATGGTATCTTTGTTACTCCTAAGTTGGGTGATGTAGAGGAGTGTTTGAACATCTCGTGTAAAGTCAGAAATGTGCAGTAACTCTCCCTACCTGAACTTACAGAAGAAGGAGCTCTTTTAGGACTGAAAATAGATGCTTGGACCTAAAATCCCAGGAATGGTTCATATGGTCAATAGATGATGTTAGAACAAATGCTTTTATGCTGAGATATGTGCCTTTGGTCTTTGAGATAGTTTTTAATGAAATTATTACTCTGGAGATGCCTGGATTTTAAAATGTTAGACTACAAATATGCTCAAAGATTTCCTGTAGGAACAGGTTCTGAGAGAATTAACCTGGGTGAAAATACGTGGCTTCCATACTGGCAGGGATTTTTTGTCTAAGGGAAAAACAGTGGAGTGCTTTCCTGGTAGGCTGAAGAGGAATCCCTCTAGTTCCTTGTTCTTGCCCTGCTGTGTGTGGCTCTGGGTGGTGTTGGATCAGGTGGCTGAAGTGGGCAGTGGGAGCTGTGTGTGCTCTGAGCTGGGCTGATCAGGGTGTTTGTGTTTGCCTGGTCCATAGCAGCTGCATCTGATGCTCTGTTCTGGGGCCCTGCTGAGTGGTGCCAGAGCAGCCTGCAGGGTTTTTCTGGAGATCTTTTCTCTTCATGTTCATATCACAGAGTCATGCTAAGCGCTCTGCTGCAAGCCCTTGCGAAGGACAGAAGCAGTGCATCCCTCTGGAAGGGGGGCTGTGGGAAAGGCTGGGAGAGGGAGGAAGAGCATGTGGAAAGGGAGTATGAGACACCCTATAGCATAATTGCTTCTGTATACTTTATATACATATACATATACTTCTGTATATGGCTTTGATTTCTTTTTTTGTGTTGCGTAAATGTGCTGCTTACTGAAGGGGAAAACTGCACCATTTCAGAGGGTGTGCCCTGGTGTTTATATTTACTTAAAAATACATTGTGAATGTGGAAAGTTCTTTGCTACACATAGTTTCAATAGCAGAAACTTTGGATTTTTAAAAAGAAATATTGGCAGAACTTGATAGTACTTTATTGAAACACCCGCATGATACCTTCAATCAACTAATATATTTTCCATAGTTTTTTCATGTATACTTTCCTCCAAAATCTTGGAATTGAAAGTGCAACTATGTTCTGAAATGAGAGATTACAAATGGTTTCGTCCTTTTAAATGCTTTTGCAGCTGAGTGTTGTCTGATGGCACAAATTGGTTATTTAAATGCTGAATTTAAACTTCTCTTCAGTCAAATGGCATTAGGTTAGTAAAGTGTGTTTAAAAATAGTTTGTCCTGCAAAATCAGCAGTGGAGGAAATATCATCATTGAAGGAAAAAATACTAGGCTGTCAGAGATTCCCCTAATGGGGGAAATCTTCAGCATTAGCTGAGTAATTTAGCTGGATTAATTGATTATATATGGGTTGGAACCTCACACTTGTGTTCAGTTGACCACCAATGCTTAAATGGAGTGGGCAAAACCAGCTCTCGTACTTAATGGTGCAACACCTGAAGTACAACAGTGTAGAAAGTATCGGGGTGTCTTTGGTGTAGGTGGAGCAGGAAAATTCAGTCATCCTCTTGTGCTTTTTTTAACACTTGTTTGTTTTGAAACAGCAAAAAAGATGCTGATATCACCTATACTTAGTGTTGCAGTAACTCATGTTTTTATTCTTCTGTAACTGTTCAGCAAATATCATTCACTCTTTAGTGAAGCCTTGCTCAGGTGTGATGGGTTGTTACAATGCTGTATGTAGTTAGTGCTACAGGCTAAATAAGATGCCTGTAGTAAAGAGAATCCTGAAAGGAGGTCTGAAAACAGAAACAGGGGGATGTGGAAATCCAGCCCTCCTGTCAGTGAAGTGGAATTGGCAGCTGGAAAGAAAAAACCTGAAATTTAGTTGCTGTCTGTATGTGTTTTCAGACACGGTGTGTTGAGTTACATCTCTGGCAGCGGCAGTTGCATCAGTGTGTGTTATGTGGATCTGCTGTGTGGTGCTACAGCTTCATAAACCTGGGGTGCACTGGGCATGGACACTGACAGGCCCTGGAACAGTGCCATCCTGTCAGTTCATGCTGTCAGTGGCTGATTGAAAAGGAGGTGTTTTCTCTCACTTCAGCAGGGATGATGATATTGAAGTGCTTGCAGATGAAACCTCTGACACAGCTGAGGAAACCTCTCCAGTGCGAGCTGTCAGCCGGACGTCCAGGTTTGTGACCGAGACCTTCTTGTAGCATGTCACCGAGGAAGAACAAGGGGCATAGTAGAGCTGGAACAATGCTAGGAATGTAACTTAGGTTACTAGTTGCCTTTAGGTGGAACACAGTTTAGTGCTTCTACTAGAGCAGTAGGAAACTCATGTGCTGTGTTCTCTGTTGCCCTGCTTTAGATGTGCTGGTTTTCCTTTGCTGTTTTAACTAAATTACCCTAGTGCCTGAAAAACCTTTGTTTAATCTTTAAAACAAATGTTTAAAAACTATATAGTTGATAACATGGGTATTACAATGCCTGTTGTTTTATGCCTCCATTACTCTGCAAGATATGTGATTTCACAAATAGCTGGGTTTATCTGAAATGCTGAAAATAATCTTCACGTAGATTAAATGCATCTTGTTCTTCTCTAAAATAGCAGTGAGTGGAAAGTAAGAGGTAGTTACATGAGATCATGGATTAATTTGATTGAAGCTTCAGACTTGGCAGATTCTTCTATCTAAACCCAGCAATTCACAGGGTGAGGTTGAGGAACACTGAAGAAACTTCACCCACAAAATGTGTTCTGAGTTGTAGTTACTGATGACTTCTGCACTGATGCCTGCCTTGGTGTTCTCTGTCTCTGGGCTGGGTCTGAGGGGAGGGAGTCATTTCGGAGACATGTTGCTATGAAATGTGTTTGTGTTGATCTTTATATGGAGAAGCTATTCACAAGGTTTAAACCTGTCCTCCCCTCCTTCAGTAAGCGACTCTCCCAGCCAGCTGGAGGCCTTCTGGACTCTATCAGTAATATCTTTGGGTAGGTTAGAACACTTTCACCTCCTTGTTTTGTTTATTGGTTTCAATGTACACCAAAATCTTGGTGATGCAGGGAATGCAAACAAGTATTTTCAGCCTTCCTTCTAGCTTCTGCCTTTCTTTTTTTTTTCTTTTTTGTTCTCCTCAACTTCCTGTTTCTTCCATCTTGCCGTGTGCTGACCTCTGACCTTTCCCTCCAGTCTGTCTGAGTCTCCCCTTTTGGGACATCAGTCTTCTGATACTGCCAGGTGAAAACATTATCCGCTCTTAGTCCAGCATGTGATTGTATTCCATTGAGGTAACATGGAACCCAGCTGCATTGTGCTGATTAGATTCTGCAGTTGATAACTCTGGTTAGAAAGAATGTACAGTGAGAGAGGCAATGAGTCCCTCTTTGTGGAGAGAATACATGGGGTTTGCTCTTACTTTCCACTGCACTTTGCTCCTTTAGTAGGGTTATTTAAAATAAATCGCTGGGTTCTGGGCTTAGTATCCAGCGTGGATCCAGTCCTTTTAAGCTAAGCTGTGCAGTAGGTGGATTTCTTTACTTAAATGGAGTAGCCCAAGTTTTGGAACAGAGCATTTTGCTGCCTGGGGTGTAGTGCTGAAATGGTGCTGAGTTTTCCTAGACATAATGAAGTAGCTGCAGCCAGTCCCAGGTTTCTCTTCCTATTGAAAACATTAAAACACTGCTCCAAAATGAAGTCAGTAATCAGTTCAGGTAACTTATGTGGTGAACTGTAAAATATCTAAAGCCACAAGTGAATATGGTGTTACATGACAAATGTAGTTTTTGAAAGACGGGATTAAAAAAAAGATCTTAAAAGCACCTTCCCCCATTTTTTACTTTCTGTACTGACTAGTTAATTGACAGGTAGAGATCAGGATGAACTCAAGAGAAACAGTGTTAATTTCTCATTTTAAAATGTTTCTGCTTTGTTTCATCTCAGGAGGCGTTCTCTGTCCTCATTCCCTGCACCCCAGGATAATGCAGAGCCACATCCAGGTGCCAGTAAAGAAGTGAGAGTGCCCACTACTGCCATATGTGTCTTTGTGAGTAGAATTCTCTGCTCTGCCCTTCTTTGTTCTGGTTTTGGAGGAAGAGAAGCCCCTATGTGGGGACTGATATCCTGAGACTTTCTATTAGCACTGCCAAACAGGAAGGAATTCTTGGTTTGGTAGAAGCATTCATTCCATTTAATTCTTAGCCCAATCTTTCTCAGAACCAGTGTGCTCGATGTCTGTCTTACTGAGGTCGATGATGACAAAGAAGTTTTCTGAGGGCACAGGGAAATTCCACCCCATTACCCCTTTGGCTCCCAGCAGTCCCTGTTCTATCACGCCGTAGTAGAGCTGTGATTGAGGAAGAGATTGCTGACAGTCTGGGATTAATTCAGTTCCAGTTCTCCACAGTAAAGGGAGTTGTGGTACCAAATATAATCCAACAAACCTGGTGAAGACGAGCTCATGGTGATGGGGTGTCCTCATTTGCTGTGCATGATCAAAGGTTTTCAAGCTGAGACCTCCTTTATGTGTTCTTTTACCTCACAAAGCCAAACTTAAGTTTCCATGTAGGGCATTGTCTTGTGACTAAAGGAAGTTGTCTTGTAATGCAGCTGCTCATTTGAACATGCCTCTGGAACTTTCTTGGGCATTCCAGAGCATCCAGCTCTGGATTTTTCATGGATATTAAATGACTGATTTTCTTCATCCAGAGTATCAGTGTGGCTCACTGCAGCAGGGAAGCACGTGTATTCTTGCCTGCCCTGTTACCATATTCTGTAGTGGAAGTTGTGGGTGGAGGGAGTAGCAATGTCACCTCAAGTAAGAAAAGGGTCATGACTGAAATGGCAGCTGGAACTGGCTTGAATAGGGGATATCAGGGGAAGAGATGTTAGGCTTTGGCCCCAGTGTTTTGAGCCCAGGTGGAGGGTCAAGACATGTCTGGGTCTGGCAGAGCATTCCAGGAATTAATGCAGGGGTCCTGTGGCAGAGGTTTGGCAAATGCAGGGAGCAGACTGGGCTCACCTTTGGAGAAGCAAGTAGGAGGTGGTAAAGGTAGTCACTTCAGGAATCATTCCCAGGCATAGCTTCTAGCCAAGGCCTTTCACCAGTTTTGTTGTGAATGGCTCCTCTGCATTTGCAGAAAGATCAGGTTTGAAGTGTGATTGAAGCTTTAAATATGAGCTGGCAGACCACATTCAAGCAACAAGTTCCATAAAAATGCAGGTTTCCAGAAAAGCTTGTTTTGAAAGAGCAGTTACTGAAAATACTTTAAAAATTATTACAATTGTGGTGGTAATACGGTGTGGGTAAGTAGTATAAAGCTGTGAAATGAATAGAGGAATAAAAAAGGAATTAATCTTAAAATTCTCATAGGTTTTAAAAGTTCAAGAATTCAGAACATTAAGCTGTGAGAAGCAGGGGTGCTGAGGGGTCAGTGCATCTGCAGAGAGGAGGCACAGCTTAAGCCCAAGTCCTCTCCAAGCAGGTGCTGTCACACTTGTACTCATACTGCAGAATCACCAACACACCCAGTGAATGCAGTGCATCTGCTCTGCTGTTTCCTAGCAGACTTGCTTAACTCAAGCCTGACTTGATTGTTCCATGGTTGCATGAACTGATTGGATCATGTTCCGTGGCTGTCTCTAGATGGAGGAATGAAAAATTACTTTCCTTCTACAGCACATCACCTGTTACTGTTTTTTGTCCTGTCCTTTCCTTATTTTTTTTTCTGGTGTGACTTAAGAGCCTAAGCTTAGGAAGCATTATAAGGTTTTTGGTAGTTTGTTATCACTGCTGAGTCCTTGCTGCTGTTTTTCTTGATGTGCCTTTGTTTTTTTCTTGAGATAAGGATCAGCCTTTTTGCTGTCTGTACACCACCATCCACAGCAGAGTTTGTCTGTGGCTTTCTTTCCTATGTACTGCTGAAAGATGCACAGCTGTGATTCTGTGTAACCTTTAAGTTCTGTAGCTCTCTGACCTGTGTGTTATGGGTGTGTGCTAATTCCCTTTTGGGTGGCTGTTCTGTTCCTTGCCCTCCTCAGGATGCACATGATGGGGAAGTGAATGCGGTGCAGTTCAGCCCTGGCTCACGGTTACTAGCAACAGGAGGCATGGACCGGAGGGTTAAGCTTTGGGAAGTCTTGGGAGGTAAACCTTTTTGCTTTGGGGTATGGTGGGATGCTAAATAAACTCATATTATGGGTCACTATGTGTCAACTTCTGTTCTAATCCTTTGCTCAAGTTTTTCTTCATCTTTCTCTGTGCAGATAGGTGTGAGCTCAAAGGTTCCCTCTCTGGCAGTAATGCTGGGATTACAAGCATAGAATTTGATAGTGCTGTGAGTATCTGTGCAATATTCACTGTTTGTAATTGGGAATAAATTAATGGAATTATGTTGTTCTCTACTATCATTTCCATTCTAATTGAAAAGTTACCTAAGAAATTAGTTAAAACATGAAAGTAGCTGAAAGTAGTTAAAATTATACAAAAGCTCTTTATTTGATAAGATGCAGTCTGTAATTCTGATCCTTGCTTTACAATTCAGATGATGATATGCAGCTCAGACATTGGCTGTTACAGATTTTTGTGTAAAGTAAGAAATCAGCTTTCCACTGTAGCTGGTATAGCAGCACAGAAGGAGCAAATACACAGGGGCTTTATTTCTGTGAAGTTTTTTTTCATAAGTGCTTTATTGAGGTCTGTGATGAATAGTAAAAGGTCTGATTATCCCAAGACTTGCAGTTCCATGCCCTCTTCTCCCAGCAGTTTCTCGGCAGCCATGGCACAGCAATGGTGTGGCTGGCAGAGTGTTTGCTGACAGTGTGAGATGTGCTCAGGTCATGTTCACCTGGAGCAGCGGAGACATGACTGAGATCAGCATCCAACAGTCCTGCTTGAAGGAGTTTGGGGTCTTGGATTGGTCTAACTGGACATGTGATCTGACTTTTCTGCTGAGACCTCTTCCACAGCACAAAGCTGATAAAATTTCTGCCATTTGGTGGTTCTATGTGCTAAATTTTGATACACACCCAGGAGGATCCTTCTTTTGGACATTGACCAGCTCATTAGAGATGTGCTGCTATTCTGCAGGAGAAACTAGTCCTGAGGTTTGGCAAGTTGCTTGAACATATTTGCTGTGAGAATTGCCTGGGTGAGATGCCAAAGGATCACAAGGATTCAGGAAAGTCTTTTGTGATGGACAGGAGTGCAAGTATAAATTTTGTGGTGGCCATTCTCCACCATAGGTGACTTGTGGGAGCCCTAAGCCTAAAGCCATGAACAAATTGATTTCTCTTTCCTCAGGCAGATTTCGATTTTGAAATATTAGCTTAAAATGCTAGAATTTTAATGAAAATTGCAAGAATCAGGCTAATTCCACTCAGACTTTTCTAAGCAGTGGGGGTAGATGATGCAGGGCTTTTTCCCTCTGGGAAAAAAACCCCAAACAAACAAAAAAGAGGAAAACAACTCCACAACGGATGAGGGTAAACTAGAACACATTTTCTCACTGCAGCAGAAGGGAAAGATCTATGTCCTTTTTCTGGTCTGGCTGTTGTTATAATTGATATATATTATTCTTTTTATAATCTATAGCCATGATTCTACAAAGCTTCCTATTTTGGTGAGAAGCAGGTGCCATAGCCCTTTGGGAAGGATTACATTAGCTTTCCTTACTGGCATTTGCTATTGTGGTTCTGGTTTTATTCCATTTTTCTTTTGACCAAATAGCACTAATATGGTTTTAATGGTTTATTGGAAATATTTGAATTTGGTTTGCATATCGACTAGCAGAAGGAATTTTAAAGGAATCTTATATTCACAGGGTTCTTACCTCTTAGCAGCTTCAAATGACTTTGCCAGCAGAATCTGGACAGTTGATGACAATCGATTACGGGTGAGTCTTGTGAGGCAAAGCAGTGCACAGGGTGTTTCTGTCTTGTATTCCCAGTTTTGTCTAATGGGGATATGACAGTTTTGGAAGTTGGTCATTTACAGATATTCTTAGTAGTTCTTCTTGTTGAGAGGTTCTTTATCTCTTGAAGGTCTTCACAGCAAGACCGAAAATACAGTGTTGATCTCCACACAGCCTTGCAGGAAGCTCCAGTTATTGTGTATTTTCCCAATACGACCCCCCACTAGAAAAGCCTTGCCACTTAAAGTGTGTGTACACTTTTGTGTACCCCTCTGGGGAACTTTAAATGCTTCTTATGATTTGTGGTGAGCCACCTCAGTGTTTCAGCCTCTCTCAAA
Organism: Dicaeum eximium; assembly: GCA_013396995.1. Taxonomy (NCBI): domain Eukaryota; kingdom Metazoa; phylum Chordata; class Aves; order Passeriformes; family Dicaeidae; genus Dicaeum; species Dicaeum eximium. The sequence continues at coordinate 58,401 of VWZP01005239.1, forward strand.
AGACAGGCTGCTGAAAAGCACTTTGCGGAAGACAAAGAGGGACTTTTGTTTTAAGTCAGGAGCAGCATTCTTGCAAAGGAGCCCTCTGCCTGGCTGTCCAAGGTAGCAAGCCTCAACATGTTGCACATCATCCTCAGTGTCTTTTGAAAGGTTCCTCCTTTCCTCCCAAATACTTTGTACTCATAGTCTTCTCTAACACTTGGCTCTGATTTGAAAATAATCCTTTGATAGACCAAAAGAAAAGTTTCACAGCTTTCCAAGAGCTTTTTAAAATTGTCATTTCCTATGTACACTTTTCCTCAACTTTTTATTTTAGTAAGATGCTACTTTGATGTTCAAATCTTCTGACATTTCAGTGTTGGTTATAACCAACTGTAATTCATTGGGTAGTTCTCAGTGTGGAGATGTCAAGTCTCAGGAAAGTGAGAGTACCAGTTCTTTTGCACCTTCTCTTTGGCTGCAAAACCAACTATTGGATGTGAATTATACTGAATACAAGTTTAGCAGACATAGATTACTCACTGCAAAAGGTTAGTTACACCTGCAAACATTCACATAATCTTTCTGTAATTCTTTGGAGTGCGTTCATTGTTTCTGAGATTAAATAGTCTTCTTTGTTTTGTGTGAGTGTGAGCACTGTGGACTTTTCATGGCTTTCACCTAAGCAGGAGGTAGTAAAGCTGGAATCACTGTAAACTTTGCCAAAACTCCCTACCTAAATGCAGATACCTGTATGTGATGTCTGTGCAGCAGGGACAGAAGAGAGATGCAGAGTGGAAGATAGATCCTCCTTGCTGGAGTTTGTGTTCCTTTCTTAAGGCAAGGTGGTCTTTTGGGGATGATGTTTTGTGTATCAGGTTTGGGATTTTTTTCCAAAACTTAGCTCCCATTTCTTTCCATTCTTAAGGGCTTTTATTTTGTGTTTCCCCAAGCCCAGATTGCTTTGTGTAATTTGATACTCTGTTGAGTATTTTAAAAAAAAATCTATCTACAAAAATTTGTCTTGTTTTTCGTAACTCTTACTTGAGTAATTCATTGTCTGTTTTGTGATTTAGTATGTCAATGTTGAGCAATTCTAAGTTAATGTGGTTCATGTTCTCAGCCCCAGAGAGCCTCCCTCTGCACTTAAAGAAGCTGCTGTAGGGAGTTTTTCTGAAATCCCTGGTTGTCTCAGCTTTCAGGCTTTAAGATGTAATAACGGTTGAGACTCCATACCCTGTTGTGTCCTTGAGGGGGAAGCTCCATATGAAAGCAGAAAGGCACAATTTCCATTTTCAGCATGCCTTAACCCCTTGCTTTGTCCTGCAAGGCTGTGTTGCAGTTGCCATCTGTCTGTGAAATACAGGTGTACAGAGTGTTGAGGTAGGAGCTGGCAGTTCCCGAGTAACTGTAGAAACTGCAGCAAAAGGTGACCTGCGTTTCCCAGCTCCAGGCTGGACTCTGATAATTACCACTGCTACTCAATGGTGATCTCTGTTTAACTGTAATAGATGTTTTTTCTGCCAAGCAATGCAGGAGACATGCAAATTAAAATTTGAGCAAGTGGAAATACTCAGTTTCACCATGTCCATCTCTTGTCCCCAGCACACCCTGACTGGTCACAGTGGTAAAGTTCTGTCAGCCAAGTTCTTGCTGGACAATGCACGTATTGTTTCGGGAAGTCACGACCGGACCCTCAAGCTCTGGGACCTCCGCAGCAAAGTTTGTAAGGAAGCCTAACTTCTGCCTTTCACCCATGTTTTGTGATTCTGCTGAATGTTAGTGGCAGTCTGGTGTCAGATCACCAGAATTATTGAATCTTTTTGCCAGTATAAAAATAGAAAAAGCTAACTGTCATCCCATGTTCTGTTATTCTTTAAGTAACTGAATTCTTTCTGCCTGTTACCTGAGTCAGAAACCAGTGCAGGAAGCACTGTTAATGCTATTACACTGAGAGCAGCTGTTTTTGGGAGTGTTCTTTGTTACCAGTCTGGGTATGGGTATTTTAGTCTTCCACTAAAAACTTGGAGCCAGGCCAGGTTTTTAACCCTGAGGTGGATGGAAGTGTCTCTTGGAAACTTACAAAAATTTCATCATCTCAAATGAAGGAATTGCTAGGATCTAGGTTTTTCTTTGGGACAAACACCTTATTTCCTTGGTTTTTCTCCTACTGGGGGCTCTTAAACCTGCTTGCACTGAGATAGCATTTGAGATTCAAAGTTACCTTGATGCCTGAATTGCAAACATAGGTCAAGGAGACAGATTCATGTTGTTTAACAGTAGCAAATTACAGCTGGCTAAATATGAAGTGGAATAAAGCAGCTGTCATGGGAACATTTAAAGTCCCAGCAAAGGAGATTGAGAAGGGCAGAGAGGTTGAAGACTTAATCAGGATTATTTTAAGACAGTTTGCCCTGTGCCACTCCTTGGGCACAGCTCTGTGTGGCCACTGTATTGGAGGGCAGGGTTTAGGGATTGTTTTCTGTCTCGATTTTCATCAGTTTGGACAATGTGAATTTAAGTGTGTCATCGTTGGTTTCTCCTTTTTAGGTATAAAAACAGTGTTTGCAGGATCTAGCTGCAATGACATTGTGTGTACTGAGCAGTGTGTAATGAGTGGACATTTTGATAAGAAAATTCGTTTCTGGGACATCAGGTAAAACTATTGTAGGAGAGCTTGTGTTGTAGGAGTGGTTATGGGTTTGCTGTCACATTAATCTGAAGTAGGGAACTCTTCCTGAACTTGGCAGCTGAGGAGACTGTTATAAAAGTGGCAAAAGGCCATAAAAGAGATTTTTTTTTACTCCTTTTATGCTGTTGGTATTGCAGGTTTGGGTTTTTGGTTGTTTTTTTTTTTTTTTCTCCTTTGGTTTGATTTTGGTGGGGTCTTTTGTGTGGTTTTTTTTTTTGTTTGGTTTGGTTTTTTTGGGATGCCAATTATTTTCTGAAAAGACAGCCTGCTTGCTAGTAAATATTTTTCATTGGTCAGTACTTGCTGTTCTAGGATGGGGTTGTGAGGAAAGTAGTGTCTTAACTGTTTGCTGGAAAGGCTATCCAAAAGGTGGGATCCAGCTTGGGAAAGAAACAAAATGTAAGAATAAACCAATAATCCTTTTTCTTCTATTCCACGTTGGGACAAGTCAGAGTCTTGATGCACTGGTTTGGTTTCTGGACCCTAGTTAACTGCCTTCTTTTTTTTTTTTCCCCCCTGCTTTCCATCTTTAGGACTGAAAGCATAGTAAAAGAGCTGGAGTTGCTTGGAAGAATCACAGCTCTGGACCTGAACCCGGAGCGAACAGAGCTCCTGACGTGTTCCCGTGATGATCTACTCAAGATCATTGATCTGCGGGTCAGTGCTGTCAAGCAGACGTTCAGGTGAGTGAATTCTTCACAGGACCACTGTGAGATTCAGGATCTTGTATTGTGGGGTCCCTTAATGCTGGAGTGGTTTTCAGGACCTCTGTGAAGAGAGCAGTCTCCTCTCTTTTTTTTTTTACATGGCAAGGTTCTCTAGAATGTCTAGAATTAGCAAAGATCTGCTCTAATGGATCTTCTCATGTTTCTCTTTAAAAAAGACAGCTTGGCTTAGAAGTCTGTGTTCTAAGGAAAATTCTTTCTAAAAGAAAGAATTTCTTAAGGTGCCATTGAGAGAAGGGTGTATGAGAAACATGAATTGGGATAAAGGGATGCTGGAGTTTATTCTGAACCATGCAGAAACCCGTAACATTGTCTTCAGTAATTATCTCTTCTCATAAATGAGTTAACAGTTACCTGATTCTAACTTTCCAGTGCCCAGGGATTCAAATGTGGCTCTGACTGGACGAGAGTTGTGTTCAGGTAAGGTCAGACATAAGCAAGATACCTCATGAACCTTGCCCCAGCTAAACTGAGTGATTCTTGGTGCTTGGCTGTGCTGGTCCCCAGTTACAGCTCGAAAAACTGGGGCAGAGTTTGTAATTTGTTCAAGGTTACCTCTTGGTCAAACCAGAATGTATCTCTAAATATTGATCCAATGTCTTGGAAATGGTCTGATTTCAAAGTGCTTTCTCCTCCTAGTATTAGCAGGTGATAACACATAACTCCTAAAAGACTATTTAATGCCACGTTGCTTGCTTAGGAAGTTGTGGGTGGAATGATAATGTGTGCTGAAAATTGCTGACTTGAAAATTGTTCTTTGCCTTCTGCACCTGGTTTGATCTCACAGCCCTGATGGTAACTATGTGGCTGCTGGCTCAGCTGATGGGGCCCTCTACATTTGGAATGTGCTTACTGGGAAATTGGAGAGGACGCTTGCAAAGCATCACAGGTGAGGGAAGTGGGACATGCAGCCTAGGGTGGGGATCTGGGTTGTGGATCTTGCTGAGCTATCAGAAAGTTGGAGTTGTACAGCTTTGCAACTTTTATTGGCATGTGAGAATTATTAATATGCAAAGTCTTTGTGGATTCATGGCAGTATTCTGTAGATTGAATTAGATTAGATTTGTTGTTATCTTGTTAAACTGAGATATGATTCTAATAAAGTGCACTCAATACATTTTGAAGAAACTGTACCTCCCTCAGACTTAGTAAAAGCCCAAGTCTCTTGAGATATGAGAAAGTGGGAATTTTTAAAGTTGGTAATAAGAGTATTACAGTATTTCATTCCAGTACTGAGTGCTGTTGTGGAATTCATCTTTCTTGTAAACTTACTCTTGCCTTCCCTTTCAGTTCTTCTATCAATGCAGTCACGTGGTCACCAGCGGGTGCCCACGTGGTCAGTGTGGACAAAGGAAACAAGGCTGTGCTGTGGTCTGAGTTTTGACTGATGGAGGGTGAAAGGCTGTGTGTGGTGGTGCTGCTCTGTGGCTGCACGGCGTGGAGACCCGAGCCCAGATCCATCCCGAGTCAGGACATTGACAAGCACGTGGGCTTTGCTTTCCAGAGGGAAGTTCTAAAGCAATGGAGAAAGGAGCCTGAGTCAGAGGCTGCTCATGGCCATAACTGCACTGTGGCACTTGGACTCAGAATGGGATTAGCTGTTGTAGTTGGAGAATGCTACTTAGTCATGCCTTTACATGCAGTATCTATGCACCGCGTGGAGCTGAAGATACTAGCGGGGTTCCTTACCAGACAGCTGTGCCAAATATCCTGTCACACAAATGTATCTACAGCACTTCTGAGGTGGAAACTTTGGAAAGAAGTCATTGTGTATGCTGACTTAAAGCATGTTCTGTCTCCTGTGTTCTGTTCTGGTGGCCTAGTTCAGGCATGGGGTGAGAAGATCCTGAAACACATCCTAGGCAGTTTGAAGTGTTGGAACAGCTTTTAAAGAGAGTCTCCCATGGCTCTGACAGCTCTGCCTTTGAGTCATCAACTCAGTTTGGATCTGTTCTGATCCTGGCATGGGCTCTCCAGCACTGTCACGTGAACTCTGTGTATCGGTTCTTGAGGCAACGGTTTGTTCTTCAGGATTTGTGCACCCTTGTGTTGAAATGCCCTTCAACAGCTCGGGCATCACAGAATAGGAGGTTTTTTTAATCTTTTTGTACCACAGGCAGTTTGGTTACTGGGTGTGAGGAGGGAGCTAAGCTTGTTGAGGTTGTTGCAGAAGTTATGCTGCAGTGATGAGGAATGTAGTAATCCTGTGACTTCAGTCCTGGAATACAGATGTTTGGTCCCTTTTTCTGTTCATCCGTCCTGTCCTGGCGGCTGTCAGTACACAGGGGAGCAGTGGCATCAAATCCCAAACCCATTGTTTTGGTGCTGGCAATTCCAGGCCACTTGCCCCATTCTTGAGCACATGTGCAATATTCCCATTTGCGCTGGAGCCCTCTGTGGTACGGGGCGGTGTCGTAGCTCTGTCCCTGCTCTGGTACCCTGATCCATGATGTGTCTGAGTGTGAGCTACCTGGCATATCTTTATCCAGCCAAACCTTCCCACATCATCTGGGCCTCAAGACAAGCCACCAGCGTTTTATTGCCTTTTTATTTGCACTTTAATTTCTTCTTTCCCGATAGTGTTTTACTATGGAAGTGTGTTCTGTGGAGGGGCTGGGTTGGGGGAGCTGGTCTGACAGGCTCCCTCTAACCCAGCCTTTCATTCAGACACTTTCTCCAGAGGGGAATTAGAGTATATGGGGCAAAGTTTTTATTTATTCAGCTGCCCATACAAACTTGACTGTAAATAAACTTGTTCTGCTTTTAAAACCCCACACTGGTCTGATTTATTTATTTATTTGTGCATCTGTGTGCCAGATCTTGTTTGGAATGAGTGCAGAGGGGGACCTGAAATACCATTTTCCTGGTGAATTTTGGGATTTGGTGTAGAGGGGGGAAAAGGATAATGCTCTTAGCTTGGGGTTAGATGTCCTGCATTTGCAGCCTGGGCTTGCCCTGTCTCAGTAGTCCTGCCTTGAGACGAAAGTCTTGCCTCGTTGTACAACTGCCTCTGTCTCTGTCCTTGAAAGATTGATGTATTGTTGGATGTTTTAGATAAACTACTGAAATGAGGAAATCAGGATCTGTATTTCAAACACTGCTAAAAATAGGTGTCTTTTTCTGCTGTGAGACTTTTACTGCTACCTTGTCAAGTTTTTAAGAGGGGAATACGAGTTGCACGTTTCTTTAAAAACACAAAAACCTTGTTGCAGATGTTGCTCTGGTTCCAGCTTTAGAGTAATGAAGCAAAGTCTTCAGCTCTTCAGTGTACAAATTTCATAACTAATAGCCGTCTCTGGCCCACCCTCCTTTTTTCATAAGAAAATAAGATTTTATCCAGCTCATGGAAGTGAGAACTGTAGCAAAAATGAGAAGTTGGCCTTCTGAACAGTTTCTAAATGCAAGATATGTTTTCTTCTGCCTGTTGCAGTGGCATATGGTCCTTGAAAAGGCACCTGCCTTGAGTCCAGGTGACCTTGGTTACTGCAGGAAAGCAGATCACAAAGTGGCAAGTCAGCATGATGAAAGATTATTGGGAGATTAGCATAATAAAAACTGCAGGCTCTGCTGAGGAGGATCAGAATGGGTTTAGGATATTTATAATTTAGACTGCTACACATGTGTTTTTCTACAGCATGCACACAGATCTTACCCAAAGGGCTTTGTTAGGCCCATTGATGCTGTTATGAAGCAGGTTAATAGTGCTGAAGGATAATGGCCACTTAGCTAAATCCTTAAGCATTTTAGATTAAAGTTCCTTAGCACCAAGGTATGTTAAAAATTCTAGTGAGCGATTCTAGCATTTCTTTTTTTCCTGTATTTTGATTGCTTCTATTGCCTCCTTTTCTGCTTCAGCCTGCAGAGGGAAGAAGAGCAAATGAAGGTACCTGCAGTGCAGAGGTGGCTGTAGCAGTTTTGCTGCCAGAGGTGGAGCTGCCCTTCAAGTGGATTTGGGGGTGGGTTGGACATATTTCTCTGGATTAAGAGTGCACTGGGAGCATGTGTAACAGAGAAGCTGTTTCCAAGATCCCCTGAAGATGTTTGCAGTGGTACATGTACCAACAAGAATGCTCATCCTCTCCTGGAGAGCTAATAACCCTGCAGTGGCTGCAGCACAGACTAGTACTAAACCAGCTTCCCCCCTTCTCCTTTTGCAAAGTGTGACTGAGTTTCATCTCTGTGGTTTCTTCCTTACTTCCTACAATAAGGCCATGACTTTCCTTCTGCAGCATTGGCATGTGTGAATTTCTATGGTTCCAGCCTGGCCGGTTGGTGTTTGCCAGAGCTGATTAGACAGAGTAGTGATTAAGCTCTCCAAATAATCCACCTCCAGTTAAAATGTTGCTGGAACCCTGAAAGACCTGAGGAACATTAGTTCTGTCACCCTTTTTTTTTTTGCAAGGTTGCTTGAGCTGGGGGGAGCTGCTAGGCTGGCAAGTGGACCAGATATCATGTGATCCTTGTAATCAAACGAGCAGATGCAGCCAGAGGAAGGCTACAGCTGTTCTGCAGCTCACCAGCCAAAAGTTAACACATAACTTTTGTGCAAAATACCAGGGCCAAATTCACTGGTGGGGGGAAAACTACTCTTGGAAGATGAAGGAACAGAAAAGCTGAAGTTAATTCAAATATCTGTGTTTCTTAAATCCCAGATGTTGTGCCTTTGTAAATAAATTGAGGAGGGGATAGTACAAGCCAGCAGTGTATTGTTTTACATCAACATGTCAGTTGGCTGCTGGTGAAGCAGTAATAGATAAATTGCTTAGTGATCATGAGAACAGTGCATTGTTCTCAGTGTTTGACAGTCCATCAAAATGGCATTTTAGTGGTTTATAAACTCCCTTTTTCATAAATGGCTCTTGTCTGTTCAGTTTCTTACCAGGCTGCATGTCTTGCAGCCCTAGGAAGGGGGAGATAGAGCTTTAGAATAAACTGCTTTCAGTAGCTGTCCTGTGCTACATAAATCTGTAGTCTTTGCAAACATGTGAATAGGACCTTGTAGACCTCTTCACTGACTACCTGAGTGTCCTCAGGTAATGCCTTGTTGTTGCTGACTTAACCACTTCCCAGCTGAATCTTAGCCCAGGTACAATATTTGCTCTTGGAGAGGGATTAATTATTGAAATCCTGGATGGACGCAACTGGAGATGAGCTTTCAAATCCCCTACAAATTGTCATCCTTGTTTGTGAAGAGGGCAGTAGTTCCCTGTGGTAGATGCAAAGAAGCATAGGACACAGCTGCCTCGAAAAATTCATCTTTCTTCAATAATTTAGAAGTTCCCATCACTGTCTGTGGAAGCTCCTGTGCCATTTGGAACACAGCAAGGTATTTAATGTTATTTGCTTATGTGTTTCTTTGAGTCTACAGCATATCTAGTCAGCAACAAATTCTGGTCTGGGCTTGAAAAACCTACTCAGTAAAAATAGAAATGCTTACATATGTATGGTGTGTTTGTAATGTCTGCTTTGCATTGTTTTCAGCTTTCCAAGAAGCCAAGTCTTTCCTTTTTCTATGGTTTGTTGTCTGCAAATAGGCCTTAGAAACTGTTTTACTCTTGAAGCAGTTTTTAAATGGGAAAGCAAGCTGAAAAATAGAATGGGAGCAAATTGCAAGGACAGTCATACTCCATCAGAGCTGAGGTCTATCTAACACAGTGCTCTCATTCCCACAGCTCTGATGGTGAGGAGTGTAAGCACAGGGTATGTGTGGTGTCATCCTTTCCTGACGCTGCTCCTCTGCTTCAGAATCTTCCAGGGTTGAGGTTGCTCCTGGATCCTTGCCCAACAGCTGCCAAAAGTCTTTTTCCCTGTGAATGTGTTTAATCCTGTGATTCAGTTCATATTGGTGATTTCCAGAGCCACCTTGACTCTTCTGTTAACTGGGGAAATGCTTCACCTTTTTTTAAATTTGCCATCTTACCATTAACTGGATGCTATTTTTTGACTTACAACAAAATGAAAAGCTAATCGCTCTGCTTTGCACCACTTAGGGTTTCTGGACTTCTCTCTCTGGATATTCTTGTGCCCTTGTGGTCTCCCCTTTCTCTTCTTCCCTTCTCTTCTTTTTTCCACTATTTCTCTTTTTTTTCCCCCATTCTCTTCCCCCCCACCCCGCCCACCCCCCCACCTTTTCTCTTCCTCCTTATTTTTCTCCTCCTGAAGAATTTTTATTCCATATGTTTTATTCCATATGTTTTATTCCATATGTTTTCTACCCCTCAGGTGCAAGCTGTTCCCTACCTCTAAGTATAATTGTTGCCTTTCTGGGCAGGTGGCTGGACTGTTCTGTCCTTATGGTGCATTCTGGTTTGAACTCAGTGCTACTCTGCCCATAATGGGTTGCTCTGGGTTCTGGTTGAGGAAAATGCAACAAGACAGATGAGTTCTCATTTGGGGGTTGGTCTGACTCCTTATCAACACAAATCACCTTTGTAACTTTTAGACAGAGCCACCATTTGGATGTGTGAGGGGGTCTGAAACAGCACAGGAGCACAGTGCTTTACCGACTGCTTTTATCTCATCCACCTCTTTTCCCAGGCGTCTGGTGCAGGACATTTTGGGACAGAAAAGCTTCATTCACCCACAGTCACATCCCTGTCTTTGACCATGAGCTGTCCTGAGTCTCAAAAGACCAGGATTGGTGGGAAGAATGCTGATTCTCCTCAAAAACAAGTTATCTTCAGAAAAAGCACCCATGACAAAGCTGTGAGTACAGTAATAATGGGCTTATTTAGGTTTGAGTTTTACCTGTAGTCAGGCTGGAGACTTACTAGAAAGCTCCTTCCTTTATTTTTTTCTGAAGAAGGAGCATGAACCCAAATTACCACTAAGTTTGAGGAGATGATGTAAACAGTTTTTAGGTCAAATTTTTCATGTGTTATAACAAGAGAAGGCAGCTCACCTCACTCTCCTCCTGGGTTGTACTTCTACTGGTAAGTCTTTAAAACAAAGCTGATTCATTGTCTTTCCAACCCGACAGCACCAAAAATCTTTAAATCTACACTTCTTTGTCCCATGCACAAGTATTTGTGCTGTACCTTTGGGAGCTGGTCTAGATCAGGTCTTCAGTTCTGATTCCTGCATGTGAGTAATCCTGTTGAGTCTGGTGGGGGTTGCATGTTGTCTCCTTCCCTCAAGAACCACAAACATTTTGTAGTTCAGCTGTGGTCATCCTCTCCCAACAGCTGACCATCTACCTGGGAAAGCGGGACTTCATTGACAACATAGGGAATGTGGAACCTGTAGGTAAGTCCACAAGGTTATGTGCTGCTCTTCCTGCTCTCAACCCTGCTTTTATCTATGTTAATCTTGATTTTTTTTTCCCTTTCTTTCAGATGGTGTTGTTTTGGTGGATCCTGCTCTTATCAAAGGGAAAAAAGGTTTGAGGTTTTATGCAATGTATGTCTCAGAAATTATCTTTCTGAGTGAGTTGCTAAGGTAGAACCTTTTTATTCTTTTAAGGATACAAATGTAACTCTCTTCCCCAGTGAATGGGCTTCTTATCAATGCAATGTCTGTTGTTAGACATGGGATGAGTACTCAGTCACTTATGCAAGTCTTGAAATGAGTTTCCATGTCTCCTTGAGGCAGGAGATGTCCTCATCCCAGCATGGCTTCACCATTATCCTGGGGCATGTCTCACCTGTCCTGTGCTTCCTCCCAGTGTTTGTGTCCCTCACCTGCGTGTTCCGCTACGGCCGGGAGGACATTGATGTGATTGGCCTTGCCTTCCGCCGGGACCTGTTCTTCTCCAGGGTCCAGGTGTACCCACCTGCTGACAAGCCAGAGTCTCTCACCCTCCTGCAGGAATCTCTGCTAAAGAAGTTGGGGAAAAATGCTTATCCCTTTTTCTTTACAGTAAGTCTTTCAGAAGAGCCTCTGATTCTCTTCTTGTCTGTACTTACCAGGCTGTGATGGACTGGTGGTGGACTGAAGATAGGAATTAATAGTGAATTCATGTTCTGCAAGTTTCAATTTTGAGTGACAGGTGGTGTTATTACCAATGTTTTTCTTTCTTCTTGCAATCCTGAGAGGTAAAGTGCAAGAAGATTCTAACTGTGCACTGATCACAGCACTGTGAAAAGTGCTTTTTTAAAAAAGGCAAGGGAATTTGCAATGGCTTTATGCTAGCAACAGCCTCCTATATCCTTGCCTTCCCGTTCCTGAGAGGCTGGAATACTTTTTACCATTGCCCCAGTGCCAAATCCTTTTCCTTTAAAAACTTTGGGAATCAAATAAGGAGATGAAAAAGTCTTTACCAGCTGTTGTCAGCAAATGACAGTGACTGCCAAATTCTAACAGGAAATCTTTCCAGTGCTGTCAGTCATATGTCTGTCTTAGTGTTCCTGAGGAAGATTCACATTGTGCATGGTCTTTTTTTTTTTTCCCTTGACTTTTAAAGTATTTTTGGAAGAAAGGGACTTGTTCATAAAGGCAAGTATACTAGCCAGAATTCCAAAGGATTTCTGCATTTCAATGAGTGACCCTTTGTCTTCAGGACTGCTTTTGTGAGCGGTATGTTACCTTAAACATCTGAGTACTGTTGCTTTGGGGCATTTTCTCTTCTTCCTCCCACAGTTTCCAGATTACCTGCCTTGTTCAGTCTGTCTGCAGCCTGCACCTCGTGATGTTGATAAGGTGAGGCCAGTGGGACACTTGTGCTTATCATGGTTAAGGAAAGTCAGATGGAAAAAAAATGTGAATTTTTTTAGCTTCAGAGTAGGGGAAGGTGATACTGATTTTACGGTGCTGTGCCACAAATGTCAAGGTCTAAGGACTACAAGTATGTGTCACAGAATTGGAGTTGAAATCCTCACAATAAGAAAGGGAATCCAAACAAATAGCAGCAAGACTACAAAATCTGCAGTGCTGTAGCTTCTTTAAGACTATCACATGATTTGTGGGTTGGCTGTACATAAAATGATTGTGGCTTTGAAGCTACATGAAAGAAAAGGAGACTGAGTGCCTAAAAGCTCACAGATTGCTATAAATAACATGTGTTAAGACCTGCCCTGAATTAAATGCAGAGAAGAGCTGGCTTGTACGTATGTGTAAACAGAACAAAAACCTTGTAGTAAAAGTCACAAAATAATTATATGTTCTGCAAGATTTCTGATACTATTAAAAATATTCCTTTTATACTTGACTGGATGCTTGTCTGGACAGCAGAACTAGGCAATTAGCCAGGCAAAGTGAGATGAGGGTCATAGAATCTAGTGCAAAAAGGATAACCTGTGTTTTATGCCAGGGAATGATATTCTAGCAAAAATGTCTCTGTAGAGAATTACCTGGGACTCACACCGGTGCCCCACGATGCTATAAACCTGTTAAAGCAAAGGTTAGCTCAGTGTGATCACTTCCACTCCTTAGAGGCTGGTTTTGGCATTACAAAGCCAACTCAGAAATTCAGTTTAGAAACCCAGGGTGGGCCAGAGAGTGTGGCACACTGGTCAGTCTTATGATGTGACCTATCCAGGGCTGGTCTCACAGGAAGCCTTTCAGAGGCTGGGATTTAAGCCTCATTTACCAGAAGCACTGTAGAACAGGTGGATGTGCCAACACTGGTTGCCAGGGATGTGTGTGACAGTGGTGGGAAGCCAGAATAATTTGCAGCTGGCAGGAGTCTGCCAATTTCTGGTGTGCAGAAAGATACTGAAACATCTGTAGATGTTCCTGTCTTCTGATCCTGATTTCACAGCTGTCCTTTCTCTCTCTGGCAGACTTGTGGGGTGGACTTTGAGGTGAAAGCTTTCTCAACAGAAAATGTGGAAGAGAGAATTCATAGGAGGTAACAGGATGTGTCTCTCTTCAGCTTTGCCTTAAAGGGGTGGGTGGTCCAGTGATGTACCTTGGTTGTTTGCTCAGCTTTGCCCCCCTTGTCAGTGACTTCCCAGGTGTGAGCACATGGGAATGCAGAACTCCTGCCTCTGCCAAGCACTGGGTGTCACCATGTTGTCCTCTGCTGCTTCCCAGGAATTCTGCACGTCTGCTGATCCGTAAAGTGCAGTATGCTCCTGAGAAGCCAGGACCCCAGCCTTGTGCAGAGACCACCTGGCAGTTCTTCATGTCCAGCAAGCCCCTGCACCTGAAAGTTTGCCTCAGTAAAGAGGTGAGGGGGCGTTTGCCCTGGGGCTGGGGACATCGTGGTATCTGCAGGCCAATGGGCATTTTGCTGCTTTCTCAGCTGAGACTGACTTGTCCCAGCACCCAAGGGCTCTAATGTAATTTCTGTCAGTGGCTACTGCTAGGGGTGGTTGAAACCCTGTTACCAAACACATTTGAAGACATTAAAGGAGGGGTCATGAACTGCTACGAGGAGTCATCTTCCCCTATTTAGCTTCTGTGAGGTGTAATCTGGGGGAACTAAAGGGGTTAGGGCTTGGAAGAAGTCTCCTGGCTGGATTTCTGAGCATCACATTCCTTCTAGGTATACTACCATGGTGAGCCCATTCCAGTCACTGTCACCATCAACAACAACACAGAGAAAACAGTGAAGAAGATCAAAGTCCAGGGTATGTTTTTACTGTTGCTTGGGATTCTTTGAGTGCAATAGGACTGAAAGAGAGACAGAATTTAGTGCTTGTAACAGTTCAAGAAGGCAGCTGGGGATATCAGTGCATGCACACACCTGAGTGTCTGCTTTCTTCTTTCTCCCTCAGTGGAGCAGGTGGCCAATGTGGTGCTGTACTCCAGTGACTTCTATACCAAAGTGGTGGCTGCTGAGGAAGCACAGTGAGTGAATGCTCCTGCTCCTTCACACCCTTTTAATTACCCTAGGCATCAGTAATGAGAGGTTCTCACACTTACAGTCTGGCAGTTCCCTGCTGTTACAGTGCTCTCTCCTCTTACCTTACGTGTGTGCCGCACCACTCATACTCTCTAGATGCAGCTGGTTCCCTTTTCACAGAGCAGCAGAGACCCTCATGTTTTTTCAGAGAATGGGGATATTGCAGAAGAGGTTTGAAGAGTAATTACCTGCTAGACAAGCTTAGTGGTGGTGGTGGATGGTTCCAAATTGCTGGAAATCTTTAAATAGAGATGCAACACTTTTCTGAAAGGTGCTTCTATTTGAGTGGAACTCATGGACACTTGCTTGATCAAAAGCATTTCATTTGGTTTCTTCTGACCTGACAAAGCCCACAGAAACCTTGAGTCTGTAGATGTTATGGAGAACCACCTGCTTCTTTCCCCTGTACTGGCAGTGCAGCTCTGAACCTCACACTGTGAGGACGGTTGGGCATACCCAGGTACTTCTCTGGTGTTCTGCTCTCTAGCTTAGGGACATGTTCTCCATTCAGTATTAGTATTCTCAACTAGGATCCATTTGTCCTAATTCAGAGCTTTGCAGCACAGAGATGTGGCCTCAAGTTGCACATCAGGAGGATATTAGGAAAAATAGATGTGGCACTTGGGGGCATGGTTCACCGGTGGTCTTGGCAGTGTTGGGTTAATGGTTGAACTTGATAATCTTAAAGGACTTTTCCAACCTAAACTATTCTATTATTCTGTGTTTTTGACCTACCTTTCTGCCTTAATGTGAAATTAAGCATCTTCTATAAGTGCTTGTTTTTCTCTGCTGATTATAAAAGGAACTTGCTGACTAGATTAAAGGTGGACATCTGTATTGTTGACAACTGAATTTTCACAGATCAATTTCTCTCCTTTTGGGCAGCTTTGTAATCTGTTTTGAAATTCTCCTAGTTAGGTGTGTAACAAACCAGTGTATGTCTTCCCTTCTTACTTTCAGGGAAAAGGTGCAGCCAAACAGCAGCCTGACCAAGACACTGACACTTCTGCCCTTGCTTGCAAATAACCGGGAGACACGGGAAATAGCTCTAGATGGAAAACTGAAGGATGAGGACACCAACTTGGCTTCCAGTACTATGTGAGTGGAGTTTTAAATGGTCCCAGGTAATGGGAGAGTTAGAGAGAAGAGGGGAGCCTGGAAGAGACACTCCCCTCAGGACTTGCAAAGTTGTGGCTGGATGGGTGGATGCAGCACCGTCGCTAATGCCATCATGTTCCTTCAGGATGAATGGTGATCACACATCTGGTTCACAGACCTGTGCCCGAGGCTTGCCTGCCCTCCCACATCCAGAATGTTCCCCTAGTTCTTGTACCAGGTGTGTGATGCTATACTGCTGTGCCACTTCACACTGCTCTCTGTTTCCTCTGGCAGCATTAAGGATGGAATAGACAAGACAGTGATGGGGATTCTGGTTTCCTACAAGATCAAAGTGAAGCTCACTGTTCCAGGGTAAGCATAACACACTTTTTGCTACATCTGCCTGGAGTTAAGGGAGGAGGGAGTGTGTTTATGTCATTGATGGTTGAGGAGAGACCAGAACAGTCCACCCCAAGGGAAGGGGCACATGTTATAGAATATGAGGCTCCCTATAAAACATAAATTGCCTGGAAAACAGTCTTGGTCTATCCATAGAACTTGTCCTGATCCAAACTGTTTGTATAACTCTCCTTAGATACCATATAACTTTATGGTTGAAGTAGGAGCCTCTGGTTTGCATTGCAATTTTTGTTTCAAAGCCATAATCTATTTTGTGAGAAGTGCGGTGAAACTTTGTGTGAACCTCTTATATTGGCATTGCTGTTCTCCCACATTAGAAGGTGGAAACCTCTGCCTGAGAGTCATAAATACTGTAGCTCAGGTTCTGTACTCAGCCAGCTTTCTGGGTAAAGCTGATGTTATCAACATGAGCTATATCCAGGATAGAGTGCACAAAAGGACAAGGATAGTGACTCTCAGTTGATGCTCGTCACAGTTTACATTTGTATTTCATTCATCTGTCCTTCGTTCTAATATAAAAATGCATCAAAGATTTGCCTAAAGCATGATAAAATGCCTGCTGCCTTCTGTGGCCATCCACTTGCCTTTTGGCTCTTGGAAAAGGGGCCATGCCCCAACACTTGGTCAGGAGTCCAAAAACTTAGACTTTTTCTCCATGGGAATGACATGAGAAAGTAAGACTACCTTTTCTAAAAACAAGTTCAGCTGAATTTGTGGCAAGTAGAGAACAGTACATAAGGAAAGTGATTTCAGTAGTCCACCAATTAAACAGCACTTACTGGAGCACCAGAATAGAAAGGCATTAAATATTCTTTGTTTTTCTCCATGTTTTCTTTTGTAGCATGCTGGGAGACCTCACTTCCAGGTAAATGTCATCTTCCTTTTCAAACTACGCAGTCCTAGTTGTTAGTTCGTCTTTTTATTCTCTTTCTTACTGCCATTCCCAGCTCCCAAAAAAAAGTAACTGTCCCTTAAGCTGTTAGAAGCAAGTAGTTTGTGGTTCTGCTGTGAAAATGAAGCTATTACAAAAATATGTTCTGATTTTATATACATGCAAGTACATTCAGCACACAATAAACCCAGTCTATGTAAGTGAATATGCCTGGGATATTTGTGGAGAAATCTGAGCTTAACTTTTTTTGAAAGGAAAATTATGGTTAGAAAAATATGAAGGAATGGGTGAAGCTGGAGCTGAGGGCTCAGGCTGGCCTAAGGAGGAAGGAGGCTGAACCAGGCATGTGTGTAGAGCTGTGGATCTGATGCATTCTTTCTTCTCCCTAAAGTGAAGTGGGCACAGAGCTGCCATTTCGTCTCATGCACCCCAAACCTGAGGAAAAGAACCCAGCAGGTCAGTTACACCTGGTTTTTGCCTTTGTTCATTAACAGGCCCTGGTGAGATCTCACCATTAGAGTGATTTGTGCTACAGGAAGCCTTCAGACCTACAAGGCTCCAGTATGGACCTGTTCTATGTGTTTGTGTCTATATATGTGTGTGTGTGTGTATGTATGTATGTATGTATCAACCTCCAGGCACTAAATAACAGAGAGCAGGGATACAAAGATGGGAGAAAATGGAAAAGAGTCATGTTCCCTTTCTTCTTTCATGTATGGAATCATAGCTCAGAGAATAGGGGTTTGAGGAAGCTCTGCACAGTTAAATCTCATGACTGCAGTGCAAAATATCCTACATGAAGCTGTCAGCAATTCCCAGCCAGATTGCTGTAGAAGGAAAAAAGAAAAAAATCTGACATAGAAAATACCTAACACTCGTGAGAATTGTACAAAGCCAAATACTTTTAAGCAAAGTGAAGAGGTGATAAAACTACTGATGATTCTTGATTCCCTGTTATCTTGATGTGGCATTTGCCATGGTGTCTGTGATGTGGCCTTCTTGTTCAGCGGTTATCTACGACGAACATCTCTTCAATGTTAGGTCTCTATGTGGAAGTGGGGGAACTCTATCACAGTATAAGGAGCAAGGCATCTTGAGGCTTGGGATCATATGCCAAAAGCAGAGATTGTCAGGAGCATCCTCCCACTTCCTCAGGCCCTGGCTGGCTCTGTTCGCCAGTGGTGAGCACAGAGATTGCAAGATGCTCACACTAAATCAGAAGTTCCTGTACAGCATCTGAACCCTCTCCTGACCACCAGACACACCAGCTCTTTCCTGCTGGGGCTGTTACAGATGAGCCATCTTGTCCTATCCTCTGTACTGGGACAAAGTTTAGTGGGCTTAAAACAAAAGCCATGGCTGCTTTTGTGCTCCTTTTTATTTTCTTTTTCTCTTTGTGCCCAAACTGACCTAAAGCTGCTGTTTCTAAGAACATGAAACCAGAAAGTGACAATGGAACCTTTGAGAAGAGTTATCCTGAGATAAATGCTTTGGTCTATACTGGAAGCATTAGAAAGGGGTGACTTGAGTCCTTACTGTGTGAAATTGTTGGAGGAATCAAGTGTGAACAATGAGAAGAGAGCTGGTGATCCACTCCACATTGAGATGCTCTGGTTGGGAATTGGGCTTTGCTAATTCTGGGTGTGCTGGAGTGGGCAAAGGTAGGTTTTATCTCTCCTGTAACAGTTGCACTACAGGAAACTCATTTTCCCAGGGAAAGCTCCTGCTGTGAGCAGTGCCAGCACATTCTCTTGGCAGAGAAGTGGTGAGGGTTGGGATGGCACAGGTGATCCCAGGAGTGTGGCTGGTGAGGGCCATCTAGTGCCTCTGGGCAGCTCAGGAGCTTTCATGGACACCAAGGAAAGCTTGAAAATTTCTAATAAGGCTTATCCAAAGGTTTAGGCAACTGTAAAGAATTTTACATTTTAGAGTGGTGTGAATTTTTTTTACATGACCTTTTGGTGTTAAAAATGCCAACAACCCCTTTTTATTATTTTATACTTCTGGCAGAAGAATTTGTAATATGAGAAAAAATGGAAGTCAGGCCATTCTCCCTTCTAAGATAGTTTTCAAAAGAGGGATGATGTACTTCTTTATACAGTACACTCAAAAGGATGTGGGCAGAAGACTTTACAGGGAAAATGGAGACCTGCAATATTTCTCAGATCACTTCCCCCAGCACATCCTCTTACCAGAGGCACAGCCCACATGTTGTTTGCTACATCAAAGTCTTCTAGGAGCTTGCTGTCAGAAGTGTCAGCTATGTTCTATGCATTTTGTACAGATGGAAATACCAGGTTTCTTATAAACTGAAAAAAATAGCAGGTAATTTCAGGAGCTATCCTATGGGAAAGCCCTGCAAATGTTTAACACAGGAAATAAATGCTTTCTCTTAAAAAAAGATACTCTAACACAAGACAAAATTCCTCTGAAGCCTGAATAGCTGACTTGAAAACTGTGCTGGAATGTGGTGTCTGAGCTTATTACAGGGAATAAAACATTCTCCCATATGAAGCTGGTAAACTGAAATGCTTTTCAGCTTTATTGGTTGGTAGTTTTCCATGCACTGTGCTTCATCACTTTACCAGTTGTGAGTTCAGGTTTTTAAATTTTTTCTTCTACAACATTAGCTCATGAACTCTGAGAAACATAATGTGTTTCATTAGTGAAATACCATCTAATTTGGAATCAAGCAAATCCAGGCTAAATTGCAGAGATGAAGCTTCAACAAACAGTGTTTGGACTCTCAAAGGTCCCAAAAGATGGAATTTTTTCCTTGTTGGCTTGTTCAGCAGCCTCTGCAGTGGGTGTAGGCAGAGGTGCATGCACAGGGAGTTTTGAGATCACTCCTTATCTTCTTTTTCCATTCCCTTTTGTTTTTTCTGACAAGTCAGTAGTGACTAGTTTGCCTACTGCACTTTCCTGCTCACTTGACTTCCAGGCATAGCTGGAAGAACAGAAAGAAGTCAGAGCAACCATCCCATGAAGTTAAAGCTGGAGTGGGATTAAAAAATGCCACATATTGTGATTTATTTTGCAGTGGGGGAATATCCTTTTCTCTAGCCAAGGCGATTTATGGCAGAAGTAAAATCAATGCATTTAATCATGCAGGGCTGACTTGAGTACAGAGAACCTCAGAAACATAAGCTTCCCAAGAGCAGGATGTAATTTTTAGGGCCAAGCTGGGGCAAGTGTGATCAAGTGCTGTGTGCTTTGTTTCACAGCAGATGGCTTTGCCCTCTCTAGTTGTCTGGGAGCAAGCTCTGAAGCATTCATCACTCAGTAAACAGCAGGTCTGTCACAGTGCATGCAATATTGCAGATTGCCTGATCTTTCTTCCCTGTGCCTGCAGGAGACAGAAAAGAAGCAGCTTGCTACCTTTCCTTCCCTGTGTTTATCACTTCCTTCTCTTGGTCTTCTGCTAGGCCAGGATTTGCATGTTTCATGTGTGCTGGTTTTGCAACTGTTTTTGGAACCGTGTGGTTCACATGTGGTTATTTTTAGGCAAAGCAGCTTCTGTCACATTTGCAGTCTGTCTGTTCTGCCTGTTGACAAAAAATGTGTAGGGATCTGTTTCTTTTAAAGATAGATTCAAACTGGGCTGTGTCTCTTCATGTTTCCAAAACCTTTCTTGGTCAGCAGTTAGCCCAGAAGTTCCTGCTGAGTTTTCCTCAAGGCTGTGGTCTCAGCATGAGTTCTTTGGTCTGGGGTTTTCCTGCCAATCTTCTGATGTTTTATGTTTTGTGGGCCTATGTCTTGGACACTGGCCTTTGTTTTGGCTGTTGTTCAACAAATGGTCATTTATCTGCTCCCTGATTAAACTTGCACAAAAGGGCTGTTTTCAAGAAACCCAGGAATGCTTTGTCTCTCTAACAGCAAAGCAATACTTTCCCAGTTTTGGTATTGTGACTTTCAGAAATTAGGAAATTTTAAAGCATTGAATGTCTTAGAAAGTTACAAAACCTACTCTCTTTTTCTTTTCTCTCCCATCAAGTTAAGAGAGGTTAAAAGCAAGTTTATACTGAAAATTACCACATGCTATCACTCGAATTATATGGAATAATTTCTGTGGCTGCATAATAAAAACGTCCAGAAAACCCTCCCCTGAGAGGACAATGGTATTCTGGACCCTCCTCAATCCCCCTCCCATCCCAACCCTCAAAACAGTTGCTGGAATGCTAATTAAAAGAAGCAAAAGTCTACCCATTTTCTGAGAATTTTTTGATATTATTATATTAAATAAGCCACAGGACAGGCAGAAAACTCTGGAGTGGACCTGACTCTTGTAAGCCTGCAATTGTAGCATGTTGGAGATACTGTTGCAGCCTGAAGCTGAAGTGGTGCATTTTTTGAATGTAATCTTCCATCTGAGGTGTGTTATAAGCACTACTCTGCTGCCACTCTATATGTGTATTGACTCAGTAATAATTTATCTGACAGTTAAGTGTATGCCCACTTGAAACAATACCTATTTCCCCCCTCACTCCATTTTGTACAATCAGTTTCAAATCACTGGTGGGGATCTTGCTCAGCTTCACCCACATCACTGATATCAGTGTTCCCATAGTAATAAAAATACCTCCAAGAGGGGAAAGAAAGCAGACTAAAGAATAAAAATTGGAGAAAAAATGGAATGAGAAGGATGGATATGTTGGAAATTTTAGAGTTTCTAAAAGTTTCATTTTAAATCCATTTCAATCAAGCACACATGTCCTGAGACTTTCCAGACTTCATCTTGGCTTCTCTCCTGGTCTGGAGAGATGCCATCAGGAGTGTCTTTACATGAGGCATCCTTTGAGGCATTTTGGCTGGAGTGGCCCCCTTTGGTACACTTTTAATGCTGATTTTTCCAGCAGTGCATGTTGCCCTTGATAGCAGTGTGTGTTGTGGATGGGAAATCTCCAGGTAGTGAGTTATCCAGTCACTCAAGTGCCCCAGATCCCTGCTGGCTTCTGTAGAACAAGGGTGCTTTGCTCTCTGACCCAAAGCCAGGAGAAGTAAGCCAAGGAAGTGACTATGCCTTCCTAAAATAACTGTGAGAACAATAAAATCCCTGCAAATACAGTCTTCGGCTTATTTTAGGTTGTGCTGAAACAGCTTTCAAGGAATCCTGCTAGTAAGCAGGATTTGTTATAGTGTGATTAGCAAAGATCCCACTAGAGAAACACAAATGCCAAAGGTCTTGAAACCATTTTTAAGGCAAGATGAAATCAGCAATGTTGCCCCAAAGGCCTTAACCCATCTGATGAGAGATCCTAAGGCATTTCTGTACTTTGACCTCTAATTTTAATACCTTCATGTTTATTGAACAAGAGCATTGTCTTCTCATCAGCTGACTTCTTCAATCACAGTGAGAGAGCAATTAAAGCTGACATCATGTAATGCAAGCACTGTCAGCTCAGAGTCCAGGTGTGTGCACAGATGTCTCCCACAGCTGTGACCATGAGCAAGCCTAGATGGGAAAATCTGTCTTTGTTCCTCAGCCCTTCAGATAGCTTGGGCAGTGTTGCTGGAATACTTTTCCATTTGGGAGATTGAGTCTTGCCTCATCAGGTGTAGTTATGTACATTTTGAGACTTTCTGGAATTCTACTTGTACTGCTGCAAATCCTGCTTCTTGTCTCTGCTATGACTTGTCAGTCTGTATATTTTTTGCATTAAACATTTTGCAAATGTTTTAGCATCAGCTGTTCTGACTACCTGGTGTGTCTTTTTTCCTCCTTTGCTGCATGCTCATGACTGCAGGGAAGGATGGGTAAGTTTCTTTTAGTATTTCACATTCTAGCTAGACTTGTGCATTGACTCTTTTAAAAACTCCTCAAAACTGTCCAAAAATCCCCAGCTTAAAATCCAAAGTGAGCAAGTTACTGTGGCCTGATAAATGACTGCTCTGAGTTAAACAGCAGTGACTGACCATGTGAAGATAGATGAAGAGATTGTGTTTTGCCTAACAGCAGAAACCCACCCAGGAGGGATGTGTTTGTGCTCTATACCTGGAACTGTAAGGAACTTAATATGTTTGACCATGTGCCTCTATTTTAGTGTAGAAGGAATAAGGATGAATTGTTTCACATTTTATTTCTGGACAAAGCCCCTTGCAAGCTCTAGGCTGTTCAGCTAGCTGATAAACATGTATCTGGATTGGACATGATTCAGTACAGATGAAAAACATCCTCAGTTTGTGCCTGACTTGCTCAATCAACTGCTTTTCATTTTAGCTAGAATAGCACCAGTGAAGATGGTGTCTGTGGAAATGTGATCCAAATAATCTTGGAGACAAAGGAAACACCACCAGTCTGTTGTGGGCTTCTCTTCTTCCTCCTATGTGTTGCCTCTAGTCTACTGGTGTAAAAATAGGGTAACATCATTTTGAAAGACCTGTGTTTCTTTCATTGCAGTGAAGCAGAGCTGGTATTTGAGGAGTTTGCTCGTCAGCAGCTAAAAAATACACCTGATGAAGAGGACAAGCATTCACCCTCAACTGATGAGTGATTAAAAGAACAGGCTGACAGAGAAGCTGTGTTGTCTGGCTTCAGTTACAAATGTAGGACCTAAGTTTCTAGTAATCTGCATGTTCTTGGTTCAAAAATGGTCTTCCAGGGATCAGCCCTGAGGTCAGTGGACATG
The DNA here is from genome assembly GCA_013396995.1 of Dicaeum eximium. Lineage (NCBI taxonomy): Eukaryota > Metazoa > Chordata > Aves > Passeriformes > Dicaeidae > Dicaeum > Dicaeum eximium. Next base: position 81,619 of record VWZP01005239.1, read on the forward strand.
ACATCAGGAATCTCTATTGCCTATTACAAGATTCACCTCTGGAGGAATATGGCAAACATAACACCTGGTTCTTACTCAAGCTACAAGAGGAGGACAGGACATCTGCCATATCTTGACTTCTGCTTTCAGGGCTGCCTAATAAAAAGGTTGGTTGCTTTCAGCACTGGTGAGAGCTTAAATGAGGGTTTATGCAGCCTGCCTGGACTTACGCAGTGTCAGAGTCTGTGACTTTGAAGTGCCAGTGAGCAAAATCTTAGCCTGGAAGGCTGGCTTGCAGCCATAGGTGATTCATCAAAGTTTCTCAGCAGACTGTACAAAACTGATTTTATTTCCTTTTGGTTGCTTTTGCGTTGATGCTTTACCAAATTCAGCCAGCGAACTTTTTCAGTGCTTGCACTGTCCCCACGTGGCTTTTACATTCACTTTCTGTACCAGTAAATGTCTTGTAAATTGTCTCCCACAGCATAGACAATGCTGATACCCAGTATTAGCTTTCTAGCAATATGCTTAATAACCATGTTATTAAAGATGAAATAAATGTGCACTGTCAATGAATTGCTTAAAGCTCCCTATATACAATGCCAAACAGAAATACAAGTCCAGACAGAGTCTGTATTTAATCTAGTTTCCTGTAGGCAACTGCTTCAAAAAAGGGTGCAGGAAAATTAAGGAGAAAATTATGGCGCAGCCTTCCCTGAGGAGTCTTTCCCAACATCCATTTGCCAGCAGTCAGTTTATGCTCTGAGAAATGAGATTGCGTTCTGCAAACTTTGTTTTCTCTTGTTGATCTGGATATTCTCATTATTCATGTAAATGTCAGATATTTTCCTGAATCTCAGTTAGGTTTTTGTTGAAGTGAGTTGCATTAGCTAATTGCATTTGCACATAAAACAACTGGTGTTTTATTTTTCTCATTTTTGCTTTAAATCTGCTTTTCAGTGTCCCTGGTTTGAATTCCCCTGGGAAGTCTAAATGCAGGGCCCATGTTTATTAATATAGACTTATGTTTCCCACCCTACACTCTGGAAAATACAATTAAGAACTTCACACTGATAACTGTCTGCTTCTGTAAACGGGTCTTGATTAAGATGCTGAAAGCAGTTAATTGGGAGCACAGCTGACTTAAGGGTTCCATCAGTTCCTAATACACCTGTTCCTCATTGCTGTCCATTAGTCACAGGTGTCTCACCTTAGCTTCAATTGCAAGAGGCACAATGTTTGCTCTGCACTGGGTGCTTTGCTGCTAAAGGAACCCGGCCAGTTCCAGCTGTTTGTGATCAGGATAATTTCTGTGGGATTTCAGCTTTGGGGGAGCGTCAGGCATTTGCACCTGGATGTCTGGGAAGGCTTTTCCCTGGTATTTTTATTACTAATTTGTTGGTGGCTTGAGAAGACACAGAAGATACAGTAAAGCTGAACAAATTACTGGTTGTGAATATGCTGGTCTTGGAGAGCAAGAGTTCAGAAAATCCTTTGAAGATCTAAGAGAAGGGAGGGGAACAGGTCTTACTTCAAAATGTATCTTTCTCCACAAAGGTGTTTCCTTCAGTGTTTCTGGCTACTGGACCTGTAAGTATGGGACCACTAAACTCAGAGATCTGATTAATTTTTTTTTCCTTTTTAAAAAATTTCTTGTATGTCAACTTTGTGAGGGACCTCTGTTGCTGCCTTTCCTCTCAAATTGAGCTCTGGTGATGGCTTCTGTAAGCTAAGTGGGACAAAATCACAGTGCACTCTGTTATGTAGTGGGGAGGAAATGGTTGTTAAATGATTATTAAATCTGTTCTTTTGTCTGGGCTTGGGAAAGCACTTTGAGACACTATTTGTTCAGCTCGTGCTGGTCATTTGCTCAGAGAGCAGTGAGGGCTTTCTGATGGTTCCTGCAGTTCCCTGTCCTGCAGGACAAACTGGACTTTTCTCCAGCCCTTCAGCCAGCGGATGCTGACTTCCATCAGCAGAAAATAGGTCTCTAGCTAGAACTGTTTGCCTTTTATCTTCCCTTTCTTCTGGTTCTGGTGTTATGTTGATCTACCGAGTCAGACCTGTGGCCTGCTCCTCCTGTTTAGCACTCGGGGAGAGCAGATCCAATTTCCTGACTCGGTGGCTTTGATGTGGTGGGACTCCGTTCGTAAAGAGCTCGAAGACAGCTTGCAGCAAATACGTGCCAGGCCGGGTTTCGTGACAGACGCTTTCCTCTCGCACATCCCCGTGAGATCCCAGCGGGAACACTGCACTGCCCGTAGCTGATGGTGTTAGAGAGGCGGGGGGAGTTACCTGGCCAGCGCGAACGGAGCGGGGCCTCGGCAGTGGGAGCGGCCCGGCCGCAGCGGCCCTGCAGTGCCCTTCGGGGCGGGGGCTGCACGCAGGTGGAGCCTGGGCGGGCTGTGCTCGCAGCATTTCATTAAATCCTGGCAACACGCGGAGAGGCTGGGGAAGGGCTGTCCAGGGTCGTGGTGGAGTACTCGTCCGTGGAGGCGTTCGAGGAATGACGAGAAGTGGCACTCAGTGGCTCTGGTCTGGTTGACAAGGTGGTGTTCGATTATAGGTCGGACTCGATGATGTCAGAGGTCTTTTCCAACCCGAATCATTCTGTGCTGCAATAGCCACGAAGAATGGGAAGGAATGGGGACCGC
>VWZP01005239.1:84369-175871 GCA_013396995.1 Dicaeum eximium
AGGGCCTCGGGCTCCCGGCGGCGCTGCGGCCGGCGCTGCCTCCGCGTTACGCTCGGTACCGCCGCCTCTCCCTCCCGCCCGGCACGGTCCGCGCCGCCGCCAGCCCAGGTCGCCGCTTTGGGAGTTGCCAGAGACCCCCGAAGCTTTCCCCTGGGGCCTGCCACCGAGCCCGTCCGTCAGGGAGCTGCCGGCGATCCCCCACACATCCCGCTCCTCTCCCCTCACTACGACCCCTCAGGGGTCTGCCTGTGACCACCTCACATCCGCCAAAGCGCCCCTCAGGCACTCGGCCATTTCCCCCTTTCCCCCTATTGGGAAAAATACTTAATTGTAACAAGTATTATCTGTGTTAGAAAGGTTTATTTATCCCGTCGTTTTCGGACAGTCCTACCACCCCTTCGGGTCCTGCTGGCGACCCCCAACCCACACCGCAGGGACAACACCCCGAGCAGCTTTCCAGGCACTTGTGAACCCCAAAATGCCTCTCAGGAATCTCCATAATGAACTGTTCCTCAGGTGCCCGTTAACAGCTGCCCCCTAAATGCCCTTCAGCGCCTGCCAGTGCCCCACAAACTGCCCTCAGGGGCTCCTGGAGTTGCCCCTGGTGCCTCTCTGAACCTCTCCAGTTCCCCTCCCCAGTAGCCCAGCTTAGGTCATCTTCCCAGTGCCCGGTTCAGACCTCCTGGGGAACTTTTACCCAGCTCAGTGATGAGTGTACCCAGGCTCAGCAGGACCCCATCTTACTTCTTTCCTTCTTTACTCTGTTTCCCAGTTATATTTTCTTGGAGTCAAGGAGGTCAGATTTGGGCTCTAATTCCCTAGTGCTGCTGCATTTACCTTGTCTTTGAATCCTCAAGGGCATCCTCACCCTATGAAGCTGCATCTCCTCTTTCCTTCTCATGTCACAGTAGTCACGGGCTCCTTCCTCACCTCCCCATGCCTTCCCTGGGAACCTCTGCACATCCCAGCCATAGCTCCCTGTCACAGTGTTCCATTATCACTTTCCAACACCTCACTCCTCCGTGGTCCTCTTGTACTTGGCACAAGTCACTGTCTCATCTTCAGAACTCTGCCCTGGAAGGTGCGGCCCTCATTTTTCCCTGCAGTCACTGTGTGTGCCTCCCTCAGCATCTTCCCATCCTTTTTGTGCATCCTAATTTTCCCCATCTCACACTGTGCTGTTTTACCTTGCTGTAGCCATGTAGCAATATTTACCTTTCTGTCTGGTCAAGCAGTGATCTTACATGTGGTTAGTCTTTGTTCCCAGCTTTGTCTGTCTGCTTTGCCTTCCTGGTAAGGTAATGGTCCTTCCCACCCAGATTCTCTTGGCCCAGTCGTATTTTATCCCTCTGTGGCTCATCCTGGAACAATAACACCATTTTTACAGACAATAACAACATTCTGCAACTACTACCACAACTGTAGTTCTTCTGTATTGTTACTGTAAAAGAAAATGTGAAGGTTTCCTTCCACTTTAGGGTGCAAATGCATAGGGAGTTTCCCTTTTCTGTAGTCTTTTTCTTATAGCAGCATGATTTTTCTTTGTAGCCACTAAGCTGCTGTGTAACACTTGGACTGTTGTGTCATGTGTTTCTGCTTAGAAATACCAGGTTAGTTACTCTGTCATCACCTGCCTTGTGCTCACCTTGTCTCTGCAGCATGGACAAGCACAGTGCAGCTGTGGGGATGCAAAAGCTCGCTCAGCACTGGTGCTGCAGCTCAGTGTTGCTTCTCTTGTTCTCATAGCAAAAGAGAGTAAATGTCTCTGCATGGTGCAGTGTCTGAAGCATTGTTCAAAGGTTTCTTTTTTATGCTGGCTGGTTTGCCCTGCTTTCAAACACAGGACCTGCCATCATGCTGCTGTGCATCATTGTTTGGCTGCATTGGTCCCGGTTATGAAACCCCTGTGACAAAGTGCAGTGGTACGTGAGGACCATGGTGGGGCTGCTTCCTCCATCTGTGAGGTGCTGCTAGCACTGCCACTGGCTTCTTGGGCTGAGGCACTGCGGGGCTGGGCTGTGAGATGGTTCTTTTAACCACACCAGGAAACCCTGGAGCCCTCCAAACCTGTTGATGTTCTGTATCAAGCAGATCTCAGCTGTGCTGTAGTACCAGGTGACTTAAGCTAGTCTGTTATTCTACCGTGGAAAAAAAATAAGCCTTTTGAGATATTTTCCTGTATTCAGAGTGCTGAATAGTAAGAATTTGGCTTGCTGGAGATTGGATAAACCTTGTGATTTTTTAACATCACTTGTGGCAGGGGTCTCATACCGAAAGGAAGGAAGGATGCTATAGTCTATCTCCATGGCAGTGTTTGTGATGAGAGCAGGGACACAGAGACTTTTCCAGTGCTACAGTGGGAACTCTTGCTTACAGCATGATGTTAGAGATGCTAAGGTGAAAGGTGCATTGGGTTGTATTTTTGTTTGGCTATAGCAGAACACGTCTTCCTGTCCTTACTTAATAGTTTTTCCTGTTTTACATCACTTCTTGTGTCAGCATGGCTGGAAGAAGATGAAACCAGCCACAATGTATATGCAAACATCATAAGCATATTAAGAACCAGGATTTTAAACAAGTATTGTCTACAGCTATTAAGCCTTCTGTGTTAATCTGCCAAAAACCTTTGACTAAATCATGTCAAATTTTCCAAGTAAGCCCAGGTATTATGGTATTCAGGATTGATTTGTTCTCTTGCTTGTTGATGTCGTTTTGGTTTGTCATTGTCTATTCTGCATGCTGCTGCATGTATACTCTTTCCTTGCCCTCAGGGCAAGAAGCAAAGACAACTTTGTTGATAATCATAGTTTTGATGAGACTTTGAGGAGCTTGCTTCCTTTGTAAAGGCAGACCTAATTCTGAATTTGTCTGTTGAATGATAGAGTGCAGACTACTGTAAGCTGTAGAAGCTGTTGGACAGGTCCGTCAGTGACAGTAAGAGATGCAGGCAGACTTTTACTATGGCCTGAGGATATAAATATCTTCTGACCACATCTTTTGCTGCAGTTAGCTTAAGACCATGCCTGTAACTACAGCTAAATCACCATGGAAGCTTACTGTTATCACAGCTTGAGTGGGAAATCTGTTATGCCTGTGGAATTCCTCCGAATTTACTTGTTTGTCACAGTTGCTAGCACTTCGAAGGTATGTTTTCCTTCCTCTGGTCCTGCCATCTGTTTTCCTAAGAAATGCTGTGAAGTAAAGCTGCTTGCTTGCTTGTAAGACCATAAAACTTCAGTAAATTTGTCTCAAAGCCCCGCGGTTGTCCAACTGTGTTTGACTGAAGTAGCTTGGTGTGATAGTAGTGGGGGAAGTGGAATAATTTGGTTAAGGACTGAGGTGTTGATGTGCAGGGTCTAAAGGCAAATCACAGGTAACATCTCTTCAGCTAAAAAACCCGTCCCTTGTGAGGCAGAGGGCATGGGAAGGAGAACTGGAAGGCTCAGTGTTTAGAAAGTGAAATACTGTGTTCTAATGTACTTACTTGTTTTAGCTAGAAAGAATTTTTGAGACAGAGTGGAAGGTGTAAGGGAAGCATGTTTAGCAGTCTTTTAATTATTATTATTATTATGGGGAAAGAATAAAGCCTCACATGATCAGGTATAGCAGGTAATGTGAGTGCTCTTGTCTCAGCAGGCTGAGAAGCAGAGGCTGAATTGTGTGCCTGATCAGCCCTTTCGAGACCTGACAGGTTTGTACCAGCATAAGGCTTCAGAGTGCACTGCTTTTAGCTCCTCTCTGGTCTCAGGCTGGTGTTGGTGCAGCTGCAGAAACCATTGGTAAGCTAAGATTAAGTATATTTGAATGGATAGGAATTAGGAAAGAGATGAAATGAGCTAAGAGAAGGAAGATGTGTGTGAGGATAGGCAACAGCAGGACCTTGCTCCAATCTCCTAAGCAATGCTGAGACCTCAGCTGGAACCAGCTGAAGTGGTAATGTCATCTTGTTGTCACTCAGCATGGACCGAGGCACAGGAATATCCAAAGTGGTCCTGGGAGCTGAGGGTGTGAAACCAAGGAGCACAGCACCTTTTATAAGCTCTGACAGTCAAGTGTGCTTCTTCCTTTGAACTTGACCTTTCATTTCCAGCATCACATTAGAACGCTCAGAAAGCTGGAGGTTGGGTGAACAGGCCGTCTTCCCATTTCATTCATCAGTTCTGTGGGATTTCCAGCCTGCCAGCTTTGGTATGTTGAGCTCTCAGTTTGTTTACCAGACAGGATTTCAGCAGCGTCCTTGGGTGGCATCAGGAGAACTTCTTGTTTAGACTAGTTCAGTCTAAGTGCTGTTTACTTTCACAAGCAATTTCTACGTAATATTTTCATTTTTATAAGCATTTATCATTGCCTTGAACTTTTAAAGACAGGTTTGCAGTGTATGTTTCACCAGAGTTGCCAACAGAGCGAGCAGCTCTCCAAACTTTCTGGGAAGCTGTCTAGCTCTGGTAGCAGAGATATGTCAAGCTCATTTATACTCTGAAAAGCAGTGCAGATGAACTGGTGTTCAGCTTTATGCTACAGTGGACAGACTGTTCAGTATCTGAACTAGCATATTTTCTTTCTCTGTGCTGTGTACCAGATATAGGGGATGCCTTTTATGCTATGGGAAGTTGTGATTCTCATTCTGACCAGTAGCCTTGACGTCTTGGAGCCATCCTGCAGGGTCAAGGCAGAAAAACAGGGGGAAGCAAAATGTTTCTCCTGGTTTTTGTGCAAGTTTCCAGAGCATACTATGCTGAGTCCTCAGACATATGATGGGCAGCATGGGCAACTGAAGAAAGCTCATTTTGTTTCTTCTTGTATTGCGTATTAGATAAAATGTCCATTTCATAGGTAAAGAAGTGGTATTTTTATTTCTGGAGGGCAAGTGTTTTAAGGTTTCCTGAGATTAGAGTGAGGAAAATTAGAAGTTTATTAGTTTGAAATACAAATATTGAAAGAAGTATTATGATAAGAAGCAAAGCATTTCAGTAAAGCAATATTGTAAAAGAAATAAGCAAGAAATGAGGAGGGAGTTTTCTGGAATTCATTACTTAATTCATGTTCTGTCTGGGGCATCTTACACTTAAAACATATTAAAATGTCTCTCTGGTTTTGTTTGCTGCCTTCTAACAAGCTGTCTGAAAGAGGACATTTTAGGATCTTCATGTGTCATAAATTATGGTGGCTTATGCTTTAATCCAGATAGAAACTGGGAATTCTTCACCTAAAGAGAGAGAGAAGTTTGTGTGATTAAACTGAAACTGAACACCTTGAGCACAGGTTTAAGGACATGAGTTTTCTTGGATTAACAGCATGAACATACTAGTTTCTTCTCTGAGCACCAAGACACAGGTAGGATTTTAGGCTGTATGAATGTTTCTGTCCCTTGATCTGTTTTGTGTGCACTTCAGACTTGTCTGTTCTGACAGTTTGGGAAGCCTCCCAGCACTGTTTCTACTGGTGTACTGTAAGTTTGCCTTGCTGCTGGAGAGTTTGGGATGCTGTATGAAAGCAACAGCTGTTACTTCCTTGTTTAAAAAAAACCAAAAACCAACAAACCCAAACTAAAAAACCCCACCGCACAACAAAACAAAGCACAAAACCACACGCACTTGAAGTGTTTCTCATTCCTTCTAACTATAGATCAGGTTCCAAGAACTAAAGAGCTAACATTAAACTTTTGCATGTTTTGAGAGCATGGATTTACTTAGACCACATCACTACAACATTTCCAAGCTTCTAATTTTTCTCTCTAATAAAATTAGAGACAAAAACCACATAGGTATTGAATGTTTTGGTTTGATTGCTTGGTTTTTAAAAATAAAACTTAATTAAAATATTTAGAATATTTTCCCTTACCCAAAACCTCTCGTTACAGAAAAATGATTGAGTTTTTACTTTGGAGGAGTACAGGATTATAAATGAAAACTGTGAAATGTCTATCTCCAGATTATCTGATTAGGAAATCCAGTATACTATGTGAGACACTGCATAACTTTATCTTCTTTAATTACAAATCCAGTCTAATTCTTTCTGAATAGCAGCTATACCTGCATATGTAAGAGAAAGCACAAGTGAGGTACAGAGAGTTTTTCCCTATTCGTGGAAAGCTTAAGGTTTACCCTAGATATTGGCACAGCACCACTGGAAATTTCACAGCACACTGCTGTCCCAAGTGAACATATGTTCCTCTTGGAGCACGTTTTTTCAAGGTCTGAAATGCACCAGCCATCATTTAAAGGATATTTTATTAATTCTCCACTGAAACAGTTTGTTCCCTGCTTTTTCTTCACTAAGTTATTGCTTCTTGTTTCACTAAAAATTTATATTAAGATGCTTCTGTTTGGTCCTGCAGCCCTGTGGGATAGTCATCCAGGGGTGGTTGAGCTTCAGGGGAATAGCTGAGGCAGCAGCTGCCATGGTCTGTGGTGCCTCCTCAAACATTTTATATAAAACACTTCAGAAAGTAAAGAGCTTATCGTGCAAGCCCTGTTCAGTAGTGCTGCACCTCTGCAGCAGCAGTGCAGTGCTTCCACAGGGTATGGAGCTTGCAGTCTGCAGGCCCTGAACCACACCTGGACATGAGAGCACTTATGTAGAGGAGAAGGAGGAGGTCTAAAGCTGGCTGCCCTCCTCTCATTCAGAGACGAAAAAATTGGCTTGATGGGTACAACATTACCACTTCAATTATGTAATTGATTAGTACAGGATTGCTTCATTTGGTTTTAGAGAACTTTTTGTTTCCTTACCATCTTATTGCTAAGTTGAAAAGTTTTACATCTGATCACTGTTCTGATGTTGTGGTTTGCCTTTTTTGAGAAAAAAAATGCTCTCTTGATTGCATAATGTTTGTATCGAGCACATTGCACTTGAGACTTGCAAGCTTTAGTAAATTTATGCATGTAATTTTCTCATGAGGAAAGGTGATGCCTCCCACAGTTTCCTATAGGGAAAATGTAGACACATACTTCTTGTATCAAATGCAAGAAATCACCCAGGGCATCCCCACACCTGGGAACTGAGGCAGGTGGTGCAAGCTCCAGGTAATGTCTTACCCCATGGGACAGCTGCCTTCAGTGGTCTTTGAAAGTGTGACAGAAGTGTGTCTGATAAAACTGGGAGAGCGAGCTACCTGCTCTTGGAACTGCTCTCAGCTGAGGCAGGGCAGAGCACTCTCTAGAATGTGTAGATCTATTATTGAGGTTTTATTAAAAATCAGTATTCTGGGAACTCACACCAGCCCGTTCTGTTCTGTTCAGCTGAAAGTTAACAAAACGGTGTTCCCAGGGCTGTGCTCATCTTTTTTGTTGTTGCTGGTGCTGATCAAGAAGTCTTGGCATGGTCAAAGGTATTTGCAGGACATTAAAACAGGGAAAGTGGAAAAACAAATTAAAACTTTGCAGTATCCTTTAAAAACCATGTTAAATAGATGAGGAAAAAAAAACTTAAAAGCATAGGTTGTTTAATACATAAATATGGAAAATCTGATTACAACAGTTGTTACAGATGAGATAAAAATAAATTCTAAGATACCTAAGTAATAATTAAATGGCCAAAGGCCAAAAGCCGCTTTCTGCTCTCAACCTATTTGAATACCAGTTGAAGTAAAAGGATGAGGATTTTGCTCTGCATCTACCAGTCCCTACCAAACAAGGCTCCTAGCAGAATTCAGTAGCAGAGGTGAGGGGAATCCAGGCACAGTGGGAGGAAGCTGTCTTTCTTTCAGCCTTCTCAACACAAGGGCAAAGGATTCAGTTTTCTTCCTCAAGGTATAACTTTCGCTTTCCCATATCCTGAAGTTCTCTTACTGGGACTTTCTGCTGACTTTTCCTTCCTACTTGGCCAAGGTCTCCATGACGTTCAGCGGTGTGGGAAGGATGGGGTGGTTATGAGTGTGAGGATGAGATCCACAGCTGTATTCTGCATGTGCTTTCCCATCCATTCGCTGTTCTGTGCTCGCACTGGTTGCGCTCCCAGCCTGGTACTCACATGTCAAATGGCCCTGACAGCCCACCATGGTGAGTGCCTGGCTCCTTCTCCCTGCTGGTGAAGTGGATGGGGGGCTTAGACACGTGTTTTTTGGTAGTAACTTGTCTCTCTGAATGAATAAGTGTGTGACTTAAGTGATGGGGGTACAGGCTGCAGCATTAGAGGGTTCTGTGTACAAGCTGTGATTCCAAGTGAGGTTCTATTGCTGTGCGTCAGCAGAAGAGCCACGTGCTTTTGAGTTCAGACAGGGGATTCTGTGGTGCTGGTGCATAGCTTGTGACAGGCATGTCTCAGAAGGTTTTACAGTAGGTAGTGTGTTTTGGCATTTTTTGTGTATGGGGGAAATGCCCAAGGAAGGGATGTAGTCTTGTATGTATAATTTTAGATGGTAGAAAAAATAATAGTCAAACTTTTAATGTTTGTCCTTAAATGTTTGAAGTTCACATTTAATTAGTACCCTTTACAAATTTATTCCATTCCAAAATTTTCAGGTAGCTACTCAACTGTTGCCTTTCTGGCTTTATCTCTGTGGATGGGTTTGAACCCTTATCTTCCAGCTTTGCTGTAGTTTGACTGGTGTTTTGTGCTTAGTTTCCCTCTTGTGATAAATGTTTGGGAAGGATGCCCGGAGCCTATGGAAAGCATCCTGAGGCTTAAGCAGTTAGTGTGCCAGAAGTTGTCTAGCTCCTAACTCATCCTGCACCAGTGTACTGGTGTGTTTTTCATTCTCCCTTCTAAGTAGCTGACCAGAATATTCATCTGTTTTAGTACTTTTCTTGGAGCTCTCTGACAGAGCTCATTTTACCAAGGAGCTGTGCATTGATTTGCTGTATGTTGTATTTCCTTCCCCATATACATTTTTGCATGCTCTCAAATTGTTTTCCATTTGGTACTTTGTTCACTTTAGGTCTGTGACTGTGCATCCCTTTTAAGAGAGTCGTTCATAATAGCAGCTGAAACTGGTATTGAAAGAAGCTGGTTCCAGGACCTGTTCTTTGTTTATTGGCTACAGTATTAACTAATGAAGAATGAAGTGTTTGACCATTTATCTGTGCCAAGGCAAATTAAAGCCTTTAAAGCAAATTAAAGTATTTATTTGATACCAACTCCTGGTTTTGACTGTGGATCTGGGGAATGAGCTCGCATTACCTGTTTCAGTGACATCTCAGCTACTCCATGGATAGGTTGCTGTGCTCTGCTCTGGATTCTGCTGTCTCGGGAGCTGCAGGGAGGCTGTAGGAGAGCTGCTGGCCGTGCTTGCCTCAGTCTCTCACTGGATGTGCTGAGTCCAGCTCATTCAGCAGGGCTGGAGGTTACAGCAGAGGAGAATTGGGAGGATGGATTGTTAGGAGAGTTTTCTCAGGCTTTCCCATGTGGTTGTAAAAAGGTCTGTACTGTAACCTCCTTCATCAGTTGTAGTGCTCAGCTTCTGTTAGTGGGCCTCTGACTCACTGCCCCAGCTTCTATTTTGACATTTGATTCCAGCTCTGATTTTCTTTTATTTTTCTCCTCTTCTCGAGTCCTTTTTTTGCAGTGAGCTCTCATAATGTCTTGCTCTTTTGATACCAGTGAAAGGAATCTTAAAGCAATTTTCACTTTTTCAAAAGCAAAATGCATTTAATGTAGAATTTCCAAACAGGACTATGCAACCTGTAATTACCTTGTGCTCTCCTATAGATCCGTATAGCTCTCTGTGTGTCCCATCATTAGAATTGCTTTACTGATCCAGATTTCCCCTCTCCAAGCTTCCTGGAGTTCATTTCCAGGGTGTGACCACTGTCTGGTGGAAGGATGTTAATCTCAGATTAGCTTGTTAACCCCTACCCTTTTGACATTTCATGTCTTATTCTATGGGGTTGGTTAGATTTATTCCTGTAGTTTCTTTGTTGAATTTGCTGTGTTTTATTTGAGTTCTAAATGTTAATTAGTTTTATGTTTATGACCACGGAGAGGTTTTATGACAGAAGCTACTAAAACTGTTTTACCCACAAGGTACAACACTCAGATTTGTACTTGCCATAGCACGGCATGGCCATATTTAAGTGCCTGCAGATCTACTCCTATCCTTTTTACCATTGCTTCATCAAAATCAGTGACTAGATGAGGTTGTTTGGTCCCTGGGGTTAAGCTGCCTGTAAAATTCCCTAGTAAGCGTCTATAAATATAGCCCAGTTCCGCATATGCTTTTGCATTTTGTTTTTTCCTGTCTGCATTTCGTGCTTTGATTAGTCAATTATTTATTGTTTGGCATCAGTGTTTTGTGGTTCATACAAATAGAAACTGTGTGTGTCCTAAAGTTTTTGCATTCTGAAGACACATGATAAACAGAGAAATCTACATGCTGGGGACTTCGGATTTGGGATTCTTTAGTTGCTATTTAGATAGCTTTGTTTCATTTTGCTGTTACCTTGTACTTTTTTTTCTGTAGTTCTTTATCTGCATTGGAAAGATGTGTCAGTGAAGTGTAATTCTTGTTTTAGATATGCTGCACTGAGTAATTGCCCCTAAGAATATGTTATGATCTCAGCAGTGAAATAAGTTGCATTGTTCTTCCTCTGTCTCTATCAGACATGGTTTGGAGCCTCCCCGTGCTGAGGGACGCTTGCCAGCCTGACAGCTGGACATGCTTGATAGTCACCCTCAGTCTGGCTAATAGGGCTTGTTTTCCAGATTAGGAAATCAGTTTTATCAAGAGCCCTACTTCCAAATGGGGCTATAGGTTTAAGCTTCAGGAAGGGGTTGTCTGCTCCTGTGTTTCACTTGGTGAGCACTGCTATGAGAACAAGGGATGTAATCTGGAAGTAGCTGAAATCTGATGTGATCCTTCCTAACTTTTAGTAGAATCACTGATGTTATCAATGTAGCAAGCACTTAATCTGTGTGGGCTGTCTCTGACCACCTGACATGGGTTACTGGGCGCAGAGACACCTCAGATGAGCAGTGCTGCCAAAAACACAACTGTGTCTTGTTGGTTTTCTGAGCAGCTCCTGTTAATCTTTTGGCTTCTTGTTCTTACAAGGCCGGAAGGGGAAACAGTGAAGCACAAGGCTCTCTTTTAAGTTCTTTTTTTAAGTTGTCTGAGTTGTTTGAAACCATTCCTGTTGAGGTCAGTAGCAAAACGTTTAGTTTGTCAGTTCAGGATTAGGCCTGCACCCCTTTTGACAGGAGAATCTGAGAACATATTATTGCTCTTCCTAAATGTCGAATTTTGAAAGGGGATGAGCTGGGGGAAGGGTTGTGTATTGCTTGCCATAAACTGAATTTTTTTCTGCAGGAAGTTGCTGTTCTTCAAGGCCAAAGATAAATACTAAAATGTTAGAAATTTCCTAGGCCTTGCCTTTCAGTTATCTAATCTTATTCTTTTCAGACTTCCTAAGACACTCTGCTATGTGCAGTGTTGTTTTAAATTGTCAGTTTGTTCAGTAACCTTTTTTACACTGACTTGCAATATGATAAAAGGGGTCAGTGTTGGAACCAGTAGCACAATTTTACATTTGATCCAAGAAGATAATTCATTTTTTCGTAGTGTTATCTGCCCATGGAATGCCATGCCACAGGACACCACACTGGAAAGGGACTCAGCTGGATAGAAGAGAGTCTGCATAGTTCCATTGCAAACAATTTTAGTATTTATCCTGGATAGGATGCTCATAGTTACATGTGCATCCTCATAGTGTTTCAGGGCAGTAGCTTTCCCCGTAGGATCCACTATATGATACTAAAAATAGATTTAACACTCTCTTTTCATTATGGGAGAAGCAATTTCACTTTTATCTTGATGAATTACATGCCCAGTAATCTGATCAGAGTAGATCTTCAATTAAAAATCTGCGGAGAGACTGGGGAGCAGAAGTAACTGTTCAGCTCCCCCCTTTTATTTCATTTGTGTCACTTTCCAATGAGTTCCTTTCCCCAGTTCATTTTCTGCAGCTGCATTCCTCTGCATGTAACAAGTCCTTTGGCTATAAAGTCAAAACAGAGGAAGAGAAAGGCAGCGATGTCTACATCATTTTATAAAGTCATCTTGATCTTATCTCTGGCTCTTTCCGCCCAAACCCACCAAACTCTGCTGAACTGTGCCTATAAATAGCCCAGCTGCTCTCGTGCAGAGATGGGCAGCGCTGAACCAGAGGCGTGTTTGCTGTGAGCAGAATGAGCGCTCCTGCTCTGGCCTTTCATGTCTGAGCTGGTTAGCTGTGAGGTTTTCTATAGATAGAGCCTGGCAATGACAGAAACTGCCGCCTAGAGCGGGGCAAGGTGACCTCTGCAAGTGTTGCATTTTGGTAAAAAAAAAAGAAAAAAAAAGGGTTTAAAAGAGGAATGGAGGAATGCACGTCTTGTGCAGAGGTGAGTGAGCACAGCTGAGGTGAGGGAGCAGGTGGGAGCTGAGGGAAAGCAGAGACATTGTTTTGCTGAGAGTTACTGTGCTGGTGGGCTGGGCAACAGTTTGGCTAAAGTGATGCTGCCTGAGCCTGGGGTGTATAAGGGCTCTGGCAGACCTCAGTTTAAATAATAATTAATAGCTTTAGTTTAAAGCTGTTGATTAATAATTAATAGCTTTAAATAAGCATAGCAACAGAGCTCTGAAATCTCCTCCTGCAAGTTGCTGGTTTTTGACCAGCCTCCTGGCTGACTTGATATCTTCAGGCTTTTCATCCCTGGAGTCTTCCCCAGGATTTTAGTTTCTCTCTGATTTTGGTTCAGGGCTTTGTAGAGTTCAGTAGCTCTTTCTCTGTCTCATTTTTTATTTATATGTGTTTGTTTCCAGGGAATGCAAAAATTACTCCATGTTTCTGTCTTGAGCTGGAAAATCTCCTGCACTTTCCCATTTTCTTCCCTGTAAAAAAACAAGATGCAGAAATGTGTGATTTCTTTAGCATGGTAATTTGGATGCTGGTACTTTACAGTTTTCTTTGATACTCAGGTTCTGGAGGTTAAAATACCTTGTGAGAGGAATATATATTTTAGTGGGTTTCCACAGAGTTGGCAAGTGCTGTTTGTTCCACTTGACAGATGGAGGATGGAGACACATAGAGTGAAAATCGTTTTATTGTGAATTCATAAAAAGTCCGTGGCAGAGTAGGAGCATGAATACATCTTTCTAGGTTCCAGATGAGTACCTTCAGCTCTGGCCTTGCCTGCAGGGTTGTTTCAGCAAGGGATGCTCTTTCATCAGTCTTTGCACTATTTTCTCTTACGCTGAAGCTTCAGCTAAGATAATGTCTGAATTCTGGATTATTTATGTAAACCAGCTGGTGTTGAAGGTGGTTTATGTTTTGTTAAAGGTGGTTTAACATTTTGTTTCTGGGTTTTGCTATAGTGTGTTTAACTTCTGGACCCTAAAGCCACTCCTAGATGCTTTATGGCTTCTTAGAGTGTATTCCTACTGCTATGTCCTGTGAGTGCCAGAATGCCCTTCAGTGACTGCTTCAGAGCTCTGGGGAGCTGGTGTGGGAAACAGCCATTTTCTGGCTTAATCATCAGATTAATTAGGAGCTTAATCATCAATTGTACATTTTTGTTTTCTCTTTTCATTCTGCTGGAAGTTCTGTGGAGTTTAGCAATTCCCAGTTGAAGTAGGCACTCTAAGTTGGTGTTTGCCTGAGGACAGGTATTTCTTCCAGTGAATGTGAAACAGGCCACTGGGAAGTGTTGAGGCTTGGGGTTTGCTAACCTTGAAGCTGGCCAGGGCCCAGCATCCAAGGTAGATGATGTTCTTCCAGGAGACAGGGGAGCTCTCCCCCTTTTCTATTTCCCAACACAGTGGAGGAAGATTGTAGTGGCTTCTATATCTGACAGCTCTCTTTAAGATCCGGTGGAATGTGGAGTCTGCTCTTTCCCAGCTGATCTGTGAGTAGAGGCTTCACCATGGTGGTCCAGACCCTGTGATCTCTCAGGCCAGTTTGAGGATAGCTCAGTCTAGCAAAAGAGAAGCATGTATTGTCAGATGGATGTTTCTCCTTATAGTCAGCATTTTTTTCGAAGTGGTTTTTGAGGAAGCTTTGAGCTTGGCAAGGGTCGGTGTATGTGGAACATATCAAAATCCGCAGCTGTTCCAAAAACTAAAGGCTCACATTAGAATTACATATATAGCATTTTTAAAAGCCAGTTAAATGCCCTGGAAAGGAATTCTAAAATGAGCTAAACCCTGTGGATCAGTAAGAGTATTTATTTTGTATGCTGTAGTAGCCTGGCAGTGTCCATTTGGTGCTGTTTGTGAATTGATACTTATCAGTGACGTGACTGTTACAAACCTGAATTCCACCGGGACCTCTGGTATGTTAAAGCTATGTCATTTTCCTGGCACCAAGATTTGGAATAACCTGTTTTACAAGATTGTCAGACCATTTGTGTCCTGTGTTTTAACTGTTTATCGCATTGGGCTCTCTCAGCAAGTAGGTTCCTGCCACTCTTTTGGGGAGAGAAGTAGGTTTCTTGTGGTACCAAGGCATGGCATAGCACTGCTTGTAATTCCTAGGCAGTATTTACAATCAGGAATTTGGGGTTGGACATTCAGCCCTGACTTTTTTGCCTTTTGTCTTTCTGAGGTGCAGTTTTTGAGATTATTTTCATGTAGCTGTTGGTATTCAAACCTGAATGAGGTACATGTGGATTAAATTCATACTCCCACATATGCACAGTATATGAATGAGCACATGAGCCTGTGTATGCTAGTATGTCAGTCTAGTTATAAAGCAGTTAAAGAAAAAAGTCAATGTGCATAGACTTTTGGCACTGCAGCCCTGGGAAATGGCAGCTGGCCAGAGAGTACCGAAGCAGGGCCAAGACTATCTGAAGAATACCAAATGCTGATGTTGGATATAACTCCTTTTTTGCTCTGGTTTCACTCCTCACCCCCTGGGCTTGCAGCTTGCCACCTCTGTGCCAGGTATATGCTGGTTTGCAAGGCACAGCTGGAGGTAGAGACAGATATCCTGGGTGTGTATGTGCTAGTAATCAGATGCCAATTAAATGAAAGGTGCAATTACCTGTGACTGAAATCAGACCTCAGTAAGTTTAACTGTTACACTCCCCAAGTCACTGTTAGATTTGAAATGCTCATTCGCTTTCAATTTATTTATCTTCTTTGGTATCGTGATAGCACTGAAGACAAGGGTAAAACTGCACCGCAGTGTGGGTTGTGTGTTCACGAGAGTTTTTATCTTGTGAAGGCTGCTCAGTTTTGCTGAATGAATCTGTGAAACGCTTCCAGCAGAGGGCACTGAGGTTATTGGTCTCCAGCTCCAGTTGTTCTGGAGTTCACAATATGGGTGTATGCTGGGGGAGCAGAAGATATGCCTGTCAGTAAAACCTGTGCTTCACTGCTCTCCTCTGATGCTTTTGTAGACTGTCATAAAAGAGGGGATGCTAATGAAGCAGACCAGCTCCTTCCAGCGCTGGAAGAGACGATACTTTAAGCTGCGAGGACGAACTCTCTACTATGCAAAAACTGCCAAGGTAAGGTCCTGACAGTACCTGTGAGGCCAAGGAAGGAATTCAGTAGAGGGGCTTTGAAGGCAGTGGGTGTCAGTGGGGGGGGGGGCAGGCCTCAGGAGAGAAAAGAGCTCTTTAGGCACTGGTCTTCAGGCTTTGTAGCTAGTAGAAGATCCCTGTGTGTTTTGCCTCACACTTGGAAATCCTTGGTTTTGAAGTGAAGCATCATGTGGCCCTGTGATACTGATTTTTCCATGTTTTTTCTCCCTTTGGTGCATGTTAAGAGGGAATAGACTCTGAATCAATAGAAGGAAGAGAATACAAATGAAAAGAGAAAGTGCACTAAACAAGCAAGGCTAGAATTTTTCAAATCAGAGCTGCTATGCATCTGGTTTAGTTTGCTGATAGTTAACTAGATATAAAACTGTCTCCTTTCACAAGAACAAAACCTACAGTTATTTGGTGTTCTTTTTAAATAATCCTGTAATAAAAATAAAGTTATTGTGTTCATTGAAGACAGGCTAGAGTGATCCCCAGTGTAAGGAACTAGACTTACAGGTCCTTGATGTTGTTAGTGCTATATCGTTCCTTCAAATCATGAAAGGCTGTGCTATGGACCATGCTAGGCAGACTCCCTTTGAGTCTGCTGCTTATACATTGGATTGAAGAATTTATTGAGATTTTGAATTTTTTCTTTCCAGTCCATTATTTTTGATGAAGTGGATCTGACAGATGCCAGCGTGGCAGAATCCAGCACAAAGAATGTCAACAATAGCTTCACGGTAGGACTTCTTGCATTATTTTCTATTCTTCTTCCATCTTTTCCCCATAATTCTATCTCTTTTTCAGAGTTGAAAAACACCTGAACAGCATCTTTCATGAAAAAAAAAGAACTTATTTTTCTTTACAATATGATAACTCATATTTGTGCACGTGGGAAATTACCTCTGGTTACTGTATATTGTGCTAAGACTTGGTATTCAGGGTTTTCTTCCCTGTTAATGAAGAGGGTTTGATAGAACCTGTTTGCACAGTGGGACAGAAAAATCTCTTCTGCTGAGGGAGTTAGAGGTGATGTTCATGTTTATGCTGGAGATCTTGCTAAAGGAATTTAGTTTTTCCCATAGGCATTAAAATATGTAAACTTATTTCTCTGACTTGGTGTGTGTCTGTGTGTATGTTTATATATGCATGCTATATATAGTGGGAAAGCAAAAGGAGGAACAGAAAGAAATAGCACAGAAATAACCGTGGGATTGCTTCAGGATACTCGTTAGATGTGGAATGTGTGCTAAGTAGTTGCAGTCTGGAAATGTGATGGTGTCCCTGCTTCATTTTCTCCAGGCTCAGAAACTAAGAGGAAAAATTATTGTATTTCTAAGGTGCAGGTGTTCTGCAAGCTCCAATTTGGTGGAGCACCTGGTATGCAGAAAAAAAGCCATTAATATGAGTCCTGCAGGGTGAGTGTGGAGCTGGTGAGCAGCAGCAGCAAACCTCCACACAGCTGCTGAGGGGCTCAGAACAGAGGAGAAGGAGGCCTGAGGAAAGGAAGTGTTGCTCTAAGGCAAGGTGAAGGGGGGAGCAATCCATGTGGAGGGAGGAATCCCTCCTGGTCCTGCAGGTGGCGACCAACACTGAGCAGTGTGTGCCTTGTGCTGCAGCAGGAGTGATCTGCTGCTTCCAAGTATCTGCCAAGGGCATTTCCCTTGTGTAGCTGTAGCTTTCGACTTTGCAGTGCCTGTGTCCAGATAAAACCCCAGCCCCTTCCCAAAGCTTGAAAACACTTTCTACATCCATAGTTGGACAGGTAGTAGGCACATCTGGGTATGGTAAGTAGATATTGATATCAGGTGTCAGTGTGAGAGTACAGAGAGAAAGTTTATGCAGTGATTTGAGTAGGGGATATGTTTTCAAGAATGTGATGTTATTTGCCTGTTAATAAAGCATTTTATCCTGGATCTTGCTTCAGTTTTCTCAAATAAATAAAGACTGATTTATTTTTTAAAGACTGATTTTTTTTTTATTTTATTTTTTATTATTTATTTTTCCTTATAAATAAAGGCTGATTTTTCAGGTAAGTGTACTGTTACTGTGCTGCTTACTGTTGTAGTTGGGAGAGATCTAATATCAGTCAGGAAGACTATGTTAGGGACAGAAGGAAGTAGTGTATTTGCTCTGTCTGATTGCCCCATCCAAGTCAAATGTTGAAGAGTTATTTCCAAGACCCTGGTATCAGGCTCTGCCAGTCCCTGTCTTCCCTAGTTGATAAAAGGTAAAGGGTTACCTTGAAATTCAAGCAGGTACAGTTTGCACTGTCTCCAGCTGAGCATGTATCAGGTGCTTAGGTAAATTCAAGAAAAACACGTTTCCTCTTAGTTTCTGTCTGCTCTTTCTATTGTGGCTTATGGAGGCACTTGACTCATTTACCTTGAGGTTTAAAACCACTTAGGAAATCCAAGGTCTTGCTGCTGTTTGCTCTGTTTGCTCTGTTACATCATTGCTGTCAGTGCTTTGGATTCCTTGTGGTCATGCAGTTTTCTGTTGGTTTTCTTTGAGACCACTCTGCTTCCCCTCTGTATCTTCCTTTCTAAAATTCAGAGTTCTTTGATGCTTTTTTTTTTCCTCCTATTTCAAACCAGTGGGTTATACAATTTGAGGTTCTCTCCTAAACTGAAAATATGTAGCATTTGGTGTTGTAAGCAGAGTTTTAGATGTTGTGGTTTTCTTTTTGGTTTTCTGTTTTCTTCAATGGAGACTGGTACTTGTAGATTTATAAAAGAATGGTTTCTTCCTGAGAAAACTCAGCCTCTGTCCAGGCATCTGTACTGCATAATGTATAGATTCTGCAGGTCAGGTTGCCTGAATGACACCCTTAAGACATAAAGACAAGCAACAAAAACATAAGACAAACCACTTGGAGGAACAATGTTTATGCAAAACAAAGAGGTAATAAGGACTGACCAGTCAGAAGAGCAGCTGTTGAAAGTGCATTGAGGAGCATGGGGAGGAAGCCTCATGAGAGGAGAAAACCAGAGCGTACAGCCAGCAAAGGTTGAGCTGCATGGAGGAGTAAGGTTAAAAAATGGCTGCCAATAAACCTTTTACATAGGACATGACTGACAGTACTTTGTTTGCTCTCAGCAGGAAGGAGAGTGAGAAAAGTGAGTTTTAAGACACACACCTCTCTACCTTTTAAAAAAAGTGTGTAATAACAAATTCCACTGTGGTTTACTTGGTTGATCTTGCATAGATTTCCTCAGTAAGTGTATCCTGTTTGCAGTGGGGACAGTTTTCAGGACTGCTACCCAGAGTTAATGGGTAGATGACTATGGAATGGGCTGGGAGCATGTCACAGGGGCCATTTTTGAGCTTACGGTGTTGTACAACTCCATTCCCTGATGTGTAACAAAAAGTTTTATGTTTAGCTTTGTTCCTTTAGGTCAGGCAGCGTGGCTGCAGAGGTATTTAACAGGAAGCCTCTGGAATAAATCTTAAAGCTGCCCTGTGCCAGAGCTCTCTTCTCTCATTAAGCCTCTAGGTGTGGTATTTGCTGGTTGTGTCACATCTCTGTCAGAGAGTCAGCTGTCTACAAGATAAATTCTTCTGGGATATCTGGGCTGTCACAGGTGCTTTCCATGTATGATCCCTTGGTACAGGGTGCATAGATATCTCCCCAGTGCCTTTTTGTAGGTTTGCTGTCTTGCACAGGGCCTTAGAGAATATCTGCTTGGCACAAATACAATGCTAAGTGTGTTGTCCTGGTAGTTCAGGACCCTTTATTTCAAAGAGATCAGTCAACTTTTAGCCTGGACTCTTGCCATCAGTGTGTGCTATTTTGTACTCCTAACAAAATACAGATCAGCAGCATTGGATGAGTGAGGTCAGAGCCTGGCCCTGATTTCTGAGCAGCACTTTCTTAGCCATACCCTCAAAACCTCTTGTGATTTCCAAAAAGCAGATAGATGATTTGGGATCACACTGGGTGCATTGGGTCTTCCCAGTGAGACTTAGCTCTTTCCATGAACAGTTTTTTCTTGGACAGTGCAGTTTTGCCGTAACGTGATTTGTTAAGGTATCTACATGATGGACTAGCCTGCAGTTGTGTGAGGAGCATTAAAACAAAATCTGCAATGACGATGAGTTCCATACTTTCATCTGGAGTAGCATTTTCTCAAGATGATGCTGGGAAGCCAAGATTTTACTGATCTCTTTCTCAAAATTATCTGCTTTACCTGTGTCGTGGACCTGAGCCATCCATCATGCCTGTTCTCCCCTGCGACACCTGCAAGGTCTGGGGGACACCAATTACTCTCTTGCCTATTGCTCAGGTCAACACTTTGCCACCACAGCTGTCCCCTCAAAAGTATTTGAAAATATTTTGGATTGTCTTCTTTGGCCCAGTTTTGTATGGTGAAGAAATTCTTCCTCCTCAGACACCAGTATGTCTGAAGATCTGCTGTTTTCTAGAGGGTGCCAACTGAGTTAAGCCAGCTGCCTTCAGTGTAGTTGGTACAGTTAAAGAAGTGACTCCTTATCAGTTCATTGACCCTTTCCTGCTTTGTGAAGGATTTGTACAAAGATATGTATTCTTTAATATTAGTCAAAAACGCCTGTCATTGTCAGGAGAGCACCTGGAAAGGACATCCTATCTTCCCAGGTACATATTTTGTGTTCCAATATGATTCTCACATGGTGGTTTGGTAAATGTTTTCCAGTTATTGCTGCCAAATGGCAGTGTGGACTTTCACCCTCATTCACATAACATGAATTACAATATTTACTTCCTATTCCATCTGATTCAGTACTTTGAGATTCCATAGGAGAAATATCCTCTGTGTGGAGAGAGGATTTTGTGTAGTCTGGTTTCTTCTTTCTGACGCTTTGGTGAAATGGAAGCTGGTTCAGAGCACATTTTTGAGTGCCAGGAGCCATGCTAGTGATCCCTCCTCCATAGTTAATGGGTCCTCACTGGAAGAGGTGGAGCTTGAGCTCCTGAGCTCCTGTAAACCCTTTTTTGTTGGGAAGTACCTCTCAGCTCAGCCGCAGACAGGAAGCAGCATATTATTACAGTCAGCGCCTGCCTCTCCACTTCATTGCCGTCAGAAGGAAATTTATCCCAGCTCCTCCTTAAGCAAGCAGCTAATCAGCTTGTGGCAAGTGGTACGTAGCTCAGAGACTGACCACAGATGAGACTAATCCTTGCATGTCAAGCAATCTATTTAGGCTTGTTTCTGAGGGAGTAGGCTGCTCTGGACACTAGTTTAGAGGAAGATTGAACGTGAAAGGTAAGAGCAGGAATGCGAGATTTCTGGATTGAGCACTGGGAAACATGGCACCTGTGCCAGCATAACAGATATCAGAAGCTCAGGTTTTTTTAAATAAGTTTGCTACAAGCTCGCAGTGTTCAGGTGTTCTCTCCTGAGTGGATTTATGTAGCTGTATTCTCCAGAAGAGGAGTAAAGAGAAATATGCCTGCGGTGCTGTTGAATATGCTGCACCCAGTTAAGAAATACTGTTTATTAACTGATGATTCACCCTGACCAATGTCCCAGGAGAGAGGAAGTATTCAGGTAGAATAATACCTCTCTTACAGAGCACTTGCATGACTGGAGGCAACAGTGGTTGTGGTAGGCTGAGGAACAGGGGATTGCTGGTGCCCCTGAATGAGAGAGTGCAGTCATGTCTGAGAAGGAGTATGGATGTCATTCTCCAGCTGTATGGAAGCCTGAGGTGTGCTACAATTTTTTCATATTATAACCTTGTTACTTAGTACTAACTCTATTCAGCAGCAAAGTTTCTGTCTTGTGAAGTTTTACGTTACTGACCTCCTCCAGAGTGTGTATTTTTGCTGTACTGTCCGAGGGCTTATTGATGCTGTGGAGAAATAGCATGAATTTTCATTACTGGGTTAGTAACTTTTCCTATAAACAGACGGCAAAGTGCTTGAACTTGGGTAAAAAATCAAAGAGCTGACAGTCCTTCCTGATGGGGAGAGTATGTTGTTGATGTTTGCAGTTCATTCACAATGAACTGAAAGTGCCTTTGCCTCTTCATGATTTTGTGTCAAGTTGAATTATTTATGTTGGTGCTTTTAAATTAAAATACACCCTTTTCAGCTGTTCCTTGTTTTTAAATTCTTGTCTCTAAATTGGGCAAAATTGGAGCACATGTTGGAAATTCAGTTTTTGCTGGGGGTTGTTGTCTTTTCCACACCCATGTGTGTACACATTCAGGAATTGTACACTCTTTGCTAGTGCTTCCATTCTGTTTATATTGGCAGCTGTCGGAATTTCCTTTATAAGCAAGTGGAAAGATGAGTAGAGCTGTGTATTGCCGTGTCTAGAATCGCTCTGCTGATTTTCCACCTTCCTTCATTAAGTGCAGTTCAGTCCCCATTTCCTGTCAGAACCGCTGCAGTTTCAAAATACTTTGCTATTTTAGTAGTTTGTAATCCAGACTTCAGTTTTTTTCTCCTTGAGAAAAGGCCCTTTGGTAAACAGACCATTCTGACTCACTGTTAGTCAGTGAAAATAGTAATTTAAAATCCTTTGATGTCAAGGATTTTTGGGACTCTTAATCCAGTCTCCCGTGGGAGTTGGTTATTAGTCTGCTAATCATAAAAGAAGAAAAAATCTGGAGAAAAACTACCAAAAAGAAGATAAACATGGAAGAAGAGTTAGAGAGTCTGGAAGAAGTTGCTGTGGGTGGAGAGATCTGGCAATTGCTACTGTACGTTACGGAGTGACTCAAAAATATGCGGGAGGTTTTGAGAGAGATGCAACTACTGTAAGAAGTCAGACTGAGCTTTAAGTGTTTTACTGTGGGACAGGATAGACAGGGAGCTGAAAAGTGAAGAAGACTGTGAAGAGCTTTTGCTTTTGTAGAGAGAAGTTTACAGCTTTGAAATCGTGTCTGTCCTTATGCCTGAACACTGGAAGCTTTTGTTTGATAATCTCTTTGCTCTTTGTCATGCTGAATTGAGGTTTCACCTACCTTCCTGAGCAAGACTGCAGATTTCAGCTGCTTCTCCCTCTCCAGGTGAGGGCACAAAGGCAGAACAATGTGTAGTCATTTGAGAACATGTTCAGCTTTACATGGAAGCTGCTCTAGAAGAAAAGACTCCTTTTTATGCAGGGAGAGGCTTGCTAGCATTGCTTGGAGAAATGCTGTCTCCCTGTTTCTGGTGCTTGTGATGGTGCATGAACAGGACTTGTCTTAGCCTGGTGATCCAGTGTAGAAAGCTCCTGGGTTCATCAAGCTGTTGAAAGCTATTAATTTCCTTTTGTGCTAGCTACCAGCCTCTGTTCAACACTGCTGAAGTTAGGGGGCTGTGAGGAGCTGCTACTAACAACTCTCAGTTATAGGTAATTTTCCTATCACCAGTAGGATCTTTTATTGCCCAGTGCTGTGATTTACTGGGTGCCAGCCTTGCCATGTGTGAGCCCACTGAGACAGCAGCTCTACCACTGGGGAACAGTCCTGTCCCTCTGTTCTTCATGGGTTTACTTCTGTTTGAGTGAGTAGGAAGCTTTCTCGGAAATATCCTTTACCTTCCTAAATGGGCTGCCCTTTCTGAACGGAGTGGTTCTGTTTAGGAACTCTTCCTGGCAGGACTGTGTCTTTTGGAAAACAGGTAAAGGAATGCATGTGCATTTGTTGCATGAGGTGGAGGCTGTGTGGGTAATGGAGCTGTGCTAAGATTCTTTGGCACTTGGTACAGCCACCCTATCCACTCCAGTTGGATTCTGCTCCATCCTTCGAGATCTCTAGGGATTAACAGGCCTGAACTACCAGGAGAGTTGCTTTTCTCACCTGCTAACAGTGGCATGCTGTAGCTTTTGACATCTGTTAAGTTGTTGTTCAAGTCTTAAAATCCTCTTCTTGTCTGTGCTCCTCTTACCAGTTGCCAAGAACAGGAATGTGCCTTGTTTAGGAACAGTTTCCAGAAGCCTGTAGGAATGTGACCCTGGTATGAGAGATGATAATTTTCCCAGGGATAACGCTGTGACTGGTGTAGTTTCCTGCTGCAGCATGGGGGAAGATAGGGACTGGGAGAAATCCCAGATGGAGGGTCAGCACGAGTTGAACTTGACCTGCAGCACAGCACAGCGCAATAAGTGCCAGTGCTAATGCTCAGAGAAGATGCACTGCTGCCCTGGCTCAGGAGGGACAGATTGCAAGGTACGTGAACCTAATCATGTGAAAATGGTCTTAAAGAGAACCACAACACATGCTGGACCTGCTTTCCTATGGAAATGAGCTGTCCTGGATTTTATAGATTGTAAATGAAGGTAAAACAGCCACGTGGAAATTGGGGATGAAATAGTTGGTGTATTGTGAACAGAGATTTGGGCACTTAGGGCTTTAGGGAAAATCTTGTTACTGCTATTAAAAAAAAAAAAGGGGAAAGGAATTTGGCACAACTATAAGAACAGTAATGATTTGTTCTGTTTGGTGGAAATGAGAGTTTCCATAGGTGGAAGATGGTCATTTTTGCAGGAAATTAAGATCCTGAATTACAAAAAAACATACAAAACTGGTGCATTTCTCAAATGTTATATAAAAAGCTACTTTTTGTTTCCCATATCATCCAGGTTTTGGGGGAAGAGAATTGGTGCAGTTCTAGAGAACTCTGACCTCTGCAGTGAGTTAATGGGACTGGATTTGTTGGTAAAACTGGGTGAAACCTGAATTGCAAAATAGAATAGGGCTGTAGTCCGTGGAGGAGGGCAAGGCTTGGACCCTCATGAGTCTTGATATTATTATTGCTCTCTTCCTAACTGTAGAGACCTACTAAAGTCATACTGACTCACTGCCTAAGGCTTTGCTGGCCTGATGCTGAGTTCCAGATTGTTTCAGAAACAGACATCATTGAGACAGATGTTAAGATTTTAAGTGTTAAGGACTGGTTTGAATCTCAAATTTGTGTTTTCCTCTCCCTTTTTCACAGTCTTCTTTTTTGCGTATTAGCAATTGCTAATCCACACTTAATCCATTTTGCCTGTGTGAGTTCAGTAATTGGGTTTGAAATACAGTGGGTTTGCTGGTTTGTGAACCTTGCTGATGAATACAGGTGAGGTGTTTTACTGTATTCCAGTGTTCATTTCACTACTGCTGTCACTGAAACAGGAGCTGAAGTGGAAAAATGGCTGGGTCCTCATTGCAGTCTCACCCAGTTTTCCTTCTTGAGTCTTGGGCTCTCAGGATGCCAAGATCATTCTCGAGCAGACACAGCAGTTAGCTACAGCTGGGGGATGGTTTCCTTACCTTTGCTATATTTGATCAAACAGAAGGTTTTGCAGCTGGTTTTTTTTTTTTTTTTCCTAGTTTCTAGGTCTCTAGAGCTCCAGAAATTCCTGTTGTCTCTGTACTCAAGTCATCAACTGTTTGGAGTAATGCAGGATCTCTTAGGGGGATTTATGGCTAGCACCTTTGAATGCAAGTCTGTATTGGGACAGGATATGAGTAAAAGGAAGCAGTCAGAATGAGCAGGTGTTCTCATACCCCCACATTTGGCCATTCTGAGAGATGTACACATCAGGAAAATTATATTTAGCAAAGTCAATGTCCCCCCACCCCATCTCCCCCCGCAGAATTTCTTCTGTCAGCTCTGTGATTGGGCCAGTGTGATCTTAACTTGCTTTGCCATCTTTTGTGGTCACTGAGCTCACCAGATGTACTCTGATAACAAAGATTCCCAAGGCATGTTTGGCTAGACTGTCACTTTATTGCTGAGAAGTTTCTGGGAAGCCAGAAAATGCTCCAGGTGAACAGAGATGATAAAGTTGTCTTGGGTGGCAGCAAGACAAGAGGATGAAGTTTATGTTCTAGCTGT
This sequence comes from Dicaeum eximium, assembly GCA_013396995.1. Lineage (NCBI taxonomy): Eukaryota > Metazoa > Chordata > Aves > Passeriformes > Dicaeidae > Dicaeum > Dicaeum eximium. Next base: position 109,610 of record VWZP01005239.1, read on the forward strand.
TGGGGAGGGGAAGGTTGCTCAGTACAACAAAGGGTGAAGTAGATCAGATTTCTGTTTAAACTTTGGTCTAATATAGGAGTCTTTTTTGGACTGCCTTTTGAATCTGATTATTCACAGCTGTTCTTCAGGGAAGGACATCCAGGGACATTAGTCCATTTTTAGAACATAAAATGAGGAGTTTTCTTTGTTTGTTTGTTAGCTGGCTAGATTTGAAATGTCAGTAAACTGGTGTTAGTTCTGGACAGAGGAGTGTGGGTCAACATGAGAGATGGGGCTTAACAGCTGGTAAGAGGGAATGGGCCATGTGTGAGAGAGAGGAGGTAAAGCTAAATTTTCAGTGTTAAGAGTGACTGTGTTTGCACAAGACAGCCAATGAAGGCATAGTTATTTTCAGATTTAGGGGTTTGTTTTTTTTTGATTTAGAGTGGGCAAGCTTGAAAATTGAGCATTTCTCTAATAGACTTGAGATGACTCATGGAGGGCACATAACTACTTGCTGGGGACCTGACTATCACCCCCATTTCTGCAAAATGTATTTCAGGAGTTTCATATGCAGTGGGAAGTTCATAATTAACCTGTATCCTGATTTGAAATGTCTTTAACCCTTCCTGCCATTCCCATATGTTTTTATGACTCTCCAGGAGTGATTAGAGGGATTGGCAGCTTTTTTACCTCCATGACTCTGGAGTTCTTTTTCTGATCAGGATTAGATGTCAATCAGATCACCATGTGGGGAGCGGTGGGCAACCAGTTTCTACTAATGAGTGAAATCTAAAGAATCACACCCAGAAGTTCAGTAGCATTTAGGATCAAAAAAGTTTTTAATATTCACTTTTTAGGCAGAACAAGCACTTTTAATTTGCGTAGTTGCTCATCTCTAGATACAATTCTGAGCTGTTTTGGGGCAGGAATGCTCAGAGTTCTGCCAATCCCCAAACAGGCCAAAAATCTATGAGATTAAAAATAAATCTGAATACTTTTTTTCTTTTTTTAACTCCTAGTAAGGCAGCCCTCATCCTAACTCAGAAGCAATCAGATTGTTGTTTTCATGCTCTTCATTTGTGAGAACAAGAGGTCACTGATGACATTAGTGCTTTGTAAATTTAGAACAAATCAAAGGAAATGCTCCTTCACCTAGTACGTCGTCATCCTGTGGAATATACTGTTCCAGGATGTTAGTCAAAAGCTGTAGCCGGAACATAAAAAATAGCTGGAGCATGCTCGCTGTAGCCATGTTCACCAGCAGGGGTAACCAAGCCTTGTGTTCCAGAGTGTTGGCTCATTGCAGCTGTAGCTGAGAGGGAACTCCCTGGACTCCTGGCTGGGAAGGGACAGCTTTCCAGCGGGAAGAGTGGTGTGGCTTCTTTGAGATGACAAGAATGATTTTATTTTGTGCGAGATGTTAAACTGATCATCGCTCACCCTGGACAGCATGGTGTATGTAACAGCCTTGCCTCTCTGTCACTGTCCTTCAGCAGGGGGATGTCTGGAGCTAAAATAGCTGGTTCAAGGAGGAGTATGAGGGGGAGTTTCTGTTGCTCAGGCGAGTGTAGTAGCACACGTGCTGCCCAGCAGCCTGCACAGGAAGGAGCCGGCAGCTGCTGCGCTACAGGGCAGGCACGAGGGGCTGATGCTCGCCAGGTACCCGGGCTGGGCTGGGGGTGTGGGGTGTGTGAATGGCAGAGCTGCTGAGCTGCTCTGCAAAGGAAGGGGCCCTGTTATCGCCTTTCTGGATTCCTCATTATCCTTGTTGAGATGTTTAACTGTAATATTGCTGCATATTAATCAGGAAAACAGGTTTGTATGGTTTCTTCATTTCCCCACGTAATTGCTAGTTAAATTAAAATCTTGTCTGTCCTTCATAGGGAAGTCTGAATTGTCCCAGTTTGTTCTCCTGAGGAGCAAACTTTTTAAAGAGGTTTATTCTTTTATTTGTCATCTCTGGTAATGCCAATAAATCCCAGTGCAAATGTTGCTTTTGAACTGTCTAATGGGGAATGCTCTTCATATATTTATCCTGCACGGTTACATTTTTATTTGCAGTTTTGTAGTTGCACAATAGAACCTTTATTCTAATTCTGTGACTCTTTATCTGGATGATTCATGTATGAAAATCTTTTGATCTCTTTATTTATCTTCTTGTCTTATAAACTTCGACTTTGTTCTTTGAACAGAGAGTTGTCTAACAGTGAATGTGGGGATTTCTAAGATGATGCAGTAGGTGATTTAAGAAGGAATTAGTTGCTTTCTATATTGTATATTCTATCCAATGATCCAGGAAGTCAGTAGCCTCAGAAATTAATTCTTATCAAAGGAGTGTCTGTATTTCTGTATTTTATCTCAATATTTTAAATTTCTAGTCTTCCAGTGTGATTAAAAACTATGCTGTAGTTTGCATTTTCCTTCTGTCGCCCCAAAAAGGCAGAAGAATAGGAAAAGGGACAGCACTGAGTAGGACAGTTCTGAAACTGTTCTTCCCCAGTGCTCCAGAGCGTGCCAGTGACTCAAATGAACTGGTGGTTCCTCGCGGAATTTGGCTGGTTTTACAGCCATGAAAGGTCCTTGGATGCTTCATCCTAGGATGTTTGGACTTTATATGTGCTACTGGACTTCATATGTTGTGCGTATGCAAGTATAGATGTTCTTGGCTTTCTTACCAGGAAGAGAGGCCCAGTGGTGTCTGAACAAATTAGTTAACTTTTGTTTTAATTCCAGGGAAAAAGCTGCTTCCTTGTAGCAGGACTCAGACATGCCCCTTGTTCTTCTCTAACTTCACACTGCTTTATGTATCAGTGTTTCATGCTCTGGAAAAAGTTTCTCTAGGGCAGCCATTCTTACATAGCAGTTTTTGATGGAAATACATTTAACTAAACACTTTCTGGCTTTCCCAAGGAAGAAGAAACATTCCTGTGATTACCTTCTTTGGAAATAAATTTTTTCAAAGCTGGAAATGTTTAAAGGAAAGTGAGGGAAGAGAGAAGGAGTTCTTCAAAATTTTATTTTTAGAATAGTGTAAATATTTACTTCTATGTGCTTACAGTTGACACAGATCAGGTAATTTTGTCCAAGATAGAATGCTTCAAATGCTAAAAGTGTGTTTCTATTATGAATGGCCATTCCTTTCTTTACAAAGGGATTTAGCTCCTTTCATTGCTACTTAATGTGTCTCTAGCACCAGTGTCTAGGTATTGGTTGTGCCTCTGGGTGTGGTGGTGTTACTGCAGGGGAATCTGCAGTCTGTGAATGAAAAGAAATACAGTTTGAAAATGAAAGACCTTAAAATAAAGCAGAATTTTCCAGGTATATCTTTTTTGTTGACATTACACCCACATTTCTTTGCGGATGCTCTGAGGCACTTCAACATCAACTAAAAGTTTGGTGTTCAACTTCAGAGGCTTTTATTTTTAATGTTTTATGAATGATAATGAGAGAAGTAAGAAACAGACTGGAAAACAGGGATATCAGGTATTGTGGTGATGTGTGGGGGTGTTTGAGCGTTCATTAACAAAACTTTGGCGGAATGGTTGGGCCTGATGAGATTGACACAATCCTAGTTTATTTTAATCCATTCTTTCAGATGTCAGGTACAATTTGCTTGAAAAGCAATTGACAGTTTTCTTAATGTACAATACATAGAGGGGTACAAGAGAGTCTGGACTGCTGGAAATTTTTAGAGTTGACATAAAAGGGAGCCTTTTGATTTTTGTTAACAGTGCTCAACCTTAATGCAGCTTTTCTTAAATCCAGGTCTTGCAAACACTTCAGTATTGGTCTAATTTAGGTCAGCTTGATGGAACTCAATACAGAGGTGTGCAAAAAGAGACACTGAGATAACTACACTGTGGGGAAGAAAGACTTTAGTCTTAGGAAGAATAAAGGTTGCTGTATAGTTAAGTCTGGAGTCCAGCTGAATGGGCAGCCCTGGGAACAGCAGACATGGTCCTCTGAAAAGCAGAGCTTTTATTTCTCTCTGCTGCCACCAGCTGACTGAAGGAGAGGGAGTTGGTGGTAGAGGACACAGGGGCCTGGTGCCTCCCTGGGCAGAGGGGAACTTTGGCCACCCTGTGTGTCTTCTGCTGGTTTATTAAAATATTGTTTATTTTAACACAGGGCAACTAATGCATGGGAATTAGCCCAGGGTCCAAACACACTGAGGACAGGATTGTTGGAGGGAGGCAAACTCACCACAGCTTCAGCCTGACAGGGGAACATTTGTTAGAATATCTTTTAGGAGTGTAGAACAAACCTTCAGGAAAAATGAGGATTCAAATAGCTTAATTTGTTTTAGTTCTCTCCTCCCCATGAGGGAGATGAAACAAATTGTCATGACTAAACAAATTTTTAGAATGATATTGTAGAGTATGTTATCTGATTCATTAATTGTTGGAAACGGGTATACTATGCTATTAACAAAATATCTTAATGTTCTTACCAGTTTTAAGAGTACAGTAAGTCGTTTAAAAAGACTTATGCAAGGTCTGCACATAATTACTCCTGCTGCTCCGTGATTGATTTGTGTTGTGTTGTTTAGGTATGAGAGATTTCTTTACTCAGTTCAGTATTAGGAATGACAGCTAAAATCTTGGTGGTTCTGTACATTTAGGAAGAAATTAAGGTGAGCTGTGGTGGAAGAGAAACACAGTTCAAAGGTGCAAATAACTTTCATTGTGCAGCTTTGAAAATAGCTTCAACAGACTGCACTAGTGGTAAGGTGTTCTCTTGCTGTCTCTCACTGACATGTCCACTCTCATTTTCTCTCTCTTCAGATTATCACTCCATGTCGGAAGCTCATCCTTTGTGCTGATAACAGAAAAGAGATGGAAGATTGGATTGCAGCACTGAAGACTGTCCAAAACCGTGAACATTTTGAGGTAATAGGAAAATGTGTTCTTTTGCATTTTGTGCTTCCTCTGCTAAATCACAGCTTGAGAGTCAGCTTCCAGTGAACTTAATAGAAGTAATTTTATTGACTATAATGGGCAAGAGTGTTAAGACCTTCGGTAAAATTTATCCCAAATACATTCAAGTGATTCTCCAAAGAATGTTTGGCTTTGTATATGCTCCCTTGAGAATTTGGAGAGAATTTTCAGAACATGGATAGGTTATGAAGTCAAGTTCCTCTCCAGCTTTTCATTTTTCAGTTATCCTCCCTGTCCTAATTCACATCTTGCCTCCTTGGTATTCTGCCAGCTTCAGTGCATCTGCCTGCTTCCTGGGGTTGAGTGAGACCAGCACTGCCACCACAAAAAGCTGTCTTGTGTTTTCCCCACTCTGATGCTTGCCTCCCTTATGCTGGCACAAGCATTTCTCTGCTATACAATGAGCCACATTGGGGAACTGATCTTTCTGAAAATTTAATCTGACAAGAAAATGGGGATAAATTCTCCAGGTCATTTCCCTAGACACACTTGTAGTAAGACAAGGATGAGAGGTAGTACAGGAGCTGTAATGAAGGTGTGGCTTCTTCAGGTAGTCTCTTTTGCCTTAGAGACCTTCTGGAGTTTCAGCTAATGTGTATAAACTGCATGTGGCCCCCTCTTTCCTAGTAAAAAAGTGTTCCGTTTCTGCCTTTTCTGACGGTTTCATGCAAGTCTTCAGAGAAAAAAAAGTCTTGTTGCTCTACTTTAGACCTTGCTGTAATCCATTCATATCTTCAGTCTACCCAGTACAGCATGGACCATTTCTCAGGGATGCATAACTGGTACGCCTGCTCCCATGCCCGGCCAACGTACTGCAACGTGTGTCGGGAGGCCTTGTCCGGGGTCACATCACATGGGCTGTCCTGTGAAGGTAAGTGTATCCTCATCTTCTGCCTGGGGAGGAACAGATGCATTTTATTCCTGTTTTTGCCCATATACCCAAATGCTGCCATCCCTTATTAAAGTCATGTGTCAGCAATGAGCAGATACACACTTCTGAGGTATCGGAGAGAATGTTCATAAGAAGACTCCTATTCACATTATTCAAGGATAACTGTGTTTGTAAGAACATCCTTGTTAAATGTTTGAGTGTCAGGAGGTTATTCTTTCTCAGCTTTGGATTAGCAGAAGTGCCTGACTGTGCACACCTCATGCTTCTGACATGCATGTGGTGACACCTAAGCTGTGTAAAACGATGGAGGAGTGTGCAACTATGTAAATCATGTTAAATTTAACGAGGTGATCACTAAGCTTTGTACAAGCAACTGGCAAAAACAACAAGGGAAGAATTAATAGCTAGATCAGAACACTTACAGATGATCATTTTGGTGGTGCCAAAAAGGATAGACCATGCCCATGCTTTCTTCTGGAGCCAAATACACACTGCCACATTAGACCTCCTGGGGCAGGATTAATTACATTCTTCTCTTCCTCCCTAGTGTGCAAGTTTAAAGCCCACAAGCGCTGTGCTGTGCGGGCAACCAACAATTGCAAGTGGACAACTCTGGCCTCTATTGGGAAGGATATCATTGAGGATGAAGATGGGGTAGGTGTTAGTCTGAACTTTTCCAGCCTTACCTGGATATGGAAGCACTGCCTTGTGTTCTGTAGCTTTTTTCACTTCATAAATAGCAGATTCTGCCTTTACATGGAAAAGATTTCTACTGTCAGAGCATGAGATTTTGTGAAAAGTCCAACCAGGATAGCAAGGGACTTCTTAGTAGGAATAAACTGTTATGGACTGGGGGAGTTGAGATTAAATAATTGGAGGCATGGGGAACTTGATCTGAGTTTTGGCAAAAGAAAAACAAATGAGTGTTTGGCACAGCACCTTAGTATATTGAGATGTCTGATGCAAGTCAGTGTTTCCTGGGTAGCCTGGGGTAAGTCACCTGGACTCTTTGCGCTTGAGCATGATCTAAAATGCCAAAATTGGTGCTCAGTGTTTTCTAGAAATTGCCTTTGCTGTCCTTAAACAGTGCATATAAAGACTTGCTCCTCTATGTATCTCAGAGTCACGATGCCTGCTGTACCTTTAAGCTTCTGTCCCTCTGTGCCTTTTGCAGATCTCAATGCCACATCAGTGGCTGGAAGGAAACCTGCCCGTGAGTGCCAAATGCACTGTGTGCGATAAAACCTGTGGCAGTGTCCTGCGTTTGCAAGACTGGCGCTGCCTGTGGTGCAAAGCTATGGTGAGTTGAACAAGTGTGATCATTTCAGTAAAAGGACAGTTTTTGATCAGCTCTGTGGTATGTTCTTTTAATGATACTTGCTTAGAATAAAATCTCTAATCATGCTGTCAGTGTTTGCCATGAAGGACGTTATTGTTCTGCAAGAAATAGAAATTTAATTTGTGCTCAGAAGTGTTGCTGTGATACATAAAAGCAAGACCTGAAAAGAGTATCAAGCTTCTAGCCAGGCTCATTTTATTTTGAGAGTGGGCTTTCATAGAAGAATCTAAGTACAGTAGACATGAATCAAAGCTTCAGTCATGGACTACATTGGATTTTAAGAAGCCATTATTTGTTATTTCTACAGGTTGAAAAGATGCAACAAGCTATAAAGAATATAAAGAATACTCAGCTATTTTAATAATAGCAATTTCCCTTCCATTGCAATCGATTGCTCTTGCCTAACCACTGAAGTGATGCAGGTCTTGCTGTGTTTTCAGTTGTCTATAATACTAGTAAGAGAAGCATCACAAAATATGTTTTTAGAATGAGGGGCTCAAATGCCTAGCAAACCCTCTATCTTGCAGTCTTCATGTACCAGAAAAGCCCTGCTCTACTTTGTATTTCCTTTTCTGAGTGGCTTCATTAATCTCCTTTTACCTCTTATGTTCCTCGTGTCTTCCTGCTTTGTTTTTGGTTTCTTGTTCTCTTGAGTTTCCAGCTTTTTCTTTTGTTGCTACTTCAGATCTCTCAGCTGAAGCTGGGATTTTGAAAGCAGAATGCCTGAAGGCTCCTAAAGCCACAGAATCTGGTATCTGGTTCTCTCAGCACTCAAAGTGCTGGTCTCATAAATTCAAATGGCTGGAAAGTACATACTAATGGAAAGAAGAAAATTTATAGAAGGCTCTGATTAGATAATTCTTAAAATAATTTTATCGATAAATTCATCAATTGACATTTTTTGTTGATTTCACCCCCTCCACCGTTCTTCCTCTTACGACCTTTTTTGGGTGGCTTTAGGAGTTATACCACAATGTTCAAAAGAGTCTGAATTATTCTTTTTTGGTGGTGTCTCCAGGTACACACAGCATGTAAAGAGTTGTTGCCAAACAAGTGCCCTCTTGGGCTCTGCAAAGTGTCTGTCATTCCTCCTACTGCTCTTAACAGCATTGATTCAGATGGTAAGTATTCCTAATAAGTAGCACTTCTTTCTCTTCCTCAGTTACAGTCACTTCAGCTGCCACTATTCATGCCAGGTTCTGTCAGCTGAAAATTCTGCTTTTACTGTTGCTGAAGCTCACCACTGGAAACCATTGCTGAGTATGGCAGTGAACTGTTTGCTTTGCTTTTACATTCAGTTTATCTCCCTCTAATATCAGTGTTTGCTGAGCTGCAGCTGATTAAATTTATTGACAATAACTATATTGCAGAAGCAATTTGGGGAGGTTGGGGAAGCTGAAAATTTTGGCATATTGCTAGGAGATAAGTGTGACATTTGGCAGCATGAGGTGTGGTTCATGCTGGATTCAGGGCTGTGCACATTTGGCATTCACACAGTGAGTGCCATAAACACAAGGAAAATATTAGCTGCTTCATAGCTGGGCTGGGGTGTGGGCTGTTGGTTTTTCTCTCCATCCATCCCCATGAGCAGCTTCACATATCTTGGCTTGTCCTCCCTCTCTCTTCCCTTTGCCCCAACAGGTTTTTGGAAAGCTACTTGTCCCCCTTCTTGCACGAGCCCTTTGTTGGTCTTTGTCAACTCAAAAAGCGGAGACAACCAAGGCGTAAAATTTCTACGAAGATTCAAACAACTTCTGAATCCAGCCCAGGTCTTTGACCTCATGAATGGAGGACCTCACCTTGGGTAGGCAGATATTCTATGGAAACAAAAACTCCTTGTAAATACCCAGAAAGTATGAGGGATTTATTTGATGAAGCTCATCCTCAAATGTAACAGGGAACCTAACCCTCAGACAAAACTAAACACATGAGGTTTGGAGGAGTTTTCCTCTCTCTGTGTTAAGTGTTATTGATTGCTAAAACCAAAAGTATTGTCAAAAAGGTTATTATATCCATTCCTCAGTAATAGCAGGACAGCTTGAGGCATTTTGGGGGAATTCCATGAACAGTCCCCTGGAAGAAGACCAAGCATGGAAAGCTTGAATCCATAAGAAAATTTGTCAGTAAGCAGTCTTGCAACAGGCATCCTGATGTACTGCTAAGAAGAGTTAGCTTCAGTTAACTCAAGTGAACAGACAGATGTCATAGATAGCAAATCAATATTGTCAAGGTGAGATTTATTGAGAAATAATTTACCTGAGAAGGCTTTGAAACTTCCATCCCTCAAAGACTTTATGGTGATATTGTAAAGAGACTCTTATGAGTGCGTTTGGCAAAGTTGGTTCTGTCCTAGGATCTAAGTTACATTTCGGATTTTTTGCCAAATTGTGCTAGAATACCTGTGGATATAAAAAAAAGTGAGTGCTGTGAAATAAATTCTTTTGTGTATTTCTGCAACTCTCACTTAAAAAGAAGTTTGGTCTTTAGTTTGCCTACTTCCAAATGTTTTTCTGTTGCATCAGATTTAAGTAACTTTTGTCATTATTAGGTGCTCCTTATAATAAGAGCCAACACAAGGTGAATTTCCCTTTATGTTTTTCTCACAGTGACTCCAAGTCTTTGACTAGATCTGTAGATGCAGGGGTCTAAATTCTGGGAGTGTCCGTTCCTGGATAAGTGATCATTGGGTTCTGCTCTCCTGAGAACTGTTGTGGTTCTTTGCCGTAGCATATTGCAAAACACTGGCATTTAAAACTGCAATGCTCTTTCAAGGGGATGTGTTTGGCTGAAAAATAATTTATAAAAGACTTGTAAAATTAAGTACTTTTCTTGTTTCCCTTCCCAACCAGACTGTTGTGAGGAATTTTGCTTTTAAGCAGGAACGGAAAGGAGGGAATCAGTTACCTTCTTGAGCTGTGGTGCACACTTCTAAAACAGCTGCTGGTATATATTTGCTTAAAAAGGAAGTGATGGTACAGGGTAAAACCTGCTTCTTGAAAATTTGAATATTTTCAGCTGATGCTAGGCAGATTTGTACCATAAGATGTCATTTCTGGTGGTCATCTTTTGTGTGTCAGCAACGCTTGATAAAATGAGGATTTTCGTGTACTACAGCAAATCCTGTTTAGGTAATAATAGTTAAAAAACCTACATGCAAAGCCAAAATAAAAGCAGGAGCAGATCTCAAAAATGTTCAGTAGGAAGCACAGTTTCAAACAGGAGAGGTTGTTTTTATTATTCTGGAAAGGGTGAATGGAGAAATTCACACTGGTAAGCTGTTTGCCTGCCTGTGGGGACAGATAAGGCACTGGAGCAGTGCATTCTGTTGCTTTCCCAGAAGGACTAAAGCTTGTGATGTTTTACATCCTCTTGCAGCTGTCTCATGGCTGATTGACTGCATGAAGATCCCCCTCTTGAAACTTTGCTTTAATTGGGGTGGCTATGAGTGTGAAGGCAGTGACATCAGAGCACTTAGAACTGTGACAAATAACTGGTGTTAGGCTGGATGCAGCAGGGCTGCAAGAGGGATTTAAGTCAATGGATAATCAGCTATCACATGCTTGTCTCCTCTGCTGTAGAGACAAAAGTGCCCTGCTTTAGTAGACAAGTATGTCTTGGGAGATATTTCTGTAGTGAATAGCTATGGTAAGTTGTTTAGCTGTATTTATAATTCCTTAATTATAACCATTTTCATTTATCTGTAATCTGGCAGTGACCCCCTATTCATTGCAAAATCAATGCCTACTTTAAGCAACCCTGTCATGTTTATTACCTATATTGGAATTATCATTTCTTTCTGTAACACCTCATTGTTTTTCCCTCTTGTTTTTTTCTTTCTCTTCTCCGTAGTTTACGCTTATTCCAGAAATTTGACACTTTCCGGATTCTAGTTTGCGGTGGGGACGGAAGTGTTGGCTGGGTTCTCTCTGAAATTGATAGCCTCAACCTTCACAAGCAGGTACCTGTCCCAAGAGCTTGGTTGGATGAAGGAATCAAGTAACAGCAGCATAGGCTGAAGAGGACTTCCCTTGGTCATGCAGATGTCCATTTGCCCCAGGACTGAAGCTGCTGAAAGCTTACTATAGCAGTGCTCTTGTACTAGTTTTCTACAAGAAATGAATCCAGCAATGGTTTGATTCTTTATGCCTGTCTCCAGTGTTCCTCCACAAGATTGAGCTTTTGGAGTCACTCTAAGTACTCCTGCTCTATCGCCAGCACAGACATGCTCTGAAAGGGCTGTAGTTAGGAAACTTAGGAGTTCCACAGGGGTTATGCTCTGTTCCCTTTAATTCTCTTGGTGTAGTATCTGAGTCTTAGGGATAGGCAGAAACTTCACTGGGGTAGAGACTTACAGTGTTTTGCCTGGGAGGTGTCTGTGCTAGTTTTACAGAAACACAATGGCACCACCTGATGGTTAAATATAAACCTTTAGGAGGTTTACTGTAGTGAGGTGCTCCTTGAGATGGTAGCTGTAAAATGCTCCTCTCTCAATTCACAACCAAAAGTAGAGGAATTTTTTCCTTAATTATATGCTCTTCTGGCTGTTTTCCCCATGCAGTTACTTCCTCCCACCCTTGGGTTAGCTGTTTCCCAGGGATTGTGTGTTAAGGAATCAGTCATGTTACTCATGGCTGTTCCTGGCTTGTGTTTCCCCGTTTGAATATCACTTTCATTTTCCTTTTCTCTAATGTAGTGCCAGCTGGGAGTGCTGCCCTTGGGAACAGGGAATGACCTTGCCCGTGTTTTAGGCTGGGGTTCTGCTTGTGATGATGATACCCAGCTCCCACAGATCCTGGAGAAGCTGGAGAGGGCCAGTACCAAAATGCTAGACAGGTGAGTAGCCGTCACTGACATCATCTGCTCTTGAAGAGTTGTGTAAAGATATCCCTCCAGGAGAACCGGGCAGTACAGACTCTGCCAAGCTTCTGGACCTCTTACTAATGTCAGATAACATTTTGTCATTGAATATCTACTGTCACCCTCTAGCAAGAGAAAGTGGTCTGGCCTTCCATGTCTCTGCTGCAGAACAGTAACAAGTGAAATTATCTGAGTTCTAGTGTCCTCTCTTCTGTCCCAGAGTCTTCATCAATTGAATTTGTCAGCCTTTGTACTAGTTTGAAAACAAACTTACTTTGTAATCTAAGACAGCCCTAAAGTAATTACTTTTTAAAAAAGCAGTTTCTTCTTGGTAAATCTAAACCAATTTGTCTTGAGCTTGGCTTAGAAATGAAAGCCAAATGCAGAAGTAGATGTCAACCCTTGGTAATGATACCTCCTGTATATATCTTTGTACATAATGTATAAGACTGTCTCAGGTCTTTGGAGTTGCATCTTGGCATCTCTTATGTTGAATCGAGTAATGCCAATGGAATTTTTGTGGAGAGGGAAGAAGTACAGAGCTGTTCCCTGTGTTGTAGAATACTTGTTCATAGTGTCATCCTTCCTTCTTCCCCAGTTCAGCTCTTCTGTATTTCCATTGCCACTCTGTGGCGGTTCCCCAAAGTGCAGTTTGTTCTGCTTTGAGGTTCTAACCTGTTATGTTTGGATAACAGAGGAAACCATCTGCATTGTAGTGAAAAATATGATTTTCAACAGGTGGAGCATCATGGTGTATGAAACCAAACTCCCTCGGCAGGCTTCCACTTCCACAGTCACCGGGGATTGCAGTGAGAATTCAGAGGTACCTCTCAGGAGGGGCAGGGGACTGGAGCACCAGCCTTGGAGCACACGGGATAGGAGGCAGTGGCTGAGCTCCAGGGGAGCAAAGCTGAACCATGGGTGTAGCCAGAGCTGCAAAGATCCGGGGCTTTAGCGCAGTGAAGTGTTGTGGAGAAAGATGGAGTGGGGTTACCAGAGTCAACAACCATAATGAGGGATGAGGAGAAGATACTTTGGAATGGAAGGGAAAGGAAATTATTGCCTTTTATTTACTTCATGACGTCAAGTTGTTGAAAAAGTGGTAAGCTGCATAGCAGTCATGAAGAACCCCCAGTGCTTTTAGATTTGCAGTTGATCAGAGACACTAAAAACTGCATTGCTGATGATTTGTAGGTTCAGAATCAGTTTCTTTATCAGATTCAGGTCTTCAGTGAGTAATAGAGCCCTGGACTGTGGAACTTTTTCAGGGCAAAAAGAATCTGTAGAGTGATAGCTACTCTCAGAGGAGCCAGGATTTCACAATGTATGTTGTAATGCTGGGAAGCAGCACCCCAGTGGCTTCTTTCTGACTATCAACAGGTGCAGAAGATTCTCTGCTATGAGGATTCTGTGGCTGCTCATTTGTCCAAAATTTTGACTTCTGACCAGCACTCAGTGGTGATCTCCTCAGCTAAGTGAGTACTTAGAGGACAACTGCTCTAAATTGCACTGTGAAAATCCTGCAACAACCCTTGTGTGACTTTGTTTTCCTCCTTTGTCTAGAGTGCTTTGTGAGACAGTGAAGGATTTTGTGGCTCGAGTAGGGAAGGCCTATGAGAAGGCAACAGAAAGCTCAGAGGAGTCAGAGGTCATGGCCAGGAAGGTAAAATTTGAAAAAATGTTTGGGTTTCTACTTCTGAAGTGTAAAACTACTCTGTTTTCAGAGAACTGGGATAGCAGCTGTTCAGTTAGCACTAAAAGAATGAGTTGCTCAGGCAACTGTTAGTTCTACTCAAATGTCATTCTTCTTCATGTAGTGCTCTGTCCTGAAGGAGAAGCTGGACTCATTGCTGAAGACACTGAATGATGAATCTCAAGCATCTTCCTCTCTGCCCAACCCTCCTCCCACCATTGCAGAGGAGACGGAGGATGGGGATGGGTCGGGCTGTGCTGGTGATTCTTCAAGCGAGCTCTCGGTGGGCTCGGCCTGCACTGCACGGCCCCAGATATTCCGTCCCCGAGAGCAGCTCATGCTGAGAGCCAACAGCTTGAAAAAAGCCATTCGCCAGATAATAGAGCATGCAGAGAAAGGTAACCTGTCAGGAGTCCTGCTTGTCACTTCCTACAGCCTCTTAAGAAGTATAAATTTCCTTTATTCTGGGGGCAGCAGGCTTCTTTATGGAAAGCAGCTTTCCTGAGCTAGAGAAGCTATTCAGAAGCCTGGCCATTTAGTTTCAGTGTCATCTCTGCCAAGCCCACCTTCTGGAAACATTGCTTGGTAAATGAGTCTGAAGTTCAAGGTGTGTTCTCTTCTAGCAGGCTGGTTTAGGAAGTTCCTGCCCTCCCACACTGTTAATTTGTCTTTCCTGTCTGTCCCCACCCATACCACAACTGTGTCACTGCAGCTCTTTGTGTGGTCTTGCTGTAAAACAGATCTGAAAATACTTGGGAAGAAGGGATTTTAAGTATTTTAACTTTAATTGTTTCAATCTCTTTATAGCAGAGCCTAGCAAAACATTGCTGTGGTACAACTGCAGGAGAGGGCAGGAACTTCTTAAATGAGTTTTGTCCCTGGAAAGAACTTAAAATACTGCATTTTGGTACAAGTCAGTTCTGTTCTGATGTTAACTTCTTAGGCAGGTGACCCTCTTCTCCACGTCTTGACCCTTGTCTCTCTCCAGGCATATGCCCCCAATGCTCCAGGTTTCTTTTCCTTTGAAAGGCATCAGTCTCCAAGTGTTAGTCATAAAGTCAGGGGTTAACTGAGACCAAAGGAAATACTTAACACATTGTTACTGGAGATAAAAGCATTGAAGTTGTAGATGTAACATCCATGCACACCCAGACATGCACTCTGAACAACTGTGTAGTGAATTACAAATCATTGCAATGTTGCTTGGATTTCCAGCACTGCAGCGTTGTATACAACATTTGCTAAAGGTGAATAGTGGAAATCCAGCAAACAACCTGCTTCTGGTGAAGTAGGAGGCCTTGACCTCACTGCTCCCTCACTTTGCTGCTGCTTACCTTAGGCCAGTTGGGTGTTTGTGAAGTTTCATTGGAGCCCAAGCAATTTGCTTAATCCAGCCAGAAGGGTTCTGTTTCTGCTGCATGGGTTGGATTGCTTCGTGGGTAGTTCTGATGAGCTACAGAGTCAGAACAAGGGAGAGAAAGAGATGGAAAGAAGGGGGTGAGCTGTGCAGGCAGTGAGCTGGTAGAACAGCTGAGGGCATTCAGAGCTGAGCCCTGGCAGGGGCTGCTGGGGTGATTGCATGCAAAGGAAGTTTTGATTTCTTTAGGCAGCATGCTAGCGTTTAAATCTTACCAGATCTCAAGCAGACTCCAGTTACATTTCAGATGTATTTGTTCAACTTTTCCAAACTATTTTTCTTCTTCCAGAGCTTTCAATCTGATTCTTTCCTCTGGTTGTATTGGTTTTTACTGACTGCTGTTTTCTTCCTTTTTGATTACTTGTGTCTAAGTTCCCTTTGCAAGTGTTATTGCACCACTATAGATTAAACAAACTGGAAATTCATTAATCATTTCATATCTGTCTGGTTAAGAGTCCTGGCAACATCTAATAAATGGAAGCCCATCACCTCTAGCACAGTTTACATCTCAGGATGCCTGAGTACCTGTGGCATTAAAAATAGACACTTCTATATAGAGCCTCACTGCTAAAGAGCTCAGCAAAGTAAACAAGGACGCTAAGCCAACCTCGTCCCAAAAGCTCTTCAGAGCAGAGCTGAGACAAAAGATAAAGGAAAGCTTTGTGTTATTCCTGTTCTTTCCTTTAAGGAATCAGGACATTTAGAGTCCCATCCTGTTGTTATTTACATGAGTGGGAGGTATTCCTTGCCAGAAGAGCTGTGAGGCACTCACCTACTTTATCTCTTCATACAGCTGTAGATGAGCAGAATGCCCAGACCCAGGAGCAAGAGGGCTTCCTCCTTAATCTGTCATCCTCTGAGGAAGGCAAGGAGCTGAGGAATGAGGATAAGATTTCCGTGCAGTCGTCACAGAGCAGCAGCTATGGCGTGTCCAAGGGGAGGAGCCAGAGAAAAGGTACTGCTCTGGGGCTGCCAGCATGCAGGTCTTGCCTGTGGATTACAATTCTGTTAGTTGTAAAAAGGGAAAGGAGGTGTTATGTGTATTACCTTCTGTATTCTGTTCTTAAGTTTTTGCATCATTGTTCTTCAGACCTTGCACATTTCTTTGTTCTAGCCTGTGCATTATATATCCCATTTTTTGCTACATCTCTCATGGCTGGTCCATGATCTTAGCATATGAAGCCTAGGATTCAGAAATTTTTTCGCACCTTAGCCAGTAATCTGGGTTCTATTGGCTTTCAGTGCTTGGACAAGGACAGTCTTGAGCACTTTTCATGTCATCCTTTGCAGATGACAGAGAACAGCAGCAGAGAACAGCAGTTTGCTTTAATAACTGTGTTATGTGAGTAATTTGTTAGAGATCCCTCATCACTGCAGATACATTTGGAACTTTGCTGAGTATTGATTTGGAGCCAAATGCCTTGTCTGTGTGCTGCTGGCACTAGCTTTTTCTCATCACCATTTCTAATATTTTTCTTGTGGCATTTTGGTACTTCCAGTCTGTGGGGTTTTCAGCAGCACATATGTGACATCTGTCTCATAATGACTGGTTCTGTCAATTCTTTTTTTTCTGGGGACTCAGGTGTTTTGCTGTTGAGTGATTCCTAACCCAGTCTTGCTGCTTGGCCTTTGTTGGTCTGAATCACAGCACTATATTTGTCAATAGCCAAGTTTGTGTTGTGTTTTACAGCCTCCAAGTCTCCTTGTGAAAGACTAATAAACAAAGGAAGTTTGTCGCTGGGCAGCTCTGCATCCCTTCCTCCCCAGACAGGAAGCCGGGACAACTTGCCAATGCTGAACACAAAAATCCTCTACCCAAGTAAGTGTAACACCCACCACTTCCCACCGGGGCAGCCAGCTGGAGCATGGGTGACTGCAGCACGGGCTGCAGTCCCCATGTGAAAACATGAGATTGTCCTGCCAGGTGCCCTTCTGTGCAAGGTCAACCATGAGAGAAATCCCTTTGTGGATAACTCCAAGTGGAGGCTTGGAATGAGCTGTAGTAATTCCCAATTTGTAGCTAAGACTGAGACACAGATTTTTATTAATGCCATGAAGTGGTAGAATTTAGATGGCCAATTGCAGGGAGATACTTATCTCAAAGTAACCATGAGAAGGGGGAGATTATGCTGTTGAGAAAGGCTTCTGAAGAATGGCAGCTGTAGATTGGGAGCAGCAGTTCCTTTATGTGAAGGCTGAAGTGACTGGAAGTGCACAGACGGAGCAGAATTCCCACCTCCTCCCACATGATGTACAGCAACTGGTCCCCATCACTGTAGCAGTATCTTTCCATCTCTTCGCCCAGATTACTTGTTCAAATTGCTCCTGGAAGCAGGTAATACCGTTTCTCTCTGAAAAACCTACTATTTGTGAGTCACCAGTTAATAATTTAAGAAGCAGGAGACAGTAATTCTTGAACAACTTGGATTATAGCTTCAGTCCTGCTCCTTTCTCTCTATTCACTGTATCAGGGATATCGTATGTCTCACTCTGGAACAAAAAAGCTGCTGCAGAAAGTACATTCCTCTTTCCCTTTTCCATGTTTCTATACAACTGTGCTGCTAGCCTTAGGCAGTACACTGTCAGTCAGAAACCCTGCAGGCAGCCCCAGAAATCCTTCTCCTTGTCAAAAGAGCTAACCTCTGGAGTGAAAGAAAACACTAATGCTATTTGCTTTCTTCATGAATGACAGGGAAGAATGTATCAACTCTTGTTACCTTGTCTTTGAGATTGAAGTTGCCTGTTTTCTGCTTATTATTAGTCACGCTCTTCTCCATGGTCAATTTTACTACAGATATCCGTGCTGGCATGTCAGGTTCTTTGCCTGGGAGCTCTGTCATCAGCCGATTGTTGATCCATGCTGATCCCTTTAACTCTGAGCCTGAAAATCTGTGAGTATGCTCAGGAGCTTGGAGGGAGTGGGCGTTTGCAAATGGACCTCAGCAGAGAGGGGATTAGTTTATGGACTGAAGTAATGGATTGCAGCAGCCTGGAGTTACATAAATGGATCCATATGCTGGATTCTAGGGCTTAAGGATCAGTTTATGGAGTTACACATGCAGTGACACACATCTGACACAGTTGGGCTTGGTGGTCTTTTCCAATCTAAATGATTGTGTATGAGATACGCACCAAATGGTACCGAGACTTATGAGTGGAAGTTTTGTTCTTCTGTTTGGCAGTGAGTGTTACACAGAGAAGTGTGTCATGAATAATTACTTTGGAATTGGACTGGATGCAAAGATTTCTTTGGACTTCAACAACAAACGTGATGAGCACCCAGAGAAATGCAGGTGGGTTTGGTTTTAAATGACCTTTGGATTGATGCCAAAAGTGACCGAACCACTTCATGCTTCTGTGTGGTTTTGAAGCCGATTGTGTACAATGTGCTGAATAGGTGTATTGTCCACATAATGTTCCTTCAAGGCTTGAAATCATGATGGAAGAGATAAGTTACTGATTTTACTGATTCATTATGCTATAAGGTATTTA
The DNA here is from genome assembly GCA_013396995.1 of Dicaeum eximium. NCBI lineage: Eukaryota > Metazoa > Chordata > Aves > Passeriformes > Dicaeidae > Dicaeum > Dicaeum eximium. Next base: position 128,219 of record VWZP01005239.1, read on the forward strand.
AGTTGCTACATTGGTGCAGATTTAGCACATTGGTTCTATTTATGTCATCTCACTCACAGATTTTTCTCCTGGGCTTGCTATTTAGCTATGAGAGAAGCACATCTTAATTCTAAATACGCCAGAGGCTGGTTTTGGTGTTGATCCTGACTCAATACAAACCACAGGTTTGGCCTTTTGAATACCTGAGTAACTACAGGATCCTTTGTGTAGCCTGGGATTGGCTACATTTGCTGTGTGTGAGCTAATACAGCTGAGCTGAGCACTGTTGATGTCCTGGTGTATGAGATGGACAAGCTCTGTGCCAGGGCAGTCTGTGTATGTTTCTGGTAGTGTCTGTTACTCATGTTTGATTCCTACCTGATGTTTATTTAAAGGCAAGTAGTTTCCTAGCATAGTGACCACTTGGAGCAATTGACCTTTTTGGAAGCAGAGCACCTTTGTGGTTTAGGATGTAGCAGGTACCATTTCAGTGTGAAGTTTTTATTCCTTCATAGTGAAAGGGTAAATGTCTTTGCTGACTTTTTCTCTTTTTGTTTGCCCCCTTAGAAGTCGTACTAAGAACATGATGTGGTATGGAGTATTGGGGACCAAAGAGCTGCTGCACAGAACATATAAAAACCTGGAGCAGAAGGTCTTGCTGGAGGTGAGGAATTAGCATGTTCTTCTGTTTCTAAGACTGGGATGCCTAATTCCATCTCCTTCAGGCATTGTGATTTTTGGCATGGTGATTTGACTTGGTGACATTTGCCTGCCTGAAACAATGTCCTTGGCTATATGTCACCCTGAGCTAACTAAAAGTGGCTTTTCCTGGTTCTGGAGCATAACTTGTATTCTAAGCCCATAGGGGAAGAAGTGTCATCCTGCTGGAAAGTATTTGCTGTTCCCAATGCAGTGTTCAGCATGGATAAGATTGTTATGTTCCATGTGGTATCTCATGTGAACACATCATTTTAGATGGTGGGTACAGTGGAAAGCTCTGCATTTAACTGTGCTATAAGGTGTATCCAACTGGAGAAGAAATATTTTTGTATAGGTCATGTACGGCATAAACAGGTGACTTGCAGGACAAGACCCTCATCACATGGATGTTTCAGGAGTTTTATTCCATTTTCTTGAGAAATAAATCAAGGGGCTTTGCCAAGCCTCTCAGGTGTGCCCTGTTCCTGTTAGAGGAAAATAAGCAAGAGTATCTCTCTAAAATCCATGTCTGCCAGAAGATGTGTGGCTCACGAGGCTTGAGTGGAATCCTTCTACTCTTCTAGCCCAAGAATGAACAGGAAAAAACCTGATTTAATCTATTACTAAGATGGTGCTGGCTGTTTTCTGTTCACAGAGCATGTGCTCTGGCAGGAGGGTCTCTCTCCTGCTGGGCTGAGAGTAGTGTTGCCTTCATTTCTGTGCAGTGCGATGGGAGGCCAATCCCTCTGCCCAGTCTCCAGGGGATTGCTGTGCTCAACATTCCCAGCTATGCAGGAGGCACCAACTTCTGGGGGGGAACCAAGGAAGATGATGTGAGTATTCTCTAAGACCATACAGGAAATGTTTCTACTTACTGTAGCTTTTGAGGTCACAGCCTCTGAAAATAGTGCTTGGAAGAAGAGGGCAGGGAGCCTGTCTGCATGCACTTTCTGTTGAATGTGGCTGAGATACTGAAATCCAACCTTGAGCAGCTTTCATAGCCAGGCAGTCTGTAAGGATTCAGAAAAAACATAACCAGATCATTTGGACCTGCAGGAAGTTCTTTAGGTTGACCTTGTCCTCACAGAGAAGTAAAGAGAAGTAAAGCCCCTTGACAGCAAAGGCAGCTAGATTCACTCACAAACATTATATCTTTTGGAAATGGAGTGCCTACTCTCAAAAGAATAATTATTGCCTTGTAGCCTACAGCCTTCATGTCTGCATTATACCTTAGCCATCGGAAGCCTCTTTTTTCTCCCTCCTAGCTAATTCTAAATCTTCACCTTCTAGCCTTATTGTTAATTTTATACAGATTAAAGAGCACAATTGAAAGCCAACCCCCAGCTCGGCACCAATAGGGGGTAAAGGAAACCTCTCCAGCAGAGCTGTGCCTCAGTTGAATTCTCTCTCCCTTGTATGTGGCAGACATTTACAGCTCCTTCCTTCGATGACAAGATTTTGGAGGTGGTAGCCGTGTTTGGTAGCATGCAGATGGCAGTGTCACGTGTGATAAACCTACAGCATCACCGAATTGCACAGGTATCAGCTGCTTTTGTGAGCTCTTCCTGCCTGCCCCCTCTCCAGCTAATGACTTTGTAAAGCCCTTCTTTCTGCTCTCTCTGTTCCATGGAAAGAGCATCCTCCAGGGCTGGAAATGGACATGCTCAGGGGCAATTTGAGCATGGAAGTGTTTGTTAGCATTCACTGTAGTAGGAGTTAGACCAACACCTCAAATACAGATTAGTCCAAAGACAAAGGAGGTGTTCCCCACTGCTCAAGGGTGAGATGTGTCCTGCTGCCCAGACATGTGTGCCTCAAGTATCACTGATAGAGGGGCTTTGGAAAGACAGAGAATGCTTATGCTTTTGGAAAATCAACATTTTAGAGCTTTTCTGACCCAGTCACTCCTTGCAGTGCCGGACAGTAAAGATAGCAATCCTTGGAGAAGAGGGAGTTCCCGTGCAAGTGGATGGAGAAGCCTGGATCCAGCCTCCAGGTTACATTTGGATTGTTCATAAGAACAGGGCACAGACCCTCACCCGAGACAGGGTAAGAGCATTTTGAATTCCCTGTGCAGTGCACTCGTGTTTCAATGTCACATATTTCTGGAGAGCATGGAAAGGGCCACACATGAACGTTATATTTGAATGTGAATGTAAGAAACATATTTTATTACACACCATAAATCTTTTGGGAAAGAATGTGATTAAACTTGCATTCACCACTTGGGAAATAGCATAAATAAGGTTGTTTATGCAAGCTTATTTTACTTCCTTTTCTGGGTGCCTTGTGACAGTGTTTCTTAACATGCTTGCATGCTGTTTTTTCTACAGGATGCCTGCCTTGCCAAGTGCTGTGGATTGTGTAGATTCAGACAGTCAATGGTTTAGTTTGTCACTGTTGTTCAGTATGTGGCTTATACCTCATTGACCATGTAAAACAGTGTCTTCTGCTTTGTTCAGAAGTGTGTGTCGGTCTCATCTCATAATTTTCAAATATATCTGATGAGTGCCAGCAGATAAGGAAGCCTCCTTGCTCTTTTGCTGTATGATTGAGCAGTGGTCAGACAAAGGAAAGGATAAAGACCCTGCTGTGGTACAGACAGATGCTATGAGTCCTCCCAAATCTGTGACTGTACATGCATAAACAGTTCAGTTGAGAGCAGCTCTTCATACTTTCCAGCATAAACACCCCTTTACCCAGCTTCCAGAGCAAATCAAAGTCCTCTGCAAAGGGACTCACCTGCTGAATCACAAGAAGGAGTACAACAAAGGGAAAAAGAGAAAGCAGCCTGATACAGGCCTGAGGCACATTGCCTGGCAAGGGAGTTACAAAGATAACAGTGTGAAAAGAAAGCAAAGGTGGGCATACAAAGCCCCTTTCATGGTAGGACGGGGCACTGGAGACCTCTTAACTGGGAGAGCAGTGGGTGTTGATCATAGAACCACAGAATGGTTTGGGTTGGAAGGGATTTTAAAGGTCATCTAGTCCAAGCCCCTGCCTTGGGGAGGGACACCTTCCACTACACAAGGTTGCTTAAAGCCCCATCCAGCCTGTGGTCTAAGTGTTGCCAGAGATGGGGCATCCACCACTTCTCTGGGCAACCTGTGCCAGTGTTTCATCCCCTTCATGGTATAAAAACCTTCCTTGTATCTAGCTGAATCTATCATCTTTTGAGTTTAAAGATGTGTCCTGTCAGCTCTGATGTGAATGTTTTGGAGAGGAGACAGGAATAGTGCACACAATCTTTTGTGAAGGGTAAGAGAGCTTCTGCAGCATCACACTGACACTTGGAGGGAGAGTGACTCAAGGAGATAGCACAGAGAGCAAGAGAGAACAGGATTGCTGCTGTAAAGGTAAAGGGAGGGAAAAAAGGAGAGGCAACCTGTGTGTGGGTATGGTGGGAAAGGTGGCCTGAAGCACAAGAGATAGAGAGGACAAAGCAGTCCCTTGTGAGTGTACTATGTGTTGAGCCATCAGAAGCCATAGCTATGATTGTGCCAACCCATTGCCTACCAACTTGGTTTTGCAGTCATGGAATTGCCACTGAGGAAGAGGTTCCAGTTTTGCAGTTGTACACTCAATTTGTGTGCAACCTATGCTTGTTTTTCCTGCTCTCCTTTTAAAGGTCACTGCATGCCCCTTTTTCACAGAGCAAACCTGTCCTATTCAGTTGAGGTGGGGTCCTCCCTTCATGCATGTGACCCTGTACCTTTGGTAACATTTTTCAAATGTGATTTGGGATATATATTTTCCTAAACTGAAGATGGAAAAACTCAAATTCCCTTATTTGGCCTCATTTGGACCACTGAAGATTCATTAGCAAGAGTGAGATCAGCAGGTAGCTTGCACTGAGCTGACAGAGAGCCTGGTTTTCTAGTATCAGGGGCGGTAGGGGAAGGGAGTGCTTTACCACAGTAAAAGCTCCATAGTTTTCATTCTCACCATGTTCAATATTGATCCTTCTACATTGGATCTGTTTTGCTTCTTCCCACACCATTAGCTGCTGCCCACAGGAATATCAGTAAGGGCCTAGCTCTGCGTTCAGCTGCTTGGCCCACCAGTTCCTAGGGAAGCCCAGTTTGCCCAGATAAGGAGGAGCATTCAACATTTTTAATTTCAAGCTCTGAAGTGTCACAGTAATACTGAGATGTAAAGGTGATACAGCTGCTCAAAGAAAAGGCTGACACCAGTTGGATTGTTGGATTTTGTTAGTCTGGCCCTCAGAACTGCCCAGTAATTTTGGCTAAAACTATGCTTAAGCAGAAATTCAGCCAAGGCAAGCATGTGGCATGGACAACTTCATCCCAGCCAGCTAGTTAGCAAAGCTATAAGCAACTTAAATACTGGGCCCTGCAGTGAAAAGTGCCTGTACCAGGTCTACATGTTATACAGGCATAGGCACAGTCACTGGGTTTTTATAGAAGTTTTACAAGGTACCTTATAGTTTGCTTGCTGTGTTTTTAGGCCTTTGAGAGCACCCTGAAGTCTTGGGAGGACAAACAGAAGTGTGAGTTGTCACGACCCTCCACTTTCTCACTGCAGCCAGAGATCATGTCTGAAGAAGAATCCACCCAGATCATCCAGTTTGGTCAAGCAGCAGGTGCTCTGATCCACAGGTGTGTCTCAACTTGCTCTTAATGAATAGAGCCTCCTTTAGGGCCTGAAGTTCACGTCCTGCTTCCTGTTTCTGGAGATGTTCCTGTTCAGCCTTGCCTGCTGCCTTGCTGGTCCCATGTCACTGGGACTAGCATCATTCATTGTTCAGTGTCCCAGCTAAACAAGGACTGAAGCTGAATAAGCTTTCTTAGGCCATTGTGGACAAAAACTTCCATGAGCAAACATGGATCCTTTAATCCTGAAATAACCTGTTACCTTTGGATGTAAAGTAGTTTTTCTACAGAAAAGAAACAAAAACCTCCCAAGGAGCTCAGATAACAGCCTGGGTTCTTGTAACCCTGATGTCCAGCAGAAATTTTTGTACGATGCCCAGAATGTATGCTTACATGCTCATCCTTTAGTCAGTCATTCCTGAGAGAAATTTTCTGAGAGAAAATTCCCAGAGTCTTTAGAGAAGGTTGCTATAAGTGCAGCTGCCTTTCTCATCACTCTGGTCATACTAAAATGCCTGGGTTGCATTTCAAACTGATCCCAGTTTGTGTGCAGAACTGAACATGTTGTGCCTGTGAGAGCTGCATTTCCTTGCCTGTGCACACTCAGTGTGGCAGGAGAACTGCCCTGCTTTGCCAGAGGCTGTGCCCCTGCCGTGATCCCAGCTCAGCTTGTCACTTGGATGGGTGTTAAAATGGGATATCCAGTCAGGAGAGATCTGCTTTGAGCATATGCTGATGCAATCTGTAATTCTCTCTTTAGCATTCGGGAAATAGCTCAATCCTATCAGGACATGGAACAGGAGCTTGCCCATGCTGTCAATGCCAGCTCCAAGTCTATGGACAAAGTCTACGCTAAATCCAAGTCCACAGAGGTACTGCACTCACTTGGCATCTCCCATTTTGTTCTTGCTCCAGAGCTCTTGGTTTTCCATTCTGACTGACCAAAAGTAGGCCTTGCTAGTCTAAGGCTTCTTCCTTTTGACTGTTCAGACCTCTGTACTTCCAAGCTTAACTTGTGTATGAATTGCTTCCCAGCAGGGTCTGAACTGCAGCCTTGTTGTAGAGATGGTGAATAATGTCAAAGCCCTGCACAATGAGACAGAGCTGCTGCTGGCAGGCAAGATGGCACTGGTAAGGAGCACAAAGCAAGAGGAAAAAGCAGTCTCTCACTTCCTCCCCTCTCCTCCTATTGCCTTGGCCTGGCATTTTGCCGGTCTTGGACTCTGTAAGTAAGTTTAGATGTTATAATGCAGGAATCATTTGCTAATGAAAATTTTGCTACATGGGTGTGCTGCGGAGCTTGGAGCTCAGAAAATACAAGAATTATTAACTTGGTCTAGGCAGAGTACCTGCTCTGCACTTTCAAAAGGAGGAACTGCTTTGTTAGCTGGGAATTTCAGGAAAAGGGCCTGGCTGTGTGTTCTACCACGACACTTTTAACTCTGCCTTCCTTCTATTGCTGATCCAGCAATTAGATCCTCCACAGAAGGAGCAGCTTCAGGCAGCCCTGGCAGACATGGACCTCCAGCTGAGGAAACTGGCAGACATCCCTTGGCTGTGGCAACTTATGGAGCCCTGTGATGAGGAGGTGAGGAGGACCAAGGCTATTTTTCCCTAGCTGTTCTCTTTTTGCCTAGTTGGCTCTGTGCGTTTGACTTCCTGTTGCTATATGACTGATGAGAGAAAAAATAATTAAGAAAGAAACTTGGCTCCCTAGGGCTAAAAAAAGTAATTTCCTACCAAGATCCCTTGCCTGACATGGGATCAACTTTCTCTGCTTCCTTTTCTGTCTATCAGAATGAGTTTAGGATTACTTTTTTCCTTTCTTACAAGATCATGGAGCTAAGCTTGGCAGTGCTTGTTGCTCTTAGTCCATTCTTAGTCAATCAGTTCATGACTGTGTGCTGGATTTTCCCTTTCTGTTCTTGCAGAACCAGATGCTGGATTATTCTAAACGCAGCCGCAGTGGCAAATTCCGCCTGGTGACCAAGTTTAAAAAGGAGAAGAACAACAAAAATAAGGAGACTCACAGCAGCATGGGATTGCCGGGTACCAAGTCTGCTCGTTCATTGTATCTTTTTGTCACATCAGTGTGGTCACACCACCACCTGTTCTTGGTCTGTTTCCTTACACATCTTCTCCTTCTGTTTCATCTGCATCTGCCTCTTTTTGCAGGTCCAGTCAATCTTTTTCATGTGGCAAAATAGCTTATTGCTCCCTTCTGAGTCATGGTCCCCCTGTACCATGCAAACATTCCTGAGCAGGAACAGGAGGTACCCTCCAAAGAATTCTCCCCTACACTGTACAGATTTTCAGGGCTATGTCAGAGGGCGCATAGGGAAGTGAATTTGAGGATTTTGGCATTTTAAATATAAAGATGACTGTGGAGCCCAAGTCCGTGTAACTCCAGTATTTTCACTGCTTACTCTCTGTGATACAGTAAATGATATTTTTCTCACTGATTCATCTTCAGGCTTTAATCAAGTTTCATGTCTAATTGGCTGGGGATCAGCATCACCATAGGTGCTCCCTGACCTTTAATCCTATTGGTCAGTAGATAAAAACTGGCCATGAATCAACAAATTGCCATTCAAGACACTTTCTCTCTAAATTGGTCTAGTTGATTTTTGATTTATACTCTCCTTATGAAGGCTTTCTTCCGAAATTCAGAAGTATGACCTGTTCTGTTGGCTCTTGGGTCCTGTCTTCTACTGTGGAGTTATGGCTACAGTCTCCTGTCTGACAGGGTGGTGTTCATTCACTGCCTCCCAAAACTGGGAAATTTTATTATTCTCTTATTTAGAGACTGCAAGAAGGTGGAAGTCTAAACTCTTCCTCTCTCTCTCAGACAAGGGGGAGAGAGGTTGCCATTTTGTTTACTGAGCACAAGTGGTTGTACATAATAATGTGCAAACTAATCTGTGCTGTGATTCTCCATTATACATTTTATGAATCTATTGTTCTGTACACAGAATTTACACGATGAATTTACTCTTCTGAAACATGGGGGTAAACTTGGAAAAAGTTATCCCCATCAAAAGATTTCCCATCTCATCAAAACAGATATGCACTTCCTCCTGGCTGTACTGCAGCAGGCCTCTTCTTAAGAGAGCATCTGTTACCTTTTTTTTTACCCTACCTCCTTCATTCGAGATTGAAGGTTGTGCTGCCCTCCCCTTAAAGGCTGTGGTCCTGCTTGCCCTCCTTCTCTGGCACTGAGTGCTGTGGTGTCCTCATCTCTCCCTGTCTCCTGGGATTCTGGGTACTCAATGCACTCCTGCTTTTCCATCTCTAACAGTTCACCTCTGGGGAACGGAGGAGGTTGCGGCGTGGCTTGAGCACCTCAGTCTTTGTGAGTATAAGGATATCTTCATCCGGCATGACGTCCGGGGCTCTGAGCTCCTGCACCTTGAACGGAGGGACCTCAAGGTACTTTCATGGTCGGCTCATGAGAAATAGCCAGCTGCATCTGCATGACCTCCTGTGCTGAATGTGCTTGGAAGTGGTCTGCCTGCTGTTTATTCCAGGTGCCTTGGCAAGATGAACAGGTTCACTACAGCCTCGTTTTATTTTCTCACCATTTTGGGTCATCTTGTTTTTAATAGCAAGGAGGTAGAAGAGCTGGTTGAGGGACCAGCTGTCTAGTTCTGCCACAGCTTCCTGGAGATACAATACAGTACAGCACACAGATTGCCAATAGTGTTCTTGAGAGTCTCTGATTTTAATGATGGAAGTTTTTCTCAGCTACTGTACCATCTTTGCAGAAGGTGCTGTAATTGGGAAGATTTGTTCTTACCGTGTAGTGACTGGACAAATAGATCATCACACTTCTTTGTTACAAGAAAAAGTGATGTGCATTTTGATGAGGCTTATGGATGGAGGGAATCTTTTTTAAGGGGGCTTAGCAACTGCACTGCACAACTTTTCATCTCCTCACCAGAAGACATTTTTTCTATTGAGAGAAACTGAAAGTGGTGGTTCTTTGCATGTGCAAGAGACTTGTGTCATCATTCTGGTGACTTGCATAGAGCAGGCAAACACTGGGTTTTTTTAAAGTAGTGTGTGGCATTTGTTCAATGCCCCTTAAATCTTTATTTATCATTTCGACCATCTTCCCATGGTGAGGTTTGCTGTAACCTGTGTAGCTGACCCCTCTGCATGTCATCCACCTACAGCCTGTGTTTGTTGCATGGTACCCAGCTATCAGATATGACTGATTAGTTCTTCCTGCATGTTTTGGGTACTAGCTTACGTCCTTGATGTCTGTGTGCTCTTTCTGTTCTCACAGCCTTTGACAGCCAAAGCAATTTGTGTTTCTGTCTGACAGTCCACAGTTGTTTCTCTGCATTGCTCTGTGCTTGCTCTGCATTCCTTAGCAGCTTTTTAATGTGTGGTTTGAGGCTCTGTATATAACCCTCAGGTTTGGAATGCTCTGTATATAACCCTCAGGTTTGGAATTTTTCTGGTTGGTTTCCTCTCTTTGTAACTGGCTGACTAGTTTGTAACTGTTGCTTGGCCACCTGGAATTTCCCTCTGCCTTTCTCTTAATGTAAGGTTTTATTTTTTGTTCCAGGACCTGGGAGTGACCAAAGTGGGTCACATGAAGAGGATACTGCACGGGATCAAGGAGCTGAGCCGGAGTACTCCTGCCAGCGAGGCTTAGCCTCTGTTTTCACAGCCTGTGTCTACCATTCTCCCTAATTGCGCAGCAGTCACCTCACAATGCAGATGTGCTCACAGCTATCTCTGCTGAACAGCCAAATTTTAGCTGTTCAGAGCTCACATCAACCAAGCATGGTGCTACTTTTTTCCCGTGGGGTATGGCTGCATCCAGTGGAGAGGCGCTTCCTCTGTAGTTGGCAGAGCCTCCTGGAGAGAACTCACACGCTGTTTGAAGAGCCATGTCCTGTGTCGTGGGAAGTTCTGGTTCCAGGGACAGTGCAGGGCTCCTGAGAACTGCAACACCTGCAATCTTTCCTGGATAACTTCATCACAGTAGAATCATTCAGGGCAAAAGATGTATTGGCCAGTCTTAGTTCAGGAGCATATGACAGTCTTTTCAGCCCCAAAACTTTCCTGCTTATCTGTGTGTCACACCTCTATTTAGCATATTTAAGTGGGACAAAGCCTCTCCTTCCATCTTACTAATCCCTTTTAATGCATCTGTAGTTGCTGCAATTTGCTTCTGAAATTTGAAGCCAGTGCAGACCTCTTCCGATGAATATCCAGTGATTCTCATTCACTCATGCTTTTCCAACAAACAGTGCATGTGCTTCAGACAGTGTTTGCACCAGCTGGCAGGGCCTTCTGCTGGGCCTGCTCTCCTCTTCCAGCCAGGGACAATGGTACAACCTTTAGGTTTTCACAAAAAACCTGGTGCTAAGTCATCATGGACAATTGTTCAGAAATTCCTGGCAGTAAGAAAAGAAAATTCTGGAGAGCCAAATGGTTACAGGAGATCAGCAATGACATTCCTTCTTCTGAATTAATCTTTGGGAGATCAGATAAAAGGGAAAGCTAACGAGCTGCTTGAGCTGCACAAGAAGGGAGATGTAGGACAACTTGCTTCATCTTGGGGGAGGGAGCAGCATGACTGGCAATGGCCAGGTGTAGCTTCCTGCCTATTTAGTTCCACTTCTGTGGCCACAAACATGAGAGCTCTTTCTTTCCTTCAGCTTGCAGTGTAGAAAACTATTTCTGTCACAAAATACGTGATTTAAGTCTGGTACTTGTATCTTTTCACCTGTCTTGGTTTCAGTAGCTTTTCCACCTTGCTTCTCTTTCTTGCTGCCTTGCTCCTTCACTCCAGGGTGATACAAAAGATTAGAGTTGCTCAGTTCTCCTGGGCTGTACCCCTAAGAGATTGCTTATGCTGTCAAACATTGGGGCTCCTGTAAGAGCACTGAGAGAAGGAGAATTGTTACCGAGCAAATGAGCATCATAACGAAAACTGGAATATATTGATAAATTGCCTTTGGTACCAGCAACAGTGGAGCATGGAAAAATTATCTCTGAATCAGTTTCTAGATGGCTGACCCCACCTGGGTGGTTGTTAAAGCTCAAGACCAGCATGCATAGTTATATCACCATCTTTATCACTGCAAAGGGAATTTGGCAACAGTCAGCTCTGTAAAACTTGAGAGACAGCAGAAATTTTTAATAACTCTGTCATTTTCCGGGTTTTTTTTTTTTTAATTATTACAGAGTGGTAATTACAATACAAAGTGGTCTTTTTTTACTTGTAAGGATTTTTATCAAATTGATAGAACTTCTCTAGTCTAATAACAGTCAGTCAAGTTAGTTTATATAAAGATTTGTCAGCTTATAAAGGCTCTGGGCTGATATTGTTTCAGCTGGGCAAACTCCACTGAATTCCCTAGTATTTCACCAAGGGTTATTCTGACTTTCTGACTGCCTGTCTGTTCTAACCAGACACATTCACCCATGTGTCGTCTCTCAGCCTGGCAAGTGACAGGGTTTGCTTATGAGAAGGTAAAAGAAGACTAAATCTGCTTGATCCAGCTAGAAACACTTACAGTATAGATACTGTGGGGCCTGAGTAGGAAAAATGTCCAACCTTGCCCTGAATGTATTTCTCCTATGTATACATTGGCAATTGCTTCCATAGCTGTATTTTTTATTTATCAGTACAGACCCCCTGTAACTGTATTGAATTCCTGAGGTATCAGGTAAGTAAGAATTGCAAACATACTGTATTGTCCCACTTGCTTTTTGAGGCATCCCAGAGGCACAGAGCAATGTCTGGATGAAAATGAGAAACCTCCTTAGGAGAGCCCCAGGATGCAGCCATCCTCAATGGTGGTGTGCAGTGACCTCACAGTGTGTGCATCCCACTGTCTATCCCAGAATTCTGCGTGGCTGGGACATCCATGTGCCTTCCAAGGAGAAAGCAGTGGGGGCGGTGAGGCAGGTGATAACTCCAGAGAAGAGTTGAGACCTGTGTTTGTTCCTAGATGTCATGAAGGAGCTGTTCTGTGAACTTTCCCCAGGCAGCCTCATGGTTAAAATGCATAAACAATAAGCTCTTTCCTTGCATAATCCTTGAGGGATTTAATTCTTGCTTCCATAGAAACAGCTCCTCTCTACTCTTCCTGTCCAGAGCAACAGAGGAATCCAAAGAGTTTTTACATTCAGGTGTGTTCCTTAATTCATGCCATATCTATCAAGACCAGATGGCCTTTAGCCATTTGCATGAGTGATGAGGCCTGCCCAGACTAATCTTCCTTTCTTTTGCTTTTTTGATCTGTGTGTCAATGCCTTCAGATCATTTTTGTGCACATGCACATTTATCAAAGGGTTGACAGCCACTATATTCCTGTCTGTTACTTATCAGAGGCAGGGAGGGAGTTCTTCCTTCTTTTAAGAGCTAGAAAATGGGATTTGCATTTAACCTGAGTGCCTTTGAATATATATTGAGGTATAGATCTAAGAAACCCCAAAGGGTTGTAGTTCTGTGTGTCTCACTGGGAATAGTGCAGATTTCTGTTGGCGAGATTTTTGTGAATGAAGACAATTTGTGTTGAACATCAGTGAGTGCTATCTGCAAAGTAAGGAGCCAGACAGAACTCCTGGCTACTGCCTATTCTGAGTTTCTCTTCGGACATCTGGTAATTTTTTTGTGGGAGAGAAACTCAGGAAAGACAATTAGTGAAAATTGTGCTGCTTTGCCAAAAAGAGGCTGTCCAGCAGTCTCAGGAGCACCAGCCTGGGAGAAGCTAGAACTGTGCATATCACACAGGTGTTTAGTCCCTGAAGAAACTCAACTCCTGTGAAAGCCATTCAGCACCTTCTGTTCACATCCCTCACCCCTGGCAGTGGCTGCAGTAAGCTGGGCACGGGGTTTCTTCTGCTTGGAAGAGGCTCCAGTCTGTTCTCTCACATTCTGGCACCATCCTGGATATTTAGTGGTAGATTGTGGGGAATGATGGTTGGGGCTAGGTGAGATTGCATGCAGTGGAGACTGGGGGGAGGTTTGGCTGTTGGCAGTGCCCTGCCCTGGGCTGCCCTTGGGAGGGCTGGTACAGCCACTCTGTTGTAGCTTGTGGGATGTCGGTAGGAGCCAGCGCAGTGGCCAAGGGGAGCTGTGCCTCTGGGTGCCTGGAGGTGCTGGCCTGGCACCTGGGAGCCTCCAGCTCTGCTGAGGCCTTCAGTGCCAGTGCTATGACTGCTTCTGCGCCCAAATAGTATGGAAAGCTTTGTTCATTGTTCTAGTGTTATTTAAAAATGTGCTGTGTACAAAATATAATAGTGATGTGATTTATAAAACAGACTGTTTACAAGACATATTTTGTATCTTCAGACGTGTGTACTGTAAAAAAAAAGAAAGGATGAAAACTGATGTTTTTCTACAACTGTCAACAGTGACTGCATGTCTGTACCATTGTCCACCGACCGTTGTTCCTCAGGGGTCTCCCCACCATTTCTGTGATCCTGTCACAGCATTGGGAAGCAAGTGAATCCCTGTACAGTCTTGGGAAGAAGGTTTTGTGCCTTAAGAATGGGACCTGCTTCCCTCCTATTTATTTTGTTAATTTATACAGCGATTACCATGGAAATGTCTCTTGGGGTTTTTTTGTACATAATTTACTTGTTGTAAATATGTTTTTCTTGTATATAAAGTAAACATGTTTCTGAGCTTCCAGTAAGGATTCTTTGTTACTGATTTCATTGTGAGAGGGCTGCTGTGCCCATCTGGTGGGAACCAGCTAATAAAAACCTGTGCTGTGATTAAATGGTTTTATCCTGCCTTGCATCAGAAGTTCAGAGCTGTTCCTTAGGGAGGAGTGAAATGGTAAATGTAAGTGTTGTAGACTAATTTTGTAGCATTTTTTGTGTTGGTCTAATTGGCACGGACTAGAAGACATCGGGTAATTTAATTTTTTTAGCTATATCTTGCAGTGAACAAAAGATGTTTTAAATGTGGTGCTTCTACTGGTGCTCATGCTGACCAAAGCATCCTGAGCAAAGTGGCAGCAAACCCACTGCTGGCAGCTTGATGGGAATACTCTGTCAGACTCAGCAGGGCTGTGTTGGTTACCCCACCTCAGGTGGCTTTTCGTGGCTGCGGTGCCAGGATGAGACAGGAGCAGTTGTTCTCTACCTGGGCCTCTATGTATCCCATTTATTGCAGGCAATATGTACAGTGACTGGAATAAGTGAAAATGCATTTACAAAAATGTGGAAGAAGTGAATTTTCTCATGAAATGTAGAAACTGAGTGCCATAAATTACGCATGTAAACTTGAAACAAAAAAATTAGGAGGTGTTTGGGTGAGTGGTCCATAGAGTGGATTGTTGTCATTAATCTCAGCTGAAGTTTTCTTGTTGAATGGCTGAAGTGAGGATAAAGAACATAACAGTAGAGCTTTGCAGTGGACACATCTTCTCCAGCTGGGATATGGGTGCAGCATTCTTTTTAGCTGAAGTCCCAAACAGATGAACTTTGTTTAAAGAGAACTTGTTTTCAAGAAAGTCCATGGCCAAATTTGTGTGGGGAAAAAGGAAACAAAAGTTTTATAAGCAGTCAGAGCTCTCCTAATCAGTGTCATGTGATGTGAGCTGAGATGCTGGGGGGAGCCATCTTTCCCTAACATCTGGTGGCACTTTCCCTGATGAAGGACCCCAGAGGACTCCTGGGTGCACAGGTAATTTGCATGAAGATGCCATATCTTCAACATCAGGAAGAATTTCTTCCTGCAGAGGGTGGTCAGGCACTGGAAGGGGCTGCCCAGGGAGGTTTGGAGTTCCCATTACTGGGGGCGTTCAAGGAATAACTGGATATGGCACTCAGTGCTCTGGGCTGGGTGACAAGATGGGGATCAGTCACAGGTTAGACTCAGTGGTCATGGAGGTCTTTTCCAACCTGAGTGATTGTGGAATTCTGCTGCACATCTCACAGAGATGCCACTGCAGACACTGTTCTCAGAGAACTGAGACACACTGCTTCCTACCACCTCCAATACAAGAAAACCTCTGAAAAGGATTGGGGGTTTTCTTTAAATGCTTAGTGTTCAGAATTCAGTAGAATACTTTGTTCTGATGAGAGTTAACCCAGGACACCAGAAGTTGCAACATGCTGGTACAAACATCTGCTACCTGCTCATGGCTGTCAGGGGGGTTAGTTCCCTTGGCTATTTTGTGGTGGAAGCTTTGATGAGAAAGTGAAGTTGGGAAGACTCTTAAAAATTGCAATATGTATCTCTTTTGGGTGATTGTGTGCTGTGAGAAGAGGGCAGGATCTCTCAAGAGACCTCAGCACTGGGTATGTACACTTGCAAAGTATATATAACCATTTCTGCTTACCAGAGAATCAAAAGGGAAAAAAGGTTTGAGAAAGGCAGAGTGGGTGTCTCAGCTGTTTTACTTTTCCTCTGTATGCAAGTAAATGGTCAAGCTCTTCCTGAGCACTGTTTGTTTAACAGCTAAAAGGAAAGAAGTTCATGTCACTCCAAAGAGTAAATATCTGAAGTTATGGATTAACTAAGTTCCAGCAGAGCTCATGGAGGGAGAACAGATCACGCTGATTCCCACTGAATAAAGCAGTAAGTGCTTCAAAAGTATTGTATCCTTTGAGATTTCCAAGTACAGCTTGCTTTAATAGAGCATGAAGCTTGTAAAAAATGTCCAGTGACAAGTGTTCTGGGAGGGCTGCTGATGTATTAAAGGGAATGAGCAAACCAGTCTGGAGGGACTCTGGTGAACGGCCGCTCCAGAGCTGGAGTCAGAGACAGGCTACAGCAGAGCATTCAGCAGGGAAGCTGCTCTCTGAAAAGCAAGTGAGCAAGCTGGCTGAGCTGGATGGGTGGGAACTGTCTGCAGCAGGGTCTTGTGTCACTCTGCAATGTGCTCTTCTTGACACCTGCCTTCTCCTTCTCAGGTGACTCCTGCTGCAGGATGTGGAAGCTCCTCACTGTGGGGCTGCTGCTGGCTGCCTGCTCTTCATGGGGCTGGTGCACCTCAAGTAAGTGTTCTTTTGAGAGATGGCCTTCAACCTTTCCCAATCACTGCAATTGCATTTCGTGCTCCTCTGTTAGTCAGAGGGAGTGGCTGGAACCATTCCCATTAGCGGGGTTTGACTTTCTTTAGCAGAGGTTGACAGACAGTGCTGGGGCCGTGGCAGCTGCCTGCTCAGAGCCCTGCTGAGCCCCATGAGCTGTCAGTACCACAGGGCAAAGGCTGGAGCTTGCTTCTGCAGCACAGCACAGACAGCACATGGTGTCTAGGGCAGCCTCTCTTGCTGTATTGGAGAGAGGCTCTTCCTCTCATAAGTGTCCTTTGGGAAGCACCACTACCAGTTTTCAGCCAGCTCTTTTCTCTGCTTGTGCTTTCACCTTTTTACTTGCAGTATTTTACAGCAGTAAAGATGCAAACAAAGTCCTGAGAATCCAGAAGCGGGCAAACACTTTCCTGGAGGAGCTCAAGCCAGGCTCTATGGAGCGTGAGTGTGTTGAAGAGCTCTGTGACTTTGAGGAGGCCAGTGAGATATTTGAAACCAAGGAAGCAACAGTAAGTTGTTTTCTTTAAAGGCTGAGTGGGTTACTTAGCCAATCAATTATTTTCTTAAAATATTGCAATCCAGGGCACAGGAGATCATGCTGTCAGTACTGAACACGGATCTGTCCTGATTCCTTGGGTGTAGGTATGGTTCTGAGTGTCACTGTGTTACAGTGATTGTCAAGTTACCCCTCTATGGGCCACAAAGCTTGGCTACTCAAGCATGTCCCACCTGACCCACCTGGTGAGGATTAGATCCCACACAGTCAATTCCAATCCTTGCTTGACCCCACTGGCTATTCTTGCTGCTCCTAAGTTTTTCCCAGTCCTTCCAGTCTTTTCCCTTTGTTGTCCATTCACCAGTCCTGGCTGCTTTTCAGTGTATCTCCCAAGTCTCCCAGTTATGCCTGACAAACATCAGTCTTATCACTATGTTCTCTCTCTCCTTCTCCAAACTCCTATTTTGAATTGGACACTATGTTTACTCTGTGCTGATTCCTGCCCCTTTCCACACTCAATTGTTGTGTTGGGCTGGACTCTCTGTTGCTATTTTGAGCAGAGTAGGCTCAAAGCATAGGATTACCCAGTCCATCCTAGGTCTGTTTGCTGTCCCTCAGACCCCAGAGGAGAGAGGGGCTGTCCTTGGAATGCCCATGTTTTGTCTAACTGGGCTCAAGTGAACTCAGGTGACTTACCTGGCAGTAAGTGCCAAGAAAATAGCCTGCAAGCAGAGCAGAGGGGTCTGTGCTTAGTACAAACAGTACAGGAGGATCACTTGCTGGTTTTCTTGATCTGTAGTGCCAATCACTCCACTGCCAAGAAGAATGAGACCGATGTTACTGACCCAAGTGCTATGTCCTGTTGGCCAAGACCACGAAACACTTTAAATCCCTCACTTGTTAGAAATGGTTTTCTCTCTGTAATACAAGTTTTGTTTCTCCACAGCTAGATTTCTGGAGCAAGTATGTAGGTAAGTAAAGACTTTCCTAATCACTTCTCTGTGCTTCCTCAGGGTTACTAGTACTCAGCCTTCCTCCTGCCATGTGTCATATACTGATTCAAATTCTCATTATCTCTCATAAGGGGTGTGCAGATGATGTTTTCCTGTTCTATCATACAAGCAACCTTCCTAAAACTCTTGAGGTGCACCTGTACCTATCATCAGTTATCTTCTCAGACTTAAGGAATTGGTGAAAAATGCTTTGATGCTCTAACCATGCCTGACATGGTCCAGCAGCAACCTGCTGCTGCCCTGCCTGCCTCAGGCTTTACTCTTTCCTCCCCTTCTGCCCACTCCACTCACTCTGCAGATGTCATTGAGAACCCAGACTGATGGCCCTGTCTCTGGCTGAGTGCCACAGAGGTGTCACCATGAAGTGCCAGAAACCTGGCTGATACTTGGGAATCTGGGGAGGGTATGTTCATGTTGATGTTTGATCTGTGAGCTCTGTATAGTTCAGCAGCTGAGTTTTCCTACCTCTGTTTCAGATGGAGATCAGTGTGCGGAACGTCCTTGTTCCAACGGGATCTGCAAGGACAATATTGGAAAATTTTCCTGCATCTGTAACAAAGGCTGGGAGGGGGCTTTGTGCAGTTATGGTAACACTGCATTTAATCCACTATAAAATAACCTTCTTTGTTATGGATGGATGCTTCAGTCATTGAACTACATACTCTTTCTTTACCACGTTCTTTACTAATGTGATTTCTCTTTTGCTTCTTGTTGTAGTGAGAGGTTTATCTGTGCTTATCTAAAGCAAAATTAACTTTGTGTTGCAATAGGATAATTTTAGAGATATGAGATATCTAAATTTTGGACAATACTGGAAATAACTCTGTGAAGCAGGGGTTTACTTTAGAATTGTCAACACAGAGATTAGGGTGGGGTTTTTGGGAAAACTCAAGCCACTGCAAATATTTTATTACTGTGATGGTTCCTTCCTTGGACCAAAGCTGGATAGCATATTTAGGGATGAGCATTGTATGTCATGTATCATCCACAGTTTTCACTCTGTGACTTGGTACATAGTGGCAGGGCATTTTCTCTTCTCTGGTCTACAGTAATCTGTTGCCTCCATCTCCCCACTCCCTGGTTCTGGACCCAAATCTGTTTGCTGTCTAGGGCCTGAGTGTCATTGAAGCCCGCAACTGTCATTCAAAATCCACTGACAGCTGTTACCCTCTTGAAGCACCATGTCACTTTGCCACCTTACCTTTCTGTGACTCTGACATCCCACTCCATGTCCCTCTTGCTGTTTGTTTTTCCCACAGAAGTCAAATACAGCAACTGTTCCGTGGATAATGGGGGCTGTGAACATTTCTGCAGGGAGGACCCTGCCAAGCAGCAACGCTCGTGCAGCTGCGCATCGGGCTATCAGCTCAAGGATGACCACACCACGTGTGAGCCTGTAGGTAAGAGCACGATGTTTGTAGTCCAGCTTTGACAGAGGATTATTCAGACTGATGTAAAGGAGTTTTAGGGGAGATTTGTTTGCAGTGCACTTTGTACTCATTTTCAACACATCTATTCCATGAAGAGTAGCTCTGCCTGCATTTCCCAGCTCCATACCCACCTTATGGCCCTTAATCCATGTTTACCTCATGGAGACATAGAGGGGAATCAGGAGACTGCCTTCTCTGCCAAGCATTGAGGAACTTCCATGAAGCCTCTGAACAATATTGCCTAGGTTAGACAGAGGAAATCCTCTAGAAAGAGGATTGGGTGGTCTGGGCTTTGCTAGTGAACTTCTCTGCATCTTCTGCAGTGGAGTTCCCCTGTGGAAGAGTGAAGTTGGAGTACATTGAAGCCAAAGCAGACTTCAATGTTCGGCTCTTTAATGGAACAGTTGGAAGAAGGGGAGGCAGCCCTTGGCAGGTGAGGAAAAAAGGATTCTTTGCCACAAATGGTTCAGGCTCTTCCTGAACTGCTCTGCCTGCCTCTCTGCACCAGAAAGGCTCTTGCATTGTTACTGGTGGTGTCATATGAAGCTAAGATTCCCTTAGCTTTTTCAAAAGCATCCCAAGGGTTGGAGTAGCAGGAAAAGATAATTTAGTATCTATGAGGATTCTTGACCTTGTTGCTGTTGCCAAGTTTTTGACCTTACTGTGTCAACACTGCCAAGAGAGATGATGGTGATGGCACTTACCTGCTCTGTTGTTCCATCCTGGGGAACTCATGGTGTGTGATGTGTGCTTCAGCTCCTGCAACAGCCTTCCAGTGGGAGGTGATCTTCCTGCCCTTTCTTATAAGGCTTGTTTGTCATAAATTCAAGTTAGCAGATCTAATCAGCAAAATATACCATGGCAGGTTGGGTTATCACAGCAAAAAGGGAGACCTCACAGAGCTTACCATGGAACTAATGAATGCAAATAATTAGGGCCTGTTTCCCTTTGATATTAAAGGGCCTTTTACACCATAGCATGAGAGCTGCAGCCTGAGATGATGCACTGTCTCTGGTGTGGGACACACCCCTCATTTGTGCTCAGTATTTCAAAGTTTTGAGTACAAAGTGCTTCTTTGCAGTGACCAGCATCACTCCATGCTGATTTGGATGGAGCCAGCCCTCATTCAGGAAGGATATTCAAAGCTTTTTTGAAGGTATTTCACAGAGACTCTATTCATAGAGCTGTCCCCCTGTAGAGCTTTGGCTTCAGTGAATGTGACATGCTTTAGTGCTTGATAAGTCTGGGTATTTGGCAGCACCCAAGAAGAATGAGTACATTATTTTGTGAGCTGTGCTCCATGCAGTGTCACGCCTCCCTTGTCTTGTTTCAGATTATGCTGCAAAATACCAAAGGGAAGTTTCTATGTGGGGGTGTTCTCATCCATCCAGCTTGGGTCCTAACAGCAGCACACTGCCTGGATGAAGACAAGGGGTTCAGAGTTAAACTTGGTATGGAAAATCACCCCTCCCTGTGTTTTTTAAATATAACTGTTTAATTCTTAACATTTATCATCTCAGGGAAAAGACTAGCAGGTTCTGAAGACAAAAGTCCTTGGCTATAGGAGTGGTCTGTCTAGGCGGTATTTAATAGGCACCTTAGCTTAAAACAAAGTTTAGTAAAAATCTGATTTCATTTGAGCCATTATCAACCTTACTCTGGAAGTGAGCTAATGTCTTCTGAGCACTGCTGCTGGTAAAGTAGAAAGTCTTGGTCTCTTCTGCCTGTATTTTTCTGGTGATGAAAATATTTAAAACTATCCCAATACTGAAAAAAAGTCTTGATCCAAGAAGGAGAATGTCACAGGGTCTCTTCCTGCCTTTTCATGTATTTAAACACTGTTATTTAAGAGTGTTTCACTGTAGAGCTGCTGCAGAATGGCAACACTGCCTTTACTTGCTCTGCTGCTCTGGAGCATGAGAAAATCTCACTGTGTCAAGTAAGTGCTTCTCCTGAATTAACAGACAAAAAAAAAATACTGTTTCATTCACACTTACTTTTTTTTTTTTTTTAACAGTGTTTCTGTAGGTGCTGAGGCATTAACAGCTCAACTGCTTGCTTTCCATTAGATTTTTCCTAGTATTTGTGGAGAGTCCTGCCAATATATTGTCTGTGTATATAGCCTTAAGAATAGGTGATCTGTGTGCATGTTCCATACACACTGTGGATGTGCAGGTGCTTTAGAGCAGAGACAATAGGTTTATGTACATCCAACATCAAGAATGAATTGAAAAGTGTGTGATGTAGCCTTGGGTCCTCTTAGTGCCAGAATATTCACCTTTTCACAGAGAGACATCTGTCACCACAAAAGCAGTTCTCATCAGAAAAACCCGGGGACATCTGTGAGGCACAAGGAGAGTTTTGGATGAAGACATTGCCATGTCCATGGGACAGCCAGGAAAGTGTTCATACTGAGCCTGCACAGATGGTACTCAACCTGCGTCTGTCAGGCTGGGGTACCCCACACCCTTCTGGACTTGTGCCACTGCAGGTTGCCATCCACAGGAGCAAAGGTGGAGGGGGAACTTGTATCAGAGTTTGCACTGAGCTTTGGGAGAAGTCTTGTAGTGGTGCTCATGTGGCTTTTTAGTGTCTGAAATAGAAAGTTAGTTCTCAGAGTAGCTGAAGTTTTGGAAGATGGATTCGAGACTTACACAATATTCCTGTTTGTGGCTCTTGTTCCTGCATCACCAGCCTAAATCCAGAAGTGTGTTAGAACTCCAAGAAGATAGAGCAGATAGGTGGATGTAATTATTCAATTCAAAATACTGGTTCTGCCTTCACAGTTAATATTTTTATGTCGGCAGCAAGATTATGATGGTCCTTATTGTGTAGAAGGAACTCGATGTGTTTCCACAGCCTCTGGGTTCAGTACATCCACCAGGATTTCTGGAATTTAAAACTCTGGGGGTGGATAACACACCAGAAGTCAAAGGGTGTCCCCCTGGGGGTGAGGGAACCTGTTACTGCAGTGCAAAAGGTGTCACCCACTGGTGGATGGGTTCCTCAGGATGGAGACAGTTGGTGGCTGTGCTGGTGTACAGAGCCTGTGACCCCACAGCCAGCTTGTTCCTGCACAGCCACTCTGCCTTCCTCAGAGGAGATGGTCTGACAGTGCTTGAGTCCAGAGTTATTCCTGAGGCCTAAAGCAGAGTTTGTATCTGTGAAGGCAGGAATAAAGCCCTGCTAGCCAGCCCCCAGCCACGGTGGCTTCAGGCTACCTCAGGGGTGCTGTGAACACTGTCACCACAAAGAAAAGAGATTGTGATAGGAGAGAAAAACTGATTTGTGATTGTTGGCTCGGTACAAGCAAGTCTGTCAGGAGCTGGTGCCACTTCGTACAAGGCATCAGAGCAGTTTCAGCTGTCTGCTCCAGCCTTGTGTGGACTGTCCATTGTCTGCAGAGGAGCAAGAAGAGAGATGCAGAAATAAACAGAAATAAACAGTCTGGAAGAGCAAGATCCAAATCTGGATTTAGGGGATCTTTTGGGAATATATTTCTGTAACTACTGTGGCTTGTAAGTCCCTATGCTTGGAGACATTCCTTACAGAAAAAAAAACTTGCAAGACCTCATTAACAGCCTGCCAGAAAACCTAGCTCTGCCTTTCCAATTGCTATGTATCACAAATGGCTTCTTGCATTTCTGGCCCTTTTCAGCATAGATTCTTGCTTGCTGTTCCATAACTGCTTGGCTCATGAAGTAGCTGTGATCATGTAGCCCAAATAGCAACTGAGGAGCCTTAGGCAGTGAAAGATTCCTTAAAATACAGATGTAAGATTTCAGAAAGGAATAATCTTACCCATCAGTCAACTTTATCTTACAAATCCTGACATTCAGCCATCCAGGTCCTGGCTATGCGGCGTAAAGCTCATGTCCTGTTGTAAATGTCCTGTTTTGTGTTGTGCTTGCTCTCCCAGCTTTGAATGCTGGCTCCAAGAAGGTTGTTTTCCTTCTGAAGGTGACTCACATTGCACAAGTGTACTGAAATGTGAACACCACAGAACAATTTGGTTTCTCAGCTCATGGCCAGACCTCTAGAGCTCTATAGGTATTCATGATTTCTGTAAATATGAAAAATTTAGAGATTTGGCTATCTGTTAAGAACACTGTTAACTTATGACATAAACAGTTGTATTACAAGAGAAGTAAAAACATGGAGTGCAGTCCTAACACCCAGTGTAATCCAGATGCTTTGATCTTCAAAGTAAAGGAAGCTTCGACAGCATCTGTCATCTTGTTTGCTCTTGCAGGTAAATTCCGTTTCCGTCCTGAGGTAGATGAGCAAACCATTAGGATTGATAAATGGGTGACCCACGAAAATTACAGCAAGAAGACCTCAGATAATGACATAGCCATGCTGCACTTGGCCGAGCACGTGATGTATTACAAATACGCGCTCCCAATCTGCCTTCCCACCCGCAGCCTGGCGGAGCAGGAGCTGATGAGGAGTGGGAAGCAGGTGGTGGTGACGGGCTGGGGCACCACGAGCGAGCTGAACCACAGCTACGCTGCTGCCCTCAGGTACATCGAGATCCCCATCGTGCCCCGCAACGAGTGCGCCCAGGCCATGCGCTCCCATATCTCTGACAACATGCTGTGTGCTGGGAGCCAGGAAGACAGGAAAGATTCCTGTGGTGGGGACAGCGGGGGCCCTATGTTCACTAGATATAAGGATACTTGGTTTTTGGTAGGACTGGTGAGCTGGGGTGAAGGTTGTGGAAGAAGGGACAAATTTGGAGTCTACACCAAAGTTAGTCAGTACCTTGAGTGGATCCAGCACCACATAGATAAATCAGCTCCTCTGAAGGGTTGATTCTGACCCAGAGTCTGCAATGTTGTGGCTCTGTGCTAGTGACAGTATGCAGTGTAATGTACTGTCAGATCTGCAGTATTAAATATTGAGTATGTGTTAACCTTGTGTGCTGTTTTCCTTGGTATCGATTTTTTTTCCTCCTTTTTTTTCTTGTTTACATTAGTTTGTTGCAGGTTATATTTTTTTATTTGTGGTATGGTCCTACTTTGGCCTTACAGGCAAGAAAATATCCTCTGTCAGCTGAGATGCTGTACACACAGCATTGTAGAAAATAAGGTTGTCCATGGTCAGACAACTCCATCTTGTTGATCTCCAACTCCATGTGATGTATTGCCAGGTATTACCCACAGTAATTGTTTTGATTTGCTCAGTATTTGTATAATTTTTTTTCAGTCCAGTGAAATTTTTATTATATCATTACTACCTCCAGTTCTTCACACCTTACTCCAGTATTCACAGATTGTTGATTCAGTGGGTGCCTGGAAATTATCTGTATTTTCCATTCTTTGCATGCTTGATGCCAGATTTTACCCTCCCCAATTTCCTTAAAAGAGAATGGGAACTCTCTTTGGTGTTATTCCCAAAAACAAACCAAAACAAACAAACCCCCCCCCCCCTTTAATTCCAAGCTTTTGCAGGCTCTAGTTATTATGAAGTCTGTAATTCTCTTCTAATTAACAACCAAGCAAACACTTCTGTTCATTCCTGTTCTAGTGGGTGCACTGGGCTGCAGGCTGTGTTAGCATTGCTGATGCTTTAAAATACATGTTTGTTTGCATTTCTGTCTGTGTGTATATCAGTAAACAAAATAAAGACATACAGCACCAATAAGTACTTAGGAAATAGCAATAGCCCAAGTGAAGTTTAATATCACAATTTATACTTGTTTCTAATCTTAGTACTTGAGACTTGTTAAACATAATTAATCTTGTACAAAGAAAAAGGAAAACTATCTCTGCTGTAGTGATGTGTTTCCAGCATCTCAATGGGCTTGGATGCATGTTTGGATCAGTGAAGAACTTCAGTCTGCTCTTGCAATGAGACAGTTAAACAAAAAACCCCAGGTACAACGAAATTTCATTAGTGTTTGTAAGAAATTTAATATTATATCAGCAAGGAGACTTAATACCTCTTAAATTTGTTCCCTCAGAAGCTGCCTCTGTGCTTATTACCCAAGTGAGGATTTTGAGTCATGCACTGAAGAAGTAGCAGTCAAGCCAAGGGCTTCTGTGTCACTTGCTGGCTCTGTCCCTCTCCTCTCTTCCTCTTTTTGCCTTGGGACAGGATTTAGGGATGGAGGAATGCTAAAGAATAATGCTTTGAACAGCATCTTTCCCACCAGGCCTGGGCTGGGAAGAGAGAACCTGTAACACTGACTTGCAGGGAAAAACACAGTTGTGTTCAAAGCCAGTAAAACACAGGTCTGAGTAACAACAGAAATTGTAATGTTGGAGTGGCTGTGACTGTGACAGGGGAATATTTGCCTGCCTGCAGGTGACTGTTGTGAATCCTCCTGCACACTCCCAGCTGTGCATAATTCAGCAGAGGCTACACAGCTGCTTGTGTGTTTTCCAAATTAGTTGGTCTTACCTGCTGGAAGGAGATGGAGTGTCAGAAATCTGCTCTCAGAATTTCCATAATTTCCTGAATAAATTTGTTGCAAAATGTGGCTTTTATTACTGAAGGATATTTTTAAAGACCTCTTTATTCTCTTTTTAATGCACCTGTGTATATGCTTGGAAACACATGCACAATTTTTTTCTGGTTTTGGGTTTCTAATGTGTTTCATAGAATCCAGGATGTCTCTCCTCTGTCAATATTTGTGACAGGTTAATGATCAACCTCTTGACCTCATGGCTGTTCCTGGTGTATGTCCAAATCTCTCTTCTGTCTTCCTCTAAAAACAAAGAAAAAAAGTGAGCATAATTGCATGGTTCTTTGTAAGGTGAACTCACTCTGGATCCTGTGCATTTTGAAAACATGCTGTAGGCAGCAGAGGACTATGTGCTGTCAAATCCTGGTAAATCATTCAAGCGTGGGAAGGTAATGTCAAGAAATGCAAACTTCTGTCTTGTACCTGTGACTCCCAGGTACCTGGTGGTTGGTGCCTGCCTGGGGTTGGTGCAGATGATCTTACTTGCCAAGAGCATCAGGAATTGTTCAGCAGCTGTGGCCTCAGGACAAAGTTGACAAATAGGAAGAGAATAGTTGAAACAAAACAACAAACATGAAGTCTGGTGTTACAGATAAGTAATGAGATGGCTGGCTCTCACAATTAAAGGGTGAACATTATAAGTATCTTAATAGAAGTTTTATAGATGTATGGTTATGTTACGGCAATATGTCCCCCTCAGCATTGTTATCCCGGGATAGTCTTGGTAGTCCGGGCATTTGGGGAGGGGCAGGCTGGTTTCTAGAGGCACGGCTTGGCAACACCTGACCTCCAATCAGGTTACAAGGAAGCAGCTACAGCAATCAACAGCGACCAGGAGTTCACAGACAGGCTTTGGGAGGGGCTGGAGTTACCTGTTGCAACACCATGGGTATAAAAGGCAGACCAACCATTTTGTAGATGAGCCAGCCACGTGGATACGGTCCACGTGGAGGGGATGCTCCCAGTGCTGTAATTTTTCCTTATTTAGTCCTTTTGTTATAATTTTTGCTAAGGTTTTTATAAAACTTTTAAAACGTTGAGAAGTGAGCAGTCGTTTCTCACACGGGTTTGCTGCAACTCAGCGTGAGTTTCTGGATCTGTAAGAGGTGGTTCCTTCTGTTTCCGTGTGAGATTGCAGCAGATGTTTTCCTACTTTCCTTGATGCAGTGGTAGCTCTGGGAGCTGCCCAGGGCCCGTGTGTTTTCCTGGCAGAAGGGTTGGAGTGCTGGCGCAAGAACGGCGGCTGCTGGCAGTGCTGCAGGGACAGCGCCAGCGCCTTCCACGTGGGGAGTTCCTGCACCGGGGACTGCGCCCTGCACGAGGATGGGAAGAGATGCGTGCAGGCAGGTAAAGCAGAGGCGGCTCGAGTTACCCCAGGCAAAGGGCAGGTTGGCAGGCAGTGACTTCTCCTTCACTAATAGCAGAAGAGCTACAGACGCTGAAGCTACTGCAGCTTGCACTTAGTGTGTGAAAAGATCTGTCTCATTTATAATGTTTATCTCTTTTAAATGTTAAGGTTCCTCTCTATCAGGTATCTGTAATCCAGTGCCCCTGTGAGCACATACTGGGTCAAGGAACAGCAGGACAGTCAGTTCTGGGTCTGTTCTTTCTGCATTCAAGCAGGCTGAAAGGAGTCATGATGCTTAAGTGCCAGTGGGAGGCAAGGGGACAGGACAGGGGCTTTAAAAATGGTTGTTAAGGCAGGCAGGAAGGGAGTGCTGGGCTTGCATTCTGTCCTGAAGAGGGCCCTGGGCAGGCTGCTGCTGGCCATGGGGCTGTTTCTGGGCAATGAGCTCTGCACACATTGGGTGGTGGCCAATGGGCTGTTTAATTCCTGTGCTCTTACTGGAAGGTCGAGTATCATCCTTAGACAGGAAAAGCACTGTGTTGAGTTCAACATGACACGACATATCCTGAGCTCAAGTCTTGTTTCTGTCATTCTTCCCTCCAGCACCATTTCCCCGTGGCCTGACCAAAGCCAGGTAGGCTCTGGAGGAGCAGCAGCTGGGGCTCAAATGGCTCCAGAGGGGCCAGTGGGAGCACAGGGATGTTGTGCCCAAGTGGAATGGGAGCAGTTAGCAGACAGAGCTGGAACATGGTGATGTCAGGGAAAAGGAGACTTTAAAGGATGCTTTTGGACAGAGCGTGTGCACAAAGGGTGACGCTGGACAAATGGGGATGGCAGGAGATGTTTTCAGCTGGAACAAGACACTGGTAGGCTCTGGGACCCAGAAGCCACTGTGGGACAGTGCTGTGGTGTAAGAGCTGGCTGTCCCTGAGTGCCATGAGGCAGTGAAGGAGAGGGCCAGGCCTCGCAGGCCCAGAGGAGCCCTGGCTGCCCAGGGTGAGCCGCCCCAGGGTCCTGCAGGGCAGAACAAGACCACAGCACCTGCAGCCAGGCAGGAAGGAACAGTGGGAAATGCAAGGGGGCCAAACCTAACGATGGGAGGACTGGCCAGAATGGAATGGGGTCTGTTCAACCTGGGAATGAGGGGCTGCATCAGGGCAGTGGCTGGGGAGATGTTTTGGATACACCTCAGCCCACCCCTCAGACCACCCAGGCAAACATCAGCTCTACTTTGGAGCAGTATGACTCCAGGGTAACGGGAGGAACGTGGTCATCTTGGACATTGCCTCCGGCAGGTAATACTTTACTTCCAGTCTCACCATAAACACCACACCTAAATCCCTTTTTACTTTATCATCACTGGGTCCCGGAGGAGCAGAGTTCAGCATGCCATTATAAAGTTTTTTCAGGTCGAGAGCAATAGACTCACATGCATTTCTCAATCTTCTGCCATGCTTTTTGATAATAGGGACCCTTAAGGTGCCTGCCCAGCCCTAACCTGGCTGCACTGCTCTCCGGAGAGGGGCGAGGGGTGGATGGTCAGCAGCTGGGCAGCCACAGACAAGAGGGGCTCCACCCTGCGCTTCCTCAGGAAGGTGCGGCTGCCAGCGGGCCATGGACAGGCTGCTCGCCCACAGCATGCACAGCATGGCCGCAGCCAATGCCTGCAGGGGAGACAGCAGGGGGACTTCCACTGTGTCCCACTGCAACACTTCATTCCTCCTGGGCATCGTCAGCTGGGGTGAGGGCTGTGCCAAGCAAGGGAAATAGGGTGTATACACCAGAGTATCCAACTACATCCCCTGCATCAAAGAGGTGGTTGAAAGCATAGCAGATTGAGATACTTTTCCACTGACTTTCCTTAATACCATGCCTAAGAACAGGATCAATTCTATTATTACAGTGTTTCAATCTATGACACTATGCCTGCTCCCATCCTTAATGGTGTAAAATCAACTTACCCTCAAAGCAATTTTGAAATGTGTAAATTGCTGTAAATTTGAAATGTGTAAAGTATCTCTGAATAAAGTACTTGCGTATAATAAAGAACTATCTGCAAGTAACAAAGGTGGAGGTAACTCCTCTGAAGGTGAAAATTTGTTTTAGAGAAAAAAGTGCTCCCCCTGTCTCAAGCCTACCTGTTTTGACACAGGCCCAGAGCCCTGTGTGAATTCAGTGCTCGCTGAAGGAAGTGCAGTTGTGGTAAGTGTCCATCACTAGACAATGCTGAACACAGGGAGGGACCTCTGAAGTTCTGGCGCCAAATACAACCTCAAGTATAAATCTTCACAGCTCTACACAGTTCACTTATTTTTCAGAGTTTCATCTGCCACAATGATAGTAAAGAATGTCCTGGCTTTCAAGAAATTAATTAAAACTAAAGAAAAAACCCAAACCCTAAACTCCTGAAGGGCTCAGCATGGTAAAAATACACACCTGAGGTGGTTACTGCATTATTCACATACCTGGAGAAAGCAGGAGCTGAGCTCTTGAGTGCCCAGGAGTTCTTGCTTCAAGCTGATGTCCCAGCACACAGCTCTGTTACTGTCATTCCCTCCACTCTCACAGGGGCAAATTAACATGTGACCCCCTTCACAAACTTGTAATCTCTCCACGCCTGGTGCCAGCAGTAACTCACCAACACCAGGATCCTCAGAACTGCAGACTACTCATTACAGAGGCAGTGCTCCTCCAGCACAAAGGTGACTTAATGGAAAAATGCCAACTGCTGATTACCTGTGCAAGAACAGTCCTCTTCTTGGAGGCAAGCTCAGCAGAGACAGCCATTTTCAGACGTAGAGGCAAAGAAGCCAGAGAGTACCAGATGTTATTCTATTTCAGTTGTAGCAGCAGGAACAAAGAAACAGCATTACCGCCCCTAACAAAAGAATGTTCTCCTTCCCACTGGCAAAACAGACTTTTGCAAAGTCACTGCTAAGCTACAGTGACATTTTAGCTGGAATCTGCTGGAATTTTTAGTAGTCAGTCTGCTGGCTTTCTCCCAAACTTTACATTAGCCTTCATGAAAAGAAAATCCTTTCCATGGAACACAATCAATACTTCTAAATCAAAAGCAATAGATGCAGATCTCCAAAGACATAACAACTGATTAATAAAGCAATGAATAAAGAGAAAATGGACAAAGTTGAACAAAAAATTAACCCCTCAGTTTTTCCAAATCCCAGGTGGTCTGTGTATACCTTCATCTGAGCAATGAACAGGCAGTCCCCTCCCAAAAAAAAACCCAGAAGATGTTTTATTTTTTAAAGTGTTGCAATACAACAAATACATGATCTGTACAAAGGACACAACAGGGCCAGTTTAAATACAATCAGGAAAAAGGAGTCCCCATATT
Source organism: Dicaeum eximium (assembly GCA_013396995.1). NCBI lineage: Eukaryota > Metazoa > Chordata > Aves > Passeriformes > Dicaeidae > Dicaeum > Dicaeum eximium. Next base: position 158,637 of record VWZP01005239.1, read on the forward strand.
CACAGTCCTCAGACAACATCTTCTACCAGAACCTGAACCAACAATTTATAAGGATTCACTTAAAAAACAAACTAAAAAACCAAACCCACCCCAAACAAGTTAAAAAACTTAAAGGTCTCCAAAGAGTCTGTGGGTGTATTGTCTTACAGCAGAGCTCATGGGGCATTCTGTGAAGGGTCACAATGGCATCTTATTGCCCTCAATGCTGATTTTCACTGCATGGGCCGATCTGCTTTTTTTCCTGATATCTGTGAATTTCCGCATCTGTTTGTCCAGTCGACTCACCCCTTTCTTAGAGGTCCCCTGGAACTTAAAAAATAAAACTAATAATTACCACTGAAAAAAAGCAGACGCCCCAGAGGTCCAAGGCAAGCGGCACATGCGAGGTTGCCCCTGGGCAAGGAGCTGGGGGAGCCACTGGGCTCAGCTGGTCGGTCTGTTCTCTTCCCAGAAGGGGAAAATGCCCCCGGTATTTGCAGGGCCCAGGTGGAGGCAGTGGCACTCACAGCCATCACAGTGCACAGTCAATCACTGTGTAGCTGGACATCATTTGAGAAGTTTGTATCTTTTGGCTGGAGCTATGTCAGGACCACAGTGAACCAGTGTCCCACCCTGGACTTCCTGCAGCAGTTAGACACAGATACACTGTGACTAAGGCTGACACATCAATTCCAGGCTGCCATTTATTTTACAGGTCAGGGATTAGTATCTAGAAAGCAAGGGATTAGTGAACAAAGGCAGTGTAGGGGGTAGCGAAAAGAAACGTGTAAGCTGACCATACAAGCATTGCATTTCATCTCTGTATTTGAACTGCAAATAAAAACCAGGTGGCGTAACAGTTATTCTGCACAGATTAATACAGTGATGGGTGCTGAAACACCACTGAAGACAAACAGCAAGGACCTTCCAAGCCATAGCCAGTGCTTCCTAGAAGGTAATTTTCCTTAACTAGACAACAGAAACAGTAAGTGATGGAAACATGACACCTTTAAGTTTGGGAGAAACAGTGATATCCAAAACATGCTACTTAGTATCTCAAAAACACATCCATTAGAAACTTGTTTCCATGGCTAAGGAAGGTACTCCTGACATGCTGATTTAAAATAAGCTTTATTCATAAATCTGTTCACTATTCATTGAAATTATAGCTAAAATTTCACAGTGATGTTTAAGAAAATATCTTTTTAAAAACAAATAAATATGAAGCTTAATATGAACTCAACAGTTATCTATGGCTTGTGCTCACCTCTTCCTGTCACTGTTAGCTTGTGGCAGCCCTGCTCACAGCACTGAAATGCAGACCAGGAATTGTCAAAACAATTCCCATTGATGGACGTTCTCCCAACCCACACTTGCAGCAGAGGATTCTTCTCCCCTGGTCTCATTGTGTAGCTCCCATCAACCACCCCTATTGTCTCACATCATTCTACTTCCTTGAATGAGCAGGTGTGAAAAACACCTCGCTGTGCCCCAGTCAGAGGTCAGCCACAGACGCCGGCATGCAGTGACACCAGGTCCTGTACCAAGGGCTAAGAATTCCCATGTGTCGCTTCAGGTGAATCTGGAAAACCTAACTGTGTCAGAAGAGCATTCAAAACCACAGGTGGTGCAAAGCTGGTTTTGAGCACAGGTATTTTCACTGAACTCCTGTCATTTGGGTACCCTGAAGCTGGGCAGGCAGGAGCCATGGCAGATGTTATGTGCTAGAGCCTGTTTTCTCCTGTACAAGTTCCCTTGTAGGTCACAGTACAGACACGAGAGAATTCAAGGAGAGTTTTCCAGGTTTAAGTTAGGGTGTACACACTCCTGTCCTGCATGTGCAAACTGCCAACAGCTGGAGCACATGCACTGTTCACACCTCCCTCGAGGGATACCTCTCCAACTTGGGAAGGCAGTGGTATGGCTACAGGGGCATCCTGTTGCCTTCAATGCTGAACTTGATGGCCCGATGCACTTTGCTGAGTCGTTTCTGTTCAGCAAACCGTCTCTTGTGCTTTTCCAAGCGACTAATACCTCTCTTAATAGTCCCGGGCTAGAAACAACATCTCAATTAATGGACAGAAGGAGAAAGAACAGCAGACAGCACAGCAATTGTTACTTCTCCCACTTATACATATTCTATCACACATACCCCTTATGAAACTGTATGAATAGATGGATGATGACAAAGCAACACAAAGGCCTCCAGTGAAGCTGTTCATGTTTACTAAAACCTCAAAGGTTTCCCAAACTGGAACATTATCAGAACATGATATAAAAGCTGGGAGAGGTATTAAAACATCAGTGCAGTGACACAGGTACTGAACTGTAGCTTTAGCTCAAAATGCTTTAAAACAAGAGGCCTGTAATCAGATTCTCACCCAAGAGAGAAACTCTAGGAAAGTTAACTTAAAAAATCTCTTTTTGGGCAGAGATGTTTTCCTGTGAAAACATGTGATGAGCTTAGAGCAGCCTACTTAACGGAGAATTTACTGTCCACACTCACTAGAAGAGGCCCTTAAAAGAACTACCCTCCTGTACAGTAACCACGGCGCTCTGGTGACAGAATCCCAGGCTTAGCAACAGTCACCAGGACACTGCCAGTGCTTACCCTGGAGGACTCCATCTCCACGTTCCACTTGGGCCTGACGACATAGTCTTTGTTGGAGGGCATTGGCACCCTCGCACGGGCACAGAACCCAGGGTCCCCGGGCCTGAGAGCCCTATGGAAAAAAGGATGTGACTGTTATGGACAAATCTTATCCAGAAAGAAGTAAAGCCACCCAGTGTGCTCTCCTCTGAAACACACTGTACAACACTGCCTCTAAAACCTCTACAGAAATTCCATANTTTTCTTCTCCTGTTAACACTTTCTCCAGGTCCCTACGGGGAGTCTGACCACCAGAGCTGCAAGAAAAAGAAATATTTAGTCATCTAGACAGAGAGAAAGAAATTTTAAAAGACAATAAAGTATGTTAAAAGAAAAGAGAGACCATAACTTACTACCCTTTTATTTCCTTTAGCATTTACATGTGGAGTCTTAAAAGAATTTCATGTTTCCGCATTCTACTCCTACCTGCTCATTTTCCTTCGATGAGGCATCTGTTCCAAATCTCTCTGTTCCCTCTCTTCTCTGGTCATGCCTTTGTAGTTTGAGGTAAGGCCAAAGATGGGTCGAGACCATTCATCTATTAAAAAAAATTATTAGTTAACAAAGACCAGGCCTTTGTGTCTCTCAAACCACTCAGGTGATCAAGTACTGCTTTGAAAGTTTGTGGCAAGTATTTACGCTTCCTTTCAACCAAACAATTTTTGAGCCCTTAGTATTTAATAGAAAACCAGCCTTGTGAACAGAAAGCAAGAGCTTTCATCCCCAGTCTCTGCTGCCTGCTCTTCTAGAACATCTCCAAGCTCTCACAATACTTAAGTGTCAGGAGCTCCTGCACAACCCAGGAATGCTACTTTAGAAATATGCAGAAAAGGTCCTAAAGAATGTAAGTTTATCATCAGTCTGCAGCCATTCTGGATGGAATGCACTCCACATGGAGTACAGCTGGTTGAGTAGTAAACATTCAGCCAGCTAAGCTCTCTCTGAAGTCCATGGAATAAACAGTCCTCTGGCAGTACCTTCCTGCCTTTGCAGCATATTCAAAAGATCTGGACAATGAGTCAACAGAGAACCGGGGAAAACAAATGCCATCCTCTGGTTTAAGACAATGAAACAGGTTTATGCAGAAGTTAATTAACAGTGGTTGTTAAGAGCTTTACAAAGTTATGAAACAGCTCAGTGAGGTTCCTACATTGCAGAATCTATTCTACAGACAACAGGAGTGCATCAGAAACTGATGCAGAAGTTCCACTCATCATCAGTGGAATCTCAGACAAGGCACAGGCAGGTTCACGTACTGATCAGCTTCCCGGCCATGTCCTTGTTCGGTCTCGACTCCTTGGGGTGTTTGTACAGGTACATCACAGCCCGCCCAATGCCGCTGTGCTTCAGGGTCTCCTGGCTCACACTGGGCAGCTGCAGAGAAAAGTCAGAAAACAGCAATAAATTATGTCTGAACATTAATGGTGTCACTGAACTTTTCAAAAAGACCTTTCACTTAAATCAGCTTGGAAAAGTTAATGTTTTCATTGTCCCACTAGGAACTGTTTAAAGTATCAAGCACCTAATCTAGAAATTTGTCATAACATTCTTGGGTTTATATACAAAATTAGGTAGCTTTCTAGAACTTTTTGCTACAAATGCTCTTTAGCCTATATTACCCCAAAACTGCTAATGCCCTCAAATCATTCATTCTATAAAGGCAAAAAATTACATGGCAAAGACACTCAAGCAATCAGCTTAGCCACAGACACCGAAAGCCTACACTGAGTGTGAGGGGCCTTCCTGTGCACTGCACACTTTAACCGAAGAGAAAACAAAAGGTACCACAAGGGAAGAAAATTCAGGGATGCACAGGAAGCAACCCTTCACTTAAATTTAGATATAAACTGAAACAGGCAGGCAGGGCCATATCATCTGAATTCTTTTACACAAGCACATCTGTTGTGCAGGTTGCTTCCTTGTGTGTTTCACTGCACAGCCCATTGGCAGCAGCTGCAGCTCATTTATCACCTCAGATTTCCCTAAAGCACATGACGGTAAAACTGCGGAGAAGCTCCAAATCAAATGTGGTTAAAAGTCAGCTCCAAACCTCTTGCAGGATCTTCAGAAGCTCCTCTCTTATCTTTAGTGCTGGCAGACTTCGGTCTGGAAGAGGAGAAAGCCACTCTTTGATGGCAGACATAACACCACTATCGATGAAAGTTTCTTTGAGATCCTGCCTGCAAGGTTTAAAGAGAAGCCCAAAAGTCATGTAATATAGCAAAATCTTAAGATGTGATGTTCCTTCAGGTAAATAGTGCACTTGAGTTTGTTTCATGTTAAATTAAGCAGGAAAATTATGTGTAATTTTAGGTTTTTGAGGTCACCTAGCTTCAGCATTTACTTGGAATAAAAAAATGTTTTACTGCATATTCAGTACAGCTGTAGTGTAATTCCATGAAATCTTAGAAATTCTGACTATTGCCCAAGGTTACAGTTAATTGAAAGAATGACAACTCACTTTTTAAGATGCATAACTACAGTTGGTAACAAAGTTAATTTCTTCAGTGCTGGTTTCTTTTGTGTATTCAACTGACGATCCTCCTGTAGAGAGTTGAAGAATCAGCACAAGTTAATCAAAGAAAGAAATCAGCAACTCCCATTCTTTGACAAGAAGAAGACTAGTCTATTAAACTAGAAGTGCAGCTTTGGAGGGATTACACTTTGTCCCCTGCTCCACAGCTCACAAACAATTATGCAACAATTTCTCTGAAAAAAGGGTTATCACTTTAGTCAGTATTTCCCACAAAAGCATCATATTAGGGAGAGTGCTCCTAAATTTAGACGTTTTTTCCATTTCATGACTCAGACTGACTACAGTAACTGGAGGTCCTCTATACTGTGCACAGGTGACACTTTGTTAGTAAAGCCTCACCTGAAAAACAGAAAAATAGCTAAGCAGACTGGGAAGTGAGAACATGTATTTTCACCTGTCATTTCAAAATTTAACGTATTTCTAGGTAGTTTCTAGACCACATATTCTAGACCCTTTTTACAGAAGTTGATCTCAGCTGATCGAAGTTTAGCAATTTAACATATTTTAGTTTTTAAAACTAATATTCTAGTACTAGTATTCTAGTATTCAAAATGTCAACAGAAAAATTGTTTTCATTTAGAACAGCAAAATAACCTTTAAACTGTTATACAGACATTAGAAGCTTTTCACAGTGCACAGATTAGTCCTGCTGAATACAAGCCAGCTTTTGATATCTTATTAATCACACCATTTTCCTATAGAAGAGAACTGAATTTTAAGGTGTGTTTGGAGCCTGGAAAACTCACCTCAGCAGCTTCATTCATCTTCACAATCATGGCACTGACCACGTCATCTGCGTCACTGATGAAAGTTCCCCCATCACGGTTCCGCCTGCGCTTGCCGCTCATGCTCTTCTTCCGCTGCAGCATCATGTCAAAATCTGACATGAAGTCCATGCTGAAACACAACCACAGCGTTAACTAACAGCCCTTTGTAAGGAAATATTTTTTTTCCTGTAGTGTACAAGCACTGTGTTTTAAGGTCCCTGTGAGGTAATTATCTTCAGTATGCAAAATGTAAAACTAGCAAAGGGCTCCAATGGCTCCCAGACGCCCTCAGACCTTGCTGTAATACCCACTATGTGCACATCTGTAATATCCAGGGTCCATAATGCCCTTTCACCAAAATCTGGCATTAAGAAAGGAATATGTAACACAATGACTTACTGCTTCCCTCTTTTGATGTTATCATCAGAGTCTGATTCATCTGCTGTCTCCTTCATGTCTCCATCACCTTTCTCTTCCTCCAAATCCTCCTGGTTAAAACCCTGATGAGTACAGATAGTGCATATCAGTGTATGGATCAGGACTGAGCATCTACCTGACACTGACACTAAAAAGGCTTCGGGTAAGTCTTCAGAGGATTTACAAAGATGAACAGAGTCTTTTTAATTCCCCCTGTGACTACTGTCACACCAGCAACTCTCCCAAAATATGAGCTGTAAATGTTATTTAACCCAAAGACTACCCAGTGAGTCTGACAGATACAGAACTGACCTGATGCAGCATATACATTCTCTTCAGATCTAGCAAGTCAACAGGAGACATCCACAGTAATACTTACTGTAAATTCCTCCTCTTCCTCATCACCAGATTCTCCAAATATATCTGCAATCAGGTTCCTGTAAAGGTAACAGCAACATTTATCTCTCTGGACTACAACAATGAGATGTAGTCCCCCTTTTCTGCAGAATCTCTAATGACTGTGTTAAGATCTCCCTTTTGCTATGTCTCCTTCTACTGACCTTTCTCTTCATGCCACCAATGAAGGTGAACAGTCATTCTCTGGTTGGGATTTATCTGTTTTCCATTTACCATCACCCCCACTGTCTGCAACCCCAAAAGAATTCATATTCTTTCCCACTTACTCTTGTTCATTTCCAGATTCACTGTCACTGCCAAACAGATCTTTCCCTTTTTTCTTCCCAGCATTCTCTTTTCCTTCTTCTTCTTCCTCCTCCTCACTATCGGATACAACATTTTTCTTCCTTTTGTCAGATTTCTCTGAAGCAGCGTCACTATCCGATTCTTCAACATCGGAGAGGATTCGTACCTTTTTGGCAGCTGTCAGCAGAAAGGAGCATTACTACTTGTCCCAGGAACAGAGGGGACAACTGTTATTCTCAAATTATTCTCTGACTAGTCTTCCTACACCAGAGCACTGTCATTTCCTAAAAAGCATATCCATACTGAAGAGTTTAATTAAATCAGCAACTGGAGCTTCCATACACCACATCCATCCTTCCATTAAAAAATTGTAATTTCAGATCTCTCACCCCAAGTATATGAAAAAAATGCACAGGAAAAAATTACTAGAGAAACAGCAATGAAGTAGATAAATAACAAACTACCATGTCAACAGATGCCAGTTAGATCACTACAGTCTTCTGGTTAGACCCACTTATTACTCAGAAGTATTAGATACACATTCACACAGCAGTCAGAACAGCCGACTCTACAAATGCAGTTCTGCTCCAAAACCAAATCTGATTTCCGGTTTCTCACTTAGCTGCTTTATCCACACAAAAGCAATGATTTAACTTTACACCACTGCCTGTCACAGCACGTTTTCACAGTACAGTTTCTTACGTGTTTTCTCACTGTCATCCTCACTATCAGAAAGGATGGCTGTTTTCCTCTTCACTGTCTTTTCTTCCTCTTTCTCATCTTCATCACTGTCTGATATTTTACGTCTCTTAGGAGCTTCGTCTTCACTGTCAGAGCCCTGAAATCCTTTCCTTACATGTTCATTATCTGAATGATGAGAGTCATTCTGCACCTTTTCCTTCCTGTCCTCCCCATCGCTATCTTCAGACTCTATCTGCTTGTGTCTGGACACATCCTCGCTCTCCGAGTCACTGGCTGGCTGCTTCTGGAGCTCCTCACTCTCAGAGTCACTGGCTGGCTGCTTTTGGAGCTCCTCACTCTCGGAGTCACTGGCTGGCTGCTTCTGGAGCTCCTCACTCTCAGAGTCGCTGGCTGGCTGCTTGTGTGATTCCTCATTTTCAAAATCACTGCTGTGATCCCTTGGAGGTTCTCCATTGTCAGAGTCACTCGCTCGATGATTTAAGGCCTCTTCATTTTCAGAGTCACTTAAATGCCGGTTTGGACGGTCCTCAGTATCAGAATCACTGTCCTTCCCTCCATGAGTTGCTTCATTTTCTGAATCACTTACATTGTGATTTGGAGGTTCCTCATTATCTGAGTCACTTTCTTTTTGCCTTGGGATATCTTCATTTTCAGAGTCTGTCATATGAGGCTCTCCCACTTGCCCATCATCTTCTCCATCACTGTGTTCATTCTGAAACAGAAAAATATTCTCAGGCAACAAAGCAAAAACACCTTAAAAAGTAAAGAAAAAATGTTTTGAATTTTTGCTTGTCCTTCCTCCAATCTGATTACCCAATGTGCTGCAAACTGAAAAAACTTCTATGTAGAAATCATTAGACAACTTGCATCAAAAGACTATCAAATACTTCACATCAAGGAAAGTATTAAGACATCAATGAAGTATGTCCATCCTGCAGCTCCATGCTATTTTGAAAACAGTAACAGAATTCAAAGAACACTTAAATAACTGCGTCTAAGAAGGGTCCAGTTGCGCAAGGGTAAAGGCTTAGTACTTTTATTTTAATAGGTAAGGCCTTCAAAGAGGTTTAGTTGAAATTCCCAGTAACAAAGCAAGAGTATAATGTATTTGTAATTTTATTTTCCTGAAGATCTAACAGATGTTTTCTGTGTGAAATACATCTTACTGAAACAGCACATGTATTACACTCCAAACGAAGCTAGCGCCTATTCCTTCTTTGTCCAGGAAACCTATTTAAGAACAACTCAAGACCAAAAGCCTAGCAAAAACCAAGAATAAAGTTTTAGTCAGATCTTTCAGAGTATTACTGTTGACAAGCTTTGTGTTTCAGATTCAACAGTTCTCACCCCTATGCTGACAGCTCCCTGCTTATCCAGACACCCAAGATAACTCATACATAAACACACCCACCTGACAACTTTAGAACTGAAACCATCCTTTGACTTTTCTACACAGCAAAAAATACTGAGCCACATGCTCCATTTTTAAGAGAACCTTTCACAAGCCACCTTGCTAAGTAGAATTACTTACAGCATTGTCTTTTATCTTTCCAACATCTAATTTCTACTTGAAAAAAAAAAATCTCAATTGCATTTACCTGAGACTATGAAATTAGATTCTTGAACACTCATTCCCATTTATTCAGCTCTCACAGCTACTGTCACCATAATCCTATTTTCAGCTGAAAACAACAACATTGTACAAGGAACTTCTCTTTTGCATACTCAACTCAAAGTCTCAGTCAGGCTTTCTTCAGTCATTTTGTGTCAGCTATAAACTTTTTCTACTTGCAAACTGAGTATTTATTGTCCTAGGAGATGCTTTAAGACTGTATGTCCTGAAGTTTCCAAACCTTTTTTCCTGCAACTTGATTTCCCTGGAAACAGACTTTCTATTTTTATTTTCTGCAGTCATTCCATTCCCACATTCAGAGCCATAAAAAAATGTAGATGTAGCTATCCTACACCTACAACAAAGAATACTATTCATCTTTAAAATGCATGATGCAGGAAGAATTGTAAACAAAATTAATTTCAATTGCTTTTAGGAAATACTTCCTCTATAATTATTCTAAGTCGCAAAGAGCATTGCTTTTTAAGACTTTGGACTTTATATACCTATTCCTTTGGCTAGCACTTGATAAAGATCTTCTAAATTACTGCAGAATGACCAACAAAGTTACTGAACAATGAAAAAAAACCCAGGACCATGCAATTTTAAAACACACACTTCAAATACTACTTCACTATTTCCACGTTACTTAATGCTAACGACAAACAGCTACTGTGTCAATCTAAGTTGTCTTCTCTCTGCTGCTTGTTTCTGTCTCTACAGTGATGCATCTTTTGAATCTTTCGTATCCAGTAATTCTCACTTCTCCTCACAGAAAGGAAACACAGTTCTGCTAAAACCTGAATCTGGATTTTCAAAGAATTAAATATTAATATTAGGAAGTGACAGATTTGAGGACGTACACTCAACTGCTCTCAGCTTGTTAATATTTTTTCCCTTACCAAAAAATCACTTTGATTGCCCTTCTCCTGCCTAGTATGTCCTACATAAACCAATCACAGGTATATGTGATGGATCTTCCCTGACTGTATAACTTTAGAGTAAAGAAAACTGCAGCTGGAAACAGAACAGAAAGCAGATTCCACAGCAGTTACAGGTAAAGTCATCGAGAAACACAAATCAAACTGGTATATACAGTAACAGAAATTATTTAATCCTTGGTTTTCTACCATTTTATTTTTTGTGAGTTTGTCTGTCTTCTCTCAATGTCAGATGGTGAATGCTAAATAGTACTGATAATTATGTCAGGAGTAATAAAGAATTTTGCTGAACAAACCCAAGGAAATTAATAAAAATACTCCTCTTTAAGATATTAGGATCATCACTTTCCTAACTTCCAGTTTAGAAATCCTTTGGTGAACAAATAAACAAAATTAAGAACCAATGAGAATCAGTAATGATTCTTAATATTTCTAAGGTCAGAAGTGTGGCTGCAGGTAATAAATGCACCTGTCCAGAATTAATCACTAAATTACAAAGAACTTCTTATGCAAAAGCTTGCTGAGAAGACACTGTAATTACAGAGTATTCGTTATTACTGAAGATTATTAAAACATCCCGGACCTTTAATCTGTTACTGCAAACTGACAATGACTCCTGAGAATGAAGATGTTTGGTGAGAGAGAGCAGACACAGCTGTCAGACTCACCCAGTGGTGACAGCAGCTCAACTGCTGCAGTGTGACCACCAAGAGAAGCAGCACCCGAGGTAACAGAGGTGTCCCTGCACAGGCTGGGCACACAGGCATCACCTCCTCCAGCCCGGTGGGGAAAGCTGAGCCAGGCAGCACCACTGTGTCAGTGAGTGCAGCACTGCCCCAGAGCCCTCACCCACATAACAAAGCCCCTTCTGCAGCAGAGCTGAGACCCTGCACAGGGCACGACCTGCCCACAGCGCAAGAGGCTTCTGCATACAATTAATGAATCTGCATGTTTCACAATGCAATTGATATAAAAAGGGACCAACTTCCCGGTAAAATGATGAAACGCTGCTGGATATGTTTGACAGCCTTCACCTTCCCTTCTTATTACTTCATCTCTAAAATACTGTTTTTAAAGAAATGAAGTATGTAATTTTTGAGTTTTCTAGTTTTCCTTTTCCAAATGCTTGACTGAAAGATCAGACATCCTCAAAACTGAGTAGGTCTCAGGTAATTACGACTGCACTTTTCTCTAATTCCTTTGCTTTCTTTTCTTCCTCCTCTTTATCTATAAATATTTTAATTGAGATGTCCTTAATTTTTGTTTAATGTTTTGTAACATGAGGCTTTAGTACAGTAGAAAATAAGGAATATCAAATTTACAGTGTTACTCTTCTACATAAAAATTACAGCTACCAAGCAGTTTATTGGATCAACATGCAGCCACTTTTAAGAGCTCCTTCTTCAATAATTTAGTAACTTCAACAAAATTGAACCCATCCACTACAATCTCATGAAAGATGAGTATTAAACTAAGACCGACACAAGCATCATGGGCAGATCAGCAAGTTCCTCCTTTTTTTCAGAAGTGTCACATATTTGTGTTTGTAAACAGTCACAGTCTAACCACAACTTAATTCATGAAACAGCAGCAACTTGGTGGAAGTGTAAGAACTAAGTTATTACAGATTTCTGTGGGAGCCTGACTTGGACAAACACTGTAAACATGATTTCTGATTCATTACTGTACTAAAACTAATTCTAATTGTCTAAAGCAGAATCAGTAAGGACATCAAGGAGAACATTTATAGATAAAGTGGGATTGGGGGAAGGAAAGCCAGAAAAGAACTGTGGAAAAGAAAAACCCACATACCTGAGACCTACATAAGTAATTCCTTCAGGATTCCCCTTTTCTTTAAAGTTAAAAACCTGAAAGAAAAGTTTGAAATTTTAAAACTTCAGTTCTTTACATCTGAGTTCTAAATTAGAGACAAAGTAGTAATTAAATAGACTTAACTGATTAGGCTGTCTCAAAGGTTTTATTACCTTTGAGTATCATTTCTCCCACATACTCCGAAAGATGAAGAAAATAAGAGGATGAGAGAATATTTAGAGTAAATAATATGACAAATGACTGAAAGCTACTCCTTTCAGAGATGGCGGCTCCACATTATTTCCTTCTGAGTGCAAAGTGAACTCAATGGAGGGAAAGAAAAATTAAGACTTCATAGAAAAAAAAGTATTTGAATTGTGATTTGCGCTGAATGAAAAAGAGCATTAAGGCTTGACAGCTCCCATTTAGTATGGGTCAGAAAGGTGGCTTAGCTTGGCTCCTTTCTTTTAATTGACTTTCTGAAGTATTTCACCTATAGAGGAATATTCAACTGCCATCACAGAACAAAGTCTTTAAAATAATGCAGCACATGAAGAGGACCAGATAACAATGATAACTGGAACTTTCTGCTCACCTAAATCTGAAGAAGACATGCTGCAGATGTAAACAACAGTCAACCTCCTTGTCACAGTAACTAAAATTAAAATCTCAGAGAAGGAACCAACAATCAAGCATAAACCCATGACACAGCAGAAAAAGTTTAATATTATTGTAGCAGCATCATGACTCTTGACACACTCATCACACTTTTCTTTCATTAAAATGGAAGTCCTAAATCCCTCTGGACAGATAGTTATTTTTCCTGCCTGAGAAATGTGTTTCCTGCCACACTGAAATTGTAATTGTCACAATGGGAGATGCTGCCTCACACCAAACCTATTTCTTCCTTTGGAAATATCAACACCTTTCAAAAAAAGTAAATTCCAAATGTGCTTTACAATTATGTCCAAATACATGGGAAAAACTTTCATTTTATAAAAATACAAAATCTTTGTTCACTTGCTAACTCTTAGGAAGTATGAATTCAATACAGGCAAGGGGGAAAAAATAAAAAATAATAAAAAAAAAGGATTGCAAGTTATGCCACAGTGGAGTCAAGCCTTTTCTCACATCATCCTTTGTTGCATTTAAAGCAATTTCTAAAATGTGTAACACTGAAAACCCAGTCAGAGTAAATCCTGATCTTTACATGAAATACAGTAGAATACGCAGAACACAATGAAATGGCTTTGATTACAGTTTTTATGAGTATCATAAAGTTCTCTGTAACTTTGCTGGCAGAAGACCTGAATTCACAAACCAAAATTATTCCTTCCAACTAAGCTCTGATATAGCTCTATTGTGACTCACAAACAATTCTTAAAAATTAAATCTTAACTCCCAAACTGTCCTAAAAGTCTAAAGAGAGCCTCCCCTTTTACCAGAATCTCTTCTCAGCCCAGTCAATCCACAAATGAAGTGACTCTGACCCAGAAACAACCCTGGACCAAAGCCTTTCCATGCTGAATGCTTCTCCAAGTGGGAGCCACTTCAGAGCAGTAACAGTTCCCATTCAGGAACCTTAAGCTGCTCCACATGCACACCTGGCTCCTTTGTGAATGCCACGTGAAAACCAGCACCAAGCAGACTCAAGAGTCAGTGCCCCCATGTGATATGGAAGTTGGGAGAGCATTTGTTCTCTGCCAAGGAAATCTACACCTCCAAAGCACGTGATTTCACATCACAGTGCAGGATTTCAGGTACAACTTCAAATTCCTCATAATCCATCTCTTAAGAGTTTCAAACCACAAAATTTTATCTTCGTGAAATTGAGGCTCATAGAGAACAACTTATTCAAGTTCAGAACAGTGTGTGCTATCATACCAAGAAAAAAAACCCAAACAAACCCTAGCCAAAATACTTGTCAAGAGACTATCCAACGCTTCTTCATGGAAATAAAGTTTTGCCCGACGGAACCCTTAAGAGGGACTGAATAAACATGTATGTCTCGGCAAAGAGAGAATGCCACTTTAAACAACAAAAAATAATTCAGGGAAAACTTTATCTAGATAAAACTCCCTTAGTACCTCTGAATGGTGCCCTACACTTCCATTCTCTGATCCAGAATGTTGTTCGTTTCCTTCATCTTCCACATCGGATCCTGAGTCTCGCTCGTCTTGGACTGGAGTAGCTCCTCCATCATCTATTCCGGATTAAAAAAAGAAAGTAAAACTCAGCGTTTAAAGGAACCGCACAGGAACCGGGCGGGCTCCCGCTCTAAGGGGGCAGGGAAACGGGGCTGTCCGAACAAACCACCCCAGACACCCCGGGAGCGCACAGAACCTCCTACACCGCCTGATGCACTGCCCAGACACCGAACTCCTGAAGCAATAAACGCCGTGCTGCCCTCAGGCCAGGGCCCCGCCGCTGTGCCCCCGAACCCGCGGGCCCTACCGTGCCCGACACCTTCCCCGGAGGGTCCTGCGCCCCGCACCGCTACCTGACTGCTCCCCGCCGTAATAGTGGGTGTCCATGCCGCGCCCCGCGGTGGCGGCGGGCGCTGCCCTGGGCGCTCCCTCAGCGCGGGCCCGACCCGGCCCCGCCGCCTCGCACAGGAACAAGATGGCGCCTCCCCGCCCAGCAGCACCCCCGCCCCCCGCGCACGGCACGCCGGATCTCGCGAGACTCCCGAGGCAGCGGCCGCCAGGGGGGGTTGGCCGCTCGCAGGCGGCCCCGCCCCGAGGGCTCGGGCTCGGGCTCAGCCACAGCGAACCGAGGAACGCTTCGGTTTCTCCTTCTCGCTTCCCTCGCACTCCACACCCCCACCCTGCGAATGTAGCTTCGTTTCAGCTCGGTAGCTGAAGCGCTGGGGAAACTGAAGGAGCCTTGGACGATAAAAGGCTATTTGTAGGTCGCGGGTAACCACGGCAGTGCTGCAGGGTGACCTGGCTGTGATCCTCGCAAAGGTGTTGCCTTGTGTGAGCCCTGCGGGAATTTCCAGGAGACCAAACTGTTATGGGTGATTAAGAGCAAATTCGGTTTTTGTTGAAATAAAAATGTTAAGATACTGATATTGAAAATAACCACACAGAAACCGAAAAGAAAAACCCCTACCCCTCCCAGGAGAAGTTTTCCTGGGATCCTGATAAGAAAGGGGTGGTGGGGGAAGAAAATTAGCAAAAGAAAAAACCTCTAGCTCCGACAGCTTAACGATCTACTAAATATGGGACAGGTGATACCATCTCCTGATACTCAAGAGCTGGCTCCAGAGTAAAAACAAAGGAGCACAAAAGGAGTTGTATTGTGTATGTCTTTTCCTGTAAAATTTAATCTAATCAAGCAGGCTATCGGTCCATCTCGACCATTATCGGGTTCCGGGAAACCAGAGATGAATTTTCAACTAAGCTCATCACCAGCTCCTAAGAGAAGAAACATGGCAGCCAGGAAACCCTTCCCATCTGAGCATGGACCAAGAAAAGAAACAACTGAATATGAACAGACCCGAGGAATTTCTGCCCGGGGCTGTAAAAACTGTATAAAAGAAGGGACATGGGGAAGGCAAGGTGTGACATTTGGGAGGAACCTGTCTCGGTAGAGGGCAGGCTCAGTGTCACCCAGAGCTGGCTCTGTATCTCGGGGTTGTTCGTGGCTGTCACTCTGTCGTGAAATAAATCCTATTATTTTTATTAATTATCAATTCGGTTATATTGGCCTATTCATTTATAACAAAACCAACCCCTGGCACTGTTAATGGCTGCTCGGAACCACAGCCCTGAGCTACACGAGAGTTCCAACATCTCCCTTCTGCCAGACGAAGGGCTGTCTGGCGCCATGCTTCCCCCAGTGATAAAGGGTAGGACATCTGGAGTGCGATCCAGAGCAGAAAAGATTTTGCCGACCCACCATGGCCATGGAAAGGAAGGACAGGTTCTCTCAGCAAATTTAGGCCTGGCTGAAGCTCCAGTTCAATCTAGTTCATGTGTGGGTGGTTGCTCCAGATTTAGCCTTTCAGGATTGACTGAAAGTTCACCCTGAGCTCCCGGGGGATGGTGATTTCCGGAGTAAACGTGGGCAGGGCAAAACAATGCTCGTATTTTTCAGGGAATGTTTCAATAGCCCCTATCCTCTGACTAGTAGCATTACTTATGTGTTTGGCATGCCCATGATATGCTAGTTGAGGATCATTAGGGATGGCTGCTGTCATTCATGCAGCATTTCAAGATGATGAGTCTAATAAATGCATACAGTGTTGGTGACCTGCCGCTTGGTCTGAAAATGCTCCTTCATTTTCTAAGGAAATACAGGTCAATATAAGACAGATAGAATACTGCTGCCCGTGTCATTTGGTGTATTTCTGAACAACAGTCACAATTTTGCACCGTCGTTCAGAGTCATCAAAATTTAGTAAGTTGAGTATTCGGGGCAAAATAAGTCTATTTCTTCTGTGCTAGAGGCACCTTGGAGTACATGGCAGAGAGGGTAAGCCATGATTAACCAACACTTTCCGTCCAGTAGCAAACACCGTAGGGAGTTCAGTGTACCAAGCTAAACACAGCTGAACTCTCAGGACTGAGTCATTACTCAACATCTTCTACAGCGAAACACTTAGAGGGAGAAATTGGCAGTGGAGTCAAATGTTTCTCAGATACAATCCTAAATTCTTAGCAAAAATGCAGAAAACCTTTTTTTTTTCCCCTGAAAGCTGCTTCCATAAAACACAGATAATGTCTCTGCTTACAGATCTACCAGTCTTTTCCAGATAGCCACAAAGATCCTTAAGTGAGTCTCGGGACCACGCTCTTAATGATATCACGTCCTTTTTTCCTGTTCCTACATGGTTCTTACTTCATTTAGGTCTTTGCACTGTGTGGTTTCACTGAGATCTTTTCTGGAAGGAGCAGGCACGTGTGGCAGTATGTGATGGGAGGCTCCTGTCATTGCACTTGTTATGGGTGATAAAGAGCAAATTCGGTTTTTTGTTGAAATAAAAATGTTAAGATACTGATATTGAAAATAACCACACAGAAACCGAAAAGAAAAACCCCTACCCCTCCCAGGAGAAGTTTTCCTGGGATCCTGATAAGAAAGGGGTGGTGGTGGGGGGAAGAAAATTAGCA